>VWPU01002598.1:0-72849 GCA_013398955.1 Callaeas wilsoni | reverse complement strand
ACCTTGCAGGTGGAGCAGATCCCAAGAGCTCTGCTGGGGAAGGCGGGGGGCACCCGCAGCTGCCAGCCCCTCGCCCCGGGGTGAAACACCAGTTCAAACTGGGCACCACAAATTGGTGCCACCCCTGTGCTCAGACAGTTCCTGGTCTTGGCTAAAAGGGGTTTGGGCACGTGGGGCTCAGCTGGAGCCAGGCTGGATTGCTGGATTCACTGCGGACTGAGCCTGTTGTAAGGGGCAAACAAATATCTGGGAGTGTGCCAGAGAATCCTGGTTTTCCCTCTGTTCCAGGGCTAATTTCTCAGGTGACCTGAGGCTGCTCCTGAGCAAAGTGCAGCTGGAATTCCACAGCCAGCACTGACACCACTTCCACAGCCTTTCTTTACTTCCCATCCAAGCTGACACACAAAAACAGAAACACTGTCAAGTCCAAAAGACACAACATGATCAAATTTTCATCTAAAATTTTCAATCTTTTAAATGGAACTTTTTCTTTCTTTTTTTTTTTTTTTTTTTCTGTAGAAATATTATTTGTTTAAAGCAAACATTACAGATATTTCAGATGCCTCCAGGAAATTACCTGAAGAAACCCCTCTACTGTCTTTTGCAACAAAATACATGTTTAAAGTAAGCAGAGATTTTTAAAAAATTATGCTGACACATCTTCAGTAAGCAGATTAAAAAAATTCGTTTTGACAAATATTCCCAAATTCCTTTCTGTCTCCTTCTCAGGATCCATTTAATAATGTAATAGCCTTAGGAGAAACACTGTGTAATGTCTTTTACAGTGCCAAAGCAGATCAGTAAAAAGCTGCCTGCGACCTGTCAGGTTCTATAGAAATTGTGTCATTTTCCCCCTTCAATATCACACAAATGATGTACAACAACTGTTTGAACGTAATCATCTATTACTGGGGAAAAAACCAAACAACTTAATCCATTATTCTCATGTTCTACTCTACTGTGTAAACAACAAAGCAGGCAGAGTTCCTGGTTTGAGCACTTCAGTCCTCCTCGGTTGCATATTCTGCTATAAAGACAGCAATCATCTGAATGAATAATTTCTCTGTTAATTCAGCCTGAGATTTAGATTTGGAACGAGCAAAGAACCAAAAAATGGCTAAATCGCAGTTAAATTTGTTCCCGTCGAACTGGTGGCAACGCTCTTGTCCCTCAGTGGCAGGAGCACCAACTGCAACTGCTTCTGAAAATCCTCATTTATCAACCAAACTACTTTCCAATTTAAAAAATAATCTGTTCCAACACACGAGATGCCTTTACAGCCCTACCCCCAATTCCAGAGCTCCAACTAGGAACAGCTCTCCAGCAGTCACCTGTACTCGGACTTCAAAACCGAGAAACTCTTGGAGTTTTTTCCCAGTCAGAAAGGCAAACAAAGACGCGGCCCCTGGTCCTACCTGTGGGTCAGAGAGCCGGGAGATGTCGGGATAAAGGTAGAATTTGATCCCCTCGGAAGCGCCGGGTAACGTCACCCCCCGGATCAGGAGGATCATCAGCATGATGTAGGGGAACGTGGCTGTTACATACACAACCTGCGGGGAGAAATAAACATTAGAAAAGGATTTTCTCCCACCTTATTTTCACACCCGCTGGAGGAAAAATGCTTTGGATGCCTTTGTGCAGGTGATTTTTGTCCTCCAGCCATATTCCCTTCCAAACTCTTCAGGTTTTGTGTGAGAGGTCAGCACTTTTTTTATAGAGATTGGGAAGTTCTCTGGAAGTATGTGATTTCCAAACACAGGTACCCATGATAACAAGTAAGTAATTCTATTTATTATAATAATATAAGCAATGGATTCTCAGCCACCCCATAATTACTAAACTGGTTTGTCTTCAGACTGCTCTGCCTGCATGTCTGTGCTTGAGGAATAAGCATTTTATCAAGCCCAAAGGTTAAATCCTATCTATATCTCCTTGGGATTTGATTGAGAACCCTTATCATACAAAGAATTTTCAAACAAAATTTCCGGGGTGGTGAACCCAGCAATTTCTGTGTTCACATACAAAGCCACATCTTTTTTTTTTTTTTCAAGAAATCAGTTTGTTCTCTGCATGGGGAGCAACAGGAAACCTGCAAGAAGTCATGTTTTCCAAGGGAAAAATGGAGCAGGATTGGTCCTGTTTTACTGTCCCAAACCCGAGAGCAGCACATGGCGACTCGAACTCAGAGAAGGATTAAATGATAAATTCCTTGGCACTACAAATATTTTTTTTATGTGATAACCACCCAAAACTTCACTCTCTGTAATTCCCTGTGGCCATTTGCACCTGTGCAGAGTAAGTTTAACCATTCTAACATGAGGTGTTTTTCTTCCATTTCCCTTTTACTAATCAAAATTTGTTAAGCTGCAAGAATGGAAAAAAATCATTTGGTGAAAACTACGACCTGAAATATGCATTTTAAACTCAGGAGTCCAGTATCTGTCTCCTATGTAAATGAAAGGGATGCATCAAGGAATGGACCTATGAAACGATTCTCAAGCATATTTTTGTTAATAATGAACTGAAATTTGGTTTTCAGACTAAGTGTTTAACCCCAAACATTAAATGGTCTCACGTGCCTCATCAGGTACCCTCAGAAATGGAGGAACTTGAATCTCCCAGGAAATGGAGAGCACCATTCTATTCCTAGAGGGCCCAAATGCCTGAATTGATGAATTCCTAGGTCAATACAATGCAAAATGGGAAGTTTTATCCCAGTGCTTACATTTGTTGACTATTAGCAGGAATGCAAACTGCTGTGAGTGGCTGAGTTCAAACAGACCTTGTCTCTCCACACGTGGGTTTCAAATAAGAAAGGATCAGCAGCTAATGAGAACTAAAATATAAACACATGGGATGGACACGGTCCTGCTCTGAGCCTTAAATTAGGTGGAAAGGATGGAGTAGCCAGGTAATGGCTTTCACTTATTTAATTCTTTGCCAGCTATTTTTTCCCTCCTTGTTTTAAACCGAAATTTGCCTTTAATAGAGGGTAGTGAGCACACACATCCATTTGATGGCACTGAAGGCCTTGTCCCCGAATATCTGTAATAAAGCCCTGCCTTTCCTTCCTTCCTTCCCTGCACTGCTGTGCAGCACATCCGCTGCTTCCTGCACATCCCACCACTGCCTCGGAACCTTCTGCCTGAGCAAACACTGCGATCTGGCAGAGGCGGATTCCTTCCCAGCTTGTGCTGGGAGTGTTTCCTCGCTCAGCTCCATCAAGGAAAACCCAAACCATTCATCTCCATACCCAGGAGAGGCCAGGCGAAGGGATCTGTGCAATCCCACAGCAGCAAGGGCTGGAACTGATAGCATGAGGTTAAAATGTTCCTAAAATGGGCCTTGGAAACGAAAGTGGGCATTGTCTTTACTAAAACCCTGCGAACCTACACCTGCGTACCCACCTGCAGAGTAGATGATGTTAAATGCGATAATTAGTAAATATCAAGCATTGTCTTTACTAGAACCCTGTGAACCTACACCTGTGTACCCTCCTGTACAACAGATAAGAAATGCTGGGGGGAGAGGGGGCTTAAATTCATGCTTGAGTAAAAACAATACACACAATAGAACAATATCAAGTTAATATCAACATATGATTATGCAAAGAAAGAGTATAAAATGTGTCCATCTCGAATCCATGGCGGAGTCAGATTTGGGTTTGTCTGTACCCCTCATTCCCAGGGCTCTTCAATAAAAGGACCTGCATATAATCATCCAGTGATTATGTGTTTCCACGCTAACAGAACCACAACCTCTAACAAATTTTTGGCCATCAGGGCAGTTGTGCCCCAGCTTTAGAGGAGCGAGGGCTCTCCCTGCTCTCTGGGGATGTAAATAGAGCAGCACTGGCTCGGTGTTTCTGTCAATAACGACCATTGCAGACACCCAGAACCACAGTGAAGGGGACACCAAGGGAGCAGGAGTGGGAAAGGCGGAAAGGTGCCCCCTCCCCAAGCCCACTGCTGCCAGTGATGTGTGTTAGTGCTCACACGGCTCCTGAGGCTGCAAGGCTCCCACTGCAACAGGTGAGTGCACTGTGCTGAGAGAGAGACATCAATTCCCATTTTCTCCCTCTTCCCAAGAGCTCCTGAGGTGAGGCAGGATGGGGAATTTAGGAATCAGTGCCATTATTAGCATCATCATCACATCTGTCGGGCATTAGAAGTTTCCTGAATTGTTTTCTTTTCTTTCAACACATCGAACCTCTCTGAATATCAATGTGAACACAACTGTTTCTAATTACACTGCATCCTGTTTTAATTGACTTTAATTGCTTGGTATGTTAATTTGCATCCCAATGCTCAAAATGCTTTTTTTAAACCCTTGTCAGAGCCATGCCAATGTTTAAGCAGTTGGAAACAAAATAAAAATTTCTGGCAGGCAAGTTTTTGCACCAAGTTCTCCTCTTAAAATGTGTTTGAAAGAAAAATTTACAAAGATATTTACACATACAAGTAGGTGGAAATGCACCCAACAAATCTGAACTATACTTGAGTGCTTAACTGAAAGTAAATTGGAACCAAAAATCCTGAGAATGGATATTTTATTGACTGCCACAAGCTTTAAGTATCAAAGAAAAGGAAATAAATTGAGTACCAAGTACTGGAAATTTAAATACCAAAACCTTTAAGAGACTTAGATGTCACTCAAGGTTAATATATAGATATCAAAGTACCTATGAAATGATTTCATGAGTGAGGCACCATAGAGATTTTGAGAACTGAGCTAGATTTCGGTTTCATCTTTTTGTACCTAAAAATCTTAACAGCACAAATATTTGCCTGTGTTCCAGTTTGTCCCCTGGGACTGTCGAACTTCTTGTCCTCAATGAAAAGGTGTTTTTCTGAACACTCTGGGCAGATCATGCTGCAGGGTGAGGGGGATCTGGCTTTTGAGGATAAGTAGAAGAAATTCAGGATAACGCTGTTGAGGACAAGGAGGGAGATTTTCATGCACTGAACTGAGCCCCAAATCCATGGAAACCTCAAAGCCCCAGAACAGATTTTTCTGGCCAAAGCTCCTACAAGACACACCAGCCTGAGCTTCACACACTTCCTGACAGCAGCATGAAGTATAGAAATTTCCTCCTGTGCTTGGCTCTTGCTAAGAACCCAGAACCAGAATTCCTGAACAAAATATGGCTTTGAGGCCAGGAAGCTGATGGAATTCTACCTTGCAAGCTGGTTTGCACTATAATGAACGAACTGCTTTTTATAAATGGCATAAAATGTCTCTGGATGCTTCAGAAAACTGCTGGCTTGCTAAGCCCTGTCCCCTAAAATCCTCTGTTGCTCCATTGGGCTGTAAACATGAGGAATATCGATGCAGGAATTGCCAAAGATTTGCCAGAACTCACTATTAAAGCAGTCATGGAAAATCAGACCTGCCCCCATGCCCTGCTCATCCTTATTTTTCACAGAGTGTTTTCAGCCTGATGTCATTTAACTTTATTTATTTCTTTGAAACCATGAGCATGGAGAACCAGAGTGAAACCCCCAACTATGCCCACCCTGCACTACACTCCTGAGTGCAGAAACAGCTGAGGGACCAAAATTTCACCAAGTGATGTGAGAGAGAAAAGAGTAATTTTTATCCAGGAGAATATACTGGCACAATTATGGAAATATAATTATTGTACCAGTGCCTGGCAGCTCTGCTGTCTGAGTAGACACACCCAGGAACCACCAATTTGGGCAAGATTTCCATCAAAATTTTTTAAATTTCCCACAAGCCACAGTCAGCCCAGACTTGGTCCCACTGATACTTGCCAGCTGCACGAATTCTGACTTCCCAGATGGTACCAGAAGATGATAAACACTATAAAAGATTTTCATTTTCAACTGCCATGGTATAGTGTGAAATATTCCATGCAGCATTGTTTGGAAAAAAGGCTTTTGCTCATCTGACTCTACAGCATCTACGGAGCTACAAGCGACGACTGAAAAGAGAGATTTTCCACGTTAATTGGATTTACAAGAAAAATGGTATAAAACGGCATAAAGGAATGACAGCTGATTCACAAGGTTTCTAAAAGCATGTCAAAGGGGGGAAAACATTCGAGGTCCACCTACATTTTAAAGCTAAAATTTCATATGCTGCAAAAGAAACGAAAGCAAAAACCCAGCAGAACACCAGGTAAGTGGATTTGTATAATTGGGATGAGGGGAGGGGCTTAGACTCAGCAAAATGGTTGATATTTCAATTTTCTCTGTGTGTTTTACGGATTCATTCAGCATCATCTTCTGCTTGTCATCTTTGCTTATCCACAGAGGGAATCTTGCTCCAGAATAATTCTAGTAAACCATCCTTAACCAGATTGCCTATAAAGTGCAGAATTCCTTCTAAATTACTACTGAGGCATGTGTGAGTGCAGACAGCTTCACCCCGAGCAGGAGGTGAAGGAGGTGAAATTCAAAACCCAACAGCTAAGAAAATTTAATGAGATTTGAGGACCGAGAAATAAGTATCAAAGAGGAAGAACTCATTGGGAATCAAAATTCAATGAGACGAGCCAGAAAAGAGGGGCCAGGAGAGGACATTGGGCAGAAGGGATGCGAGAACCTGAGCGATCACAGGAAGCAAACGATTCCGCATGAAATAATAACTGCAGAAAGGAATGAACACTTCCAGCACCACACCACACGGAGGTCATTGCCTGGGACACGGAAAAATCACTACCTGGCAGAGATGTGCAAGTCCCAGTTTTCTCCCCATGTGGTGGTGAAGGCAATAAATAAATAAATGCAAGTCTGAGCCACACTGGAATGGTTTCCTTCACAATGAAATGAAAACTTTTCTCTAAAATTCATCGAGTCAATTAAAAAAAACCCCAAATCATTCTGTTTAATTTTGTTTTGGCATTCTTTTTACTGAATGGGTGGAAGGGAGACCTCTCTTGAATGAAAAATGCCTTAACAAGCCAAAGTTGTTATTTAGAAGCTTTAATCCCATGTTAAAAATGGGTGAAAAAAACTCTCTTCCACATTTTTTGCAGCAACAATTATTCTTTACATTGAGTCTGACTTTATACACTTTTCAGCACTTCCCAAATTCCATGTCACGTATTCTGTGTTCGAAAAACTGCCTCACTGAGGTCAAAAGTTCCAAAAGAAAGAGAAGAAAGATGTGGTGGAGGGCTGAGTCAAAATGCTCTACTAGAAACCCAGGAATGCAGCTAAAATTGGAAAACAATGAAAAGCACCAAGGGCAGACAATATCCATGCACAGCAGCAGCTCCTTTTCCCAGCTGAACAATCCACTTCCATGATGAGCCACTTCTCCCCATGAATATTCCTTAAGCAGCATCGACTTTTCTAAATATGTGCTATTTCCCAGCTAATTCCAACAGCTGGGTTTGTTTCCAGATTGCCCAGGAGCATTAAAATCAAGATCTGTCTTCTTTCTGCTAAAATTGCTCTTCAGGCTTGGTGGTTCTTTTGATGAGGTCTACAGACTTCTCATTTAATTTAAAAATTAAAAAAAAAAGCAGTGTAGTGTGCAGAGCTAATGTAAAGATAGATTTCCTTGTACTTGAGTAAAAATTCTCCAATTAACAGATCCTGCCCCAAAACATTCATTTGTAAGACTACCAAGGACAGAATATGCAGGCATATCCAAAAATCCCAATCATGGAGACCAGAACACACAAAAGTACCCATCTAAAATGCAGAAACTGAATTTTATCCCATTATTGCAATCATTTATGTGAGCACCTGCATTTAAGCACTATAATAAATAAATTAAATTTAAAATAAAGAAATAATAATGGCAAATAAATTTATTAATAATGAGTTATGTAAAATAAATAAATAAAGGCAAATGCAGATAACCAGATTAATTCTTGATACATGAACAGCTTAATAATGACCTAATCAGTGATAAATAATGTGCCAACAGCTTCTAAAAAGGGGGGAGTGATCATAATAATGGGCTGAATTCTGAAAGAATGATTTTAAGTCACAGTTCCTAATATTTCAAGGATTCATTACAGCCTGAAAAGGCCTTGGTCAAGTTCAGAGTATCAAATTCACAGTAAAATTTACACATTGTACAAATCAGTGCAGAGCAGTTTTTGGTGACTGCTCTGAAGTGTTTTTAGATGTTCACAAGTGAATCCACAGTAAACAAGGATCAACCTGAACTAAAAAACTGAGACACTGTTGGAAATGTTTCATTAACGTTATTGCATTTTTTTTGCTGTCATTAAACGCCAAAGAATGAGAGCATTTATCTATTTCATAAATACCTATAGTAAATACAACTCAGGAGCTCAGTGTCTCCTCCCAGTGCTTCCTCAGCCTCCAAAACTGTATTTTCCACACTCAACATTAATTTTACACTCACCAACTGTTCTTAGAGGAGTTATGTTGATGAAAAAAGTGAAGGCTGCAACCATCCTCAACACCAACCTGCCCGAGAACACGCTCTCCGTTTGCTAGGAAGCGTGTTCCTCACGTTGTTAATATGCTCTTACCACACTGCTCATGCAAAAATCCCGACTGCTGTAAACACAGCGTGCCCAAAATAACTCCGGGAAGCAGGGGAAGGTCTGTGCTGGAATTTCTCAAACGCAGAAAGTTGCAGAAAACCTTCGGCAAAATGAGCGCTACAATCAGGCCAGCAGGCACAGCTCTCCCAGTGGGAATATAATAGCAGATTTCCAAAGCTAAAATCATGGTGTTGTTGTCCCTGGCACGTGGAATGTGTTTGTTGGAGGTTTTTTTCTTTAAAAGCAGCGGGTGTTTTGGGTTTGGTGGGGTTTTTACCCAGAAAAGGCAATGGATTGAGGTTTATTATTTAATCTTCACCATAAATGCTGGTGATAAACCAGTGAAATAATGGCATCCTACAACTATAATGGGATTTTTTGTTTAACATTCAAGTGCACAAAGAGGAAGAGCTGCCCTCTGGTTGTGGGCAGGGAGAGGAAGACTGATGGGGAGGAAGCAAATTTCAGCATCTTGGCTGAGCTCATCACTGCAAGCAGTGTTTATGTAGAGCTCCCATCAAGGAGGGAATTTGCAGAGCCACAAATATCTCAGAATTAAAGATTGCTATTTAATCAAGTAAAAGTCAACTTTAAAAATCAATCAGGAAGAATTTTAAATATAAATTAGGACTAATTAATCAACTGAGGGTTGAGGTTTTTTTCCATTTTGTAAAGGCCTTTAAAATGTTCAAGCTTTTATAAAACAAAGCTGTTCCTTTCCAGAACTTTTCAGGATTTTCAGACCTCTCAATGCCATCTAGTTTACCTTCACAGACAAACCAGATACTATGAGTTACGCATCTACCCAGAAGTTTGCATTTTGCTTAAAAAAAGGTTTGATATGGGATGACTATTGCTCACGACAACCTCATTTCTGTGAAAATAATTTACAGAGGCTCAGAATTATCCCACAGTAGCACCTGAATTTCCAGTTGTGTCATTGATTTTACACAGGCAGAAATGGGAAATTAAAGGCACAACATGAATTGGAATTTTTGGTTATTCTAGACAGACCCTCCAGCTCTTACTCCTCAGGTGCTGACCCATCCCAAAAATGCTTAACCTTAAAGCAGACAGAGATGCAAACGTCAGAACAGGGCAGGAGGTGAATTTTCCTGCCACTCCAAAATATGTAAGATCTTAAATGCTCATTGGAATGGACTCAAAATTTTTGGCCAGCTCATTCTCTTGATACAGGGTTTGTTTGCCCTCTGACCCTTCCTGGAGAACATGGAACTGGGTTTCCCGGAGGAGTGTTGTCCTCATGGAATTAATGATTAATTTCACTGAATCAACATTTTCCAGTAAAATAAGGATTTACCAGGACACTCCTTATCATCTCCAGCTTAGATTCCTTTCTTGTCCTGCTTGATTTTCCTCGCTTGTCTTTTAAAAAACCCTCAAACAAACAAAAATAACGACATGAAAACACACTCCCAAAAGAGCACTAGCACTGAGGAAAAAAAGACTGGGGGATGAAGGCTGGGAAGCGGGAAGGATGCTATGGCCTAAAGGATTATAGGGGAAGTTTCCAGCCAGAACTCCTCCTTTCAGGTGGCCTCAAAAGGCAGAAGGTGGCAGTTAGAAAAGATCAAGGTGTCAGCCAAACTGCTGTCACCTTGCAGGCCTTGACTGGCCAGGAGGTAAGGAGACAATGAGGAACTGTAACCAGCATTCGAGAAGTCACCAAATAAATGCATAATATTTCAAATAAGTGCAAATATTAAAAATATAAAACATGAATCCAATGAGAATAAGGGTTTTCCCCTAGAATTTTGCACCAAAAGTAATCATATGTGAGACTTTCTTTGATAATTATTCTACCAATCCTCCAAGCACTCCAGCAGGTTTGTTAGTGGTCATCTCTAAATCTGTCAGTCCCTTCTGCAGTTTTCTGGGCACCACAGCATTATTTAATCTTGTGCAGTAAATTCTGGGGGGGAAAAAAAGGTTTCTAAACTGGCAGGCAAAGATATCCTATAGCAAAGCCACACCTCTTCTTTCTTCTGATGCTTTTTGTAATCATGAAACTGAAGGAGACGGGTCAGACCTCACCAGGGGCCGCAGCTTCCTCAGGAGGGGCAGAGCAGGGACAGCACCCAGGGAGCGGCTGGAGCTGGGCCAGGGCAGGGTTAGGGTGGAGAGCAGGGAAAGGAGCTTCCCCAGAGGTGCTGGGCACTGCCCAGGCTCCCCAGGGAATGGGCATGGCCCCGAGGCTGCCAGAGCTCCAGGAGCATTTGGACACCCCTGCCAGGGATGCCAGGGTGGGAATTTTGGGGTGTCTGTGCAGGGCCAGGGGCTGGACTGGGTGATTCTCGTGGGTCTCTCCTAACTCAGGATATTCCCTGACTCCATAAACGATCCTGTCCCTTCCAACCAAAACCATTCCGTGATGCTGTTGGGAAGTTCAGGACTTTTGCAGGAGAATAAGGAGCTCACCATTTACAGGGAGAAAGGCCCCAGGATGACAGCCCAGCTCCTGCCAGCCACCGAGGAACACGAGCTCTTGGTGTGTGGTGACAGCTGAGTGATGAATTCACCCCAAAGCATTTGCAATACCACTTGGGCATTAAATACAATAACAAAAGTATGATAAATAGCCTCACCACCCAAACTAACAAGCATCTCTATCATCCCGACCCTAATTCTTCACATTTCCCTTCCCTCTGGCTGTTTCCCATCCCTTCTAATGCAGTTAGTCGCACCTTGATGGAGGGTTTATTGCTCTGTAACTTCCCCACTAAGCAGCCTCTAAATGTAGCTGCCAAATCACCTCCAGGCTGACTTGTAGGACACCAATCTGACACTGCTGCAATTAATTTGTGGGTTTGAGCAGATTTTCAGTGTGAGAAGGAAAAGTGACGTGATGCATAGGAAAAAACGAGAGGGATCACACGATAAAAACCTTAGGCTGGAAGAAAGGGTGACTTAGGAGTATGTGACTGTCACAAATTCATTTTTCTCTCTTAGGAAAATGCTTTGATCTCTCAGCTCTCCCTTCATCCCCTCGGCTCAGCAGAGATCCCTGAGTGGCTGCTCTGTGGATGTAAAGGCTTTCTCCCTGGGGAGCAGAGGCCTCTCCCTGTGCTCACCCCACACTTGGTACACTGAGATTCCAACCTCAGAAAGGCACTCCAGGAGCAAGGGACACACAAACCAAAGCCCAAAAATCCTCACTGACCTCAACCACCGTAATTCTCCCAAATATATTTTATACTCACAGGAAAGAACCCAGAATTTTTTATCACAGTTAATTAAGAGCAGAGTCTTACACTTTCTACAACACAACTACTTACTAGCAGACACTTTCTATGACACAATCAAGCTTGCACAAGATGTTTTGAGTTTCTTCCTTTCTTTTTTCAACCACACAAGTTATTTTGAGCAGCAGGAGGGAACAGC
Source organism: Callaeas wilsoni (assembly GCA_013398955.1). Classification (NCBI taxonomy): domain Eukaryota; kingdom Metazoa; phylum Chordata; class Aves; order Passeriformes; family Callaeidae; genus Callaeas; species Callaeas wilsoni. The sequence goes on along the minus strand of VWPU01002598.1, from coordinate 60,953 downwards.
AGGTGCAGAGCAGCCAACTCACTCCTGGGGATGTGTTTTAGTTACCAGCACAGCACCGGCAGCTGCCTTTGTTGCTCGTGTGGTGATTTATTTCATTAAGCTTTGCCGTTCTTGGGAGGGAGTTTGGATCTGAGCCACGGGAGCTGACACTGGGGTGGGATACAGAATTCAAGTTTGTAAATCTCACAAGAACAGCCTTGTAAACAAAACTTGTACCACAAAGACATCTCCACGTTGTAGATAAAGCCAAAAATCTGGACTTTGCTGGCTGCAGAAAGCAGAGACTGCCTTCCCACTGGCAGGAATTTGATTTAATATAACCTTGGCATACAGTGCCGTGGGGATGGGTACCTAAAACTGCTTCCAAACTGCCAGCAATGAGCCAGGCTTGAAGCTGGACAGATTAGCAGCAGCTGAGGACAAACTACCTGTGTTAGAATAGGGGATCGTAGCTATTCTGCTTCAGGTGAAGAAATAGCAAACTGGAGCAGCATTAGGAAAGTCAGAGCTATAAATATTTGTGAACTGAGGGACCGAAGAGATGCCCTGTGTGTTCTTGCAGAAGAAAAGGTGCAAATAATATTCCAAATACACAAAGCAAGAACCAAGAAAAGCAATAATCACTGCAATTTCTGTGCAGGAATTCCGTGCACACAGGGCATGGCAACCACACAATTTTGGGACACGCAGCTTTGGAAACCCCTCAGTTATAAATCGCAGCCAGCAGTAGTGCCATACACCTGAAGGAACAATATTTTAGCCCTGACACGTGCATTAACGAAGATAACAAACAGGACAGTTTATATTTTGGCTCCTGTTGGATGTTCTGCTGCAGGGCATCATTCACTGATTACAGGGTGAGGGGGAAGACAACTGCTGAGGAAGGGCAGGTTCTGTGAGAGGAGAAATGAACCATGAAGAGATCATACAGGAATAAATGACTGGAACTATCACATTTCTGAAGTCTCTTTGTTGGGTCAGTGTATTTTTGATAATGAGCTAAAAGGTCCTGGTAACCTCAATGGGAAAAATAACCTTTATTTGTTACCTTTAGCCATTTTTCCTACAGAGATTCCCGTGTTAATCTGTGCCTTTGGGCTTTGCCTTTAATTTTGCAGCAATTTTCCCTGCACTGCCACAGCAAATATCACAGCTGGCCTTCCACCCTCTGCTCCTCCCTACCCCTTCTGCTTTTTCATAGATTAAGTTGACAGACCAGGTGATTTCTCTACCCAAAACCTTTCATACCTGCATGAGCCCTGAACTGTCTTTCAGTGCACTGAAACACTTTTTACTCTCTTCAGCTGTGGACCAAGGCTTAGATCCACCCTAAATATTCATATAAAAGCGGATTTCCCCCTAAGGTGCAGCTGGGAAGGACTGAAATCACGAAGACACAATTTTGATTGAAGTTCACTATTTGATACTTTCCCCAGCTGTCAAACAGAAAGTCGGGAAAACCACCGAGAAGCACAAAAATCTACTTTTTTAACAAACCCGAGGTGTCCTTAAATGCTCAGAGCACAGGAGAGTGGAAAAAAAAAAAAAGTTTTGAAACCTCACAGAGAGGAGGCGGAGAGCAGGAACTCTGCATGCATCTCATGAATGTTCTACTTTCCCTCTTTGAATACAGAGATCAGCCTTGGCCAGAGTGTTAAAGCTTCGCCATGAAGGGCCATTCTTTGCTGTTACTTCAGGCTAAAACAAAAGACACTTCAGGAGATACAATCGTTGCTGCCCAGTTCCTTTTCCTGGGCTCCTACAATGGGCCCTAGTTCTTTCTTTTTTCTTATTTTTTTATTTTTTTTCCTTCCACGCATCTTTCTCTCTTTTTTTTTTTCTCTCTGTCCTTTTACTCCTTCTTTCTGCCTCATTGAATCCATTAAGGCCTTTACATGGCCTGCTATTGAGAAATAAATTTTCTTTGGGACTAGTGACTGAGTCTTAACCGCTGGCAAGCAAGGATTAACTCCTGAGGGGAGGGCAGGCAAAATGATGGGTAAAAGGTATGAAAAGCTCATCTCTGAATTTGAGGCCTTCAAGCGTTCTGGATACTTTGCAATGTCTTGCTGCCCAAGGAAAAGGAATAAACCAATCCCAGAAATGTTCCCACTTCTCTCATGTGATAATCTTGACATGCTGACATCTCTTTCTGCTTGTATTTTCCAGCAGATCAATATATTCTCTTATTCCCCTTGGTTTAGGTCCATATTCCAGTGATTTTCGCACAAGTGCGAAAGGAATGAGGAACTTGTCTTTACAAATAAACTGTGGGCCTGCTGGTAGATAAAAACTAGCACTAAGAGATAAAAGAAACAATGGGAAAGGATTCCACTGATTGATGAACGGAAAGAGAGATTTGTCTTTATCAGTAAACTGTAGGTCTGCTAATAAATGAAACGGAATATCAAAAGATGAAAGAAACAATGAGAAGAACCATAAATTCCATAGGAATTTAAAAAAGGCAAAGAGGGGTATACATTAGAAGGGAATCTTAGGAATTAGGCATTCCGGGAAGTCTGTACCTCTCAAGTACCTCAGCCAATGGGGAAAGAGACAGGGAAACTGCGGTCGGGAAATTAGGATAAAAAGGAGGCTGTGTCCTCCAAAAATTGGAGAGACCCCAGGGGAATGCCCCATGGCCTCTCTCTTTATTCGAATAAAGTAACGGGACTCCTCTGTCTCCTTTTTGGACATAAACCTCTGGTGCTGGTGGATTAATTTTCCTGACAAATGGAAGTTAGAAGGCCTCAAGAGAGGCCTCTGACCTCAAGGGAGGCGCTGCTATGAGAGAGGTGCAAAATTGAGCCCTCGATTTACACAAAATTAGCCCCAGTCAGAAATACAAGCACTGTCCAGGCCTGCCCAGAGTGTGGCAGGTTATTTCAAAGCCACTCAAGCCAGATTCAGACCAAGAGCACTGAAATTCACCTCGGAACCAGGACAAAAAGCCTGGGAAAGAAAGGAGGAAACCGTCAAATCATGGCGTTCTGAGAGTGACATAAATCATCTATAAAATATGAACGAATACAAGCTGGAAGTCTGTGTGGAGGTGCAAAAATAATTTATTATGTCTGGATAATGAAGATTTCTGGGGCTGTGCAGTGGAACATCCACAAACCATGCCATGCTCCTCTGCCCTGCAAATGCAGGTGGAGGAGGCAGCAGAACTATAAAAACAGAGCTAAGAACATGTGGAGTTCAGTAGTGAGAGGTGGCACCTGGGGCCCGAGAGTTCCCATTTTGCATTTCAAATTGAACTTCACAAAATTTCACAAAATTTCACAAGAATTCACAAGAATTCTGGGGCTTTTCCTCAACAGAAGAATGAAAAAGAAATTATAACCAAGAGTTAACGACAGCTGCAGCCTTATTTTATCTATTTTAGTAGTGCACAGTGTAGAGTTTAATGTGTTGGAATAAACTCCCAACAGCTCAGGCGTCTGGCAATTTTATATTGAATTATTCAGTCCTGATATATTGAATTTATTTTGAATAAAATTTATATTGAATTATCCAGAACTGCAGCCTGGGACAAGTGGTCTTCAAAAGCATCATAAAGTGAAAAAAACCAGGGCTCTCTACCTTTAGTTACATCTTGTTAAAATGTGGGTGTGAATTAAGTATATTTTAGTACATTTCCTTGGCCATCTCACTTATTCATTTTAAATGGTCCGGTTTTCAGTGACTGTTTCCTGCCCATCACACTCACAGATTAACAATAATGTCAAAACCTCTTTTCAGGACATTTTTCTGTTAATAGGGTTCTGTGTCAAGATGTCCCAGCAAACAGGCTGTACCTGTTCTCTTTCATCTCGGGTTTTTTGACAGATATAATTAATACAGACTTCCAAAAATTTCCTGACACTTAACTGGCCCTTCACTGCCTTCGGCTCAGCAAATCAAAGTGATCAGTGGCACTAATTAACGAGTGAGGAACAGTGCAGCGTTGCAAAGGACAGCAGCTGTGCAGTTACAAAATTCATTTCAGAGAATCACAGAATAATTAAGGGTGGAAAAGACCAACCCTTAACCCAGCAGTGCCAAAGCCACCAATGTCCCCAAGTGCCACATCCACGTGTCTTCTGAGCACTCTCAGGGTGATTAAACCGCTGCCCTGGGCAGCCTCTTCCTGTGCCTGGTCACTTTTTCAGGGAAGCAATTTTTCCCAAAATCCAACACAAACCTTTCCTGCTGCAACTTTAGCCGTTTCCTTCCACCCTGTCCCTTGTTCCCTGGGAGCAGAGCCCGACCCCACCTGGCTGCACCCTCCTGTCAGGTACTTCTAGAGGGCAATAAGGTCCCCCCTGAGCCCCGTTTTCTCAGGCTGAACATCCCCAGGTCCCTCACGAGGTACATCCCAAACCCCTCAGACTGATCACAGCTTTCAACGCGCTCAGCAGCCTTTACGGGACTCCGGTCTAAGTTTTGCATGGAAAGGTTAAATTAAGGAAATATCTGGAGGTCCATAGGAAATCGAACCAATTTTGCTAAATGTAACTTTTAGCGCCCCATGGAGAACATTACAGATGAAGGCAATAGGCACAACCACAGCCCACCTGGAAAATAATCAGTAATATAAGAGTAAAACAAGAAGTGACGCCCTCATTTGCACATATTCAACCCAAAACCCTACTTCTTGTGGCAGCTAGAGCAGTGGAGCTGATACCTTAGGAAAAGAAATTCCTCTGCTTTGCTCTGGTGTTTGTAACTTTTCCAGTGGGGTCGTGGTGGAAATTGAAATACTTGAATGAATAATGAAGGTGACAAGGAAAATTTAGAGCCCTTCATCTTTTTATGTTTATATTCAACAACTACACCTCCAAGAAAGCTTGCCAGGTCATGTCTAAGGGTTTACAATGATGAGCTGCAAACTGAACCGTGTCCTTTTTAGAGATGCAGTGAAAATCCAGTGATAAATCAGGTGAAAAATCACAAATCCTGTGCAATCTTTGATCTGTTATTTTTTTGACTCACAGGACTATTTATTCAAGCATCTTAGCCCATGTTGACGTAGGGAGAGGAGCTAAATCAGTGCTTTTCTCATGTAGCCCAGCAAAACCTCCCAGCAGAGCTCTCTGGGCTGTGGTTGGCAGAGCATCTGCAGAGTGGAAAGGGGTAAAAAGTGACAGACAGAGCCACAGTAATACCAAAAGCTTGATGAGACAAAAGCAAGACACTTACAAAGTTGATTATGATCAGAAAAACAGAGCAGATTTATTTCAGAGCAGCAGCTTTTAGCTGTAATATCCCAGCCTCGTGGCTCTGGATCTACAACATTTCTGCTCTCTCACCATCACCCTCTGTATTTATGAGCCTCTGCTCCTGGGGCAGCTTTAAAATACATCAAGTGGAGAGGCAGCTTAAAGTCAACACATCCTAACATCAGCATGAAGTGGAACTTCAGGGAAATGAGCACAAAGAGAAGGAAAGGATCAAAATATTCAGAAGTCAGAATCGGCTAGAATAATATTCGGTGATTATGGTATGTAGATTAGTCCCAGAAAGAGTTGAAGAATGGATTCCTGTGAGATTTTTTTCTCTTGCAGCTGGTTCTGCACAATGAGAAGGATTTCTCATCACTTATTAACCAGTAACTAGTGGAGAAGTAAAAATCACTGTGCAAGAACTATTTGAGTTTAGCTCTGGCAAAAGAATATTTTCATGATGTTAACAAGAACCCGTTCAAAGAGACCCAAAATATCTGAGAATTGCTCTCAGTTCATACAATCAGCATGATATTCTAATACTCAATAAAATCCTGGAGGAACAACAACGTTCTTTTAACACCTCACATCAGAAAATGCTGGCTGGGTGTTGAGTCATCACATGACAAAACCTGATCTACAGTTTAGTTAATATGCTCTGGGTGGGGTAAAATGTTCTAATATCAATAAATAGAAAATGATAGCAAGACTGGTTTTTCAAAATATTTTTGATTCACGAAATTCTGAAGCACATCAATGCTGATAAGCTCTCATTCCCATTCAAGATGTCCAGGCAGAAAAGCTGGATTATTTTTTAACTTGAGCCTATTAATTTAGATTATTAAGAGAGAAGTCTTTTCAAATCAGTTTGTGTGCATGAAAAATAACACTCAAAGCCATGCTCTGTAGTGACACAGATGATACAAAAAATGGGCTTTGATCTGGGCCAGATAACAGAAATGTAACTAGATGATAAAAATTAAGTCATTTATTAACACAATTAAATATTGGAATGAACCTAGATGTAGGAAATAATTGATTAATGACTCATACCATGAGGGAAATTAAGCACTGGAAGAGGTTTCCCCAAGACATGAGAAATCTCTGTCCTTGGAGGTTTTTGAGATGCAGCCAAACACCAAGACAACGGTTCCAAGTTCAGTGTTGAACTTTCTTTAACCAAGAGCTTGGACCAGAGAGGTCCCAACATCCCTCCCAACCTATACAACTTCATAAAACCAAGTCTCTGCCAGGATTTCAGACTAGGAATATCAGCACAAGATGTATGGGAGAAAGAACAGGAAAGAAAAAGGAAGAAAGAACAGGAAAAGAAACTTAAAATGCTTTTCTATAACTTTGAGTCCAGCAGGCTCCTCCCTTCAAAAGAAATTGGGCAGGAGTCACTTCAAGTGAGACACGAGTGAGCTCAGTGGAATGATCTGATTGCAAAAACTCTCATGAAAATACAAAAGAAAAAAGAAAATGTTAGGGTTACTTCCTTCAGCAAGTAATTTAGGAAAAATACATTGGCAACTACTGGTGTTGCTCTGTCAAAATTTAAAGCACAAGGACATTGAGTTTAATTAATGAATGGGTAATCAAGTTCCACAAAAGAACAGGATCCCTTCTACCTGAAGATTTCGTTCATGAGATAGGATGATGAAAAAATTAGGAAGACTCAGCAAGTCTAAGTACATTATAGAAAAACTCAGAATTGTCATAACCAGCGATCAAAAGTATTTTGGAAAAATCAGATACTAAACCAAGCCTAAGGATCAGAGACTGGAATGATAATTTAAATGTTAAAAAAATTAACTTTCTTCAGTCTTCTAGACAGTTCTTACCTCTTCTTTGGAAGCATTTGACCTCAGCTACTGAAAACTCTTCTCCACGAGGTGGAGATCAGACGTTATCAAGAAAGGTGCAAAAGACACATCGAATTATGGTAACATTGCATTGGCATGTTCTCCTTCTGATTTTGAGTTTCTCATTGAAAGACCCTGCATTTTGCACACATGCAACATTTAAAACGTGAAAGCTGGCCCACAAATATCTTCGGAGCTAAGGCTGGATAATTCAGGGCAAGAAAAGCTTGAATAACTAAGGACAAGGAGCTCTGAAAGGGCACAAATGTATTTCACCTGGAAGCTGCCAGAACCACCTGGATTTTTTCTGCTATTTCACATCTGCTGGAATGGAAAACAGAAATGCTTTGTGAGAAAGGGATGAATTTCAAGAACAGCAATGGAAAAGTTTGGAACATCCTGTTAACAGTGTAATAAGCACTTCCTCTGGAGTTAAACTTTACCTTAGTCTTAACATATTTAATATCCTGCAATATTAAATATTCATAATCTGTGGTAGTGCTGGTTGGAGAATGATAGGGTTATTTTCTAACAGCTTTTAAGGCTTGGATTCTTTCTTCACCATGCATTAGAATGCAGAGTAAAAAAGAGGAAAAGGGTAAACCAGCCTCCTGAATATTTCACAAAGCACAAGTGTGTGGAGAGGAAGTCTCTCCTCATCTTCTCCATCTCACCTCTGTTTCCCCTGTCCTCTTTCTCTCCACTATTCTGTCCCACAGAAAAAATTCTATTCTGTCCCTTTGAAAAAGTTCCAAAGGTGATAAAACTTTAAGAAGTTTTTTTTGCTTTGAATAAATGTGATTCTTTCATTGAAATTATCCAACCCAATTAAAGTATATCATAAATTTAACAGATTGCTATATTATTATAATAAAAAATTCAGAAGTCAATTTTAAATGTTTCCTGGAAATGAGCATATAATAAATTCAATTTAGTGGGAAGGCCTATGATTGGATGAGATTAAATATGAATTTTAGAAATGGCATTATACTGGAAATGGAAACTGCAGCCCAGAAATCTGCTGCATCATTTCTATTTCAGAACATTTAATTCCTGTGTAGCATCCCCAACACCTGAGTGCTGCCTTGTTTTTAAGCTGGGAAGATTGCTGCTCTGGGAAGGCAGGGACATGGCCCAGATTGCCAGAGATTAGGCTGGAAAAAGTGGCAAGGTGAAGAATATTGAAATTATTAAATTAATAAACAGTAAATTTATGCCAAGGGAAAAAACCTGCAGCACAGGAACAGAGCTGGAAAAAGAAATTATCAATATTGGCTAGGACAGATCTTTACTGAGAGCCATGGACCCTTCTGGGAAGGCAGAGTCAAGGATACCTCAGTGTCTCCTGAGGACTCTAGGAATTCACCAGTCCTGAGGAATTCCTCAGGATTCTGGAAACAGAACTGCTGCTCATGGCAAGCTGATTTAAATGCAAGAATATGCTGAGTCTGCCTCTTAGAGAGCCCTGATCTAAATGTTTTAAGCTTGAGACTTATAAAGCTGAACACTGGGTATTAATTCCCTTTTCTTTGCACCTCTGTTGCAAGACTAGAAGTTATTTCTGCTTGTTGAAAAGTTTATCATCCCATTTGACATGGCCAAGACAGGCTGTTCTTTCCCAGGCTGTTTCTCCTGACCTCATCAGAGAGGTGGTTATCAAAATCATACTGAAATAAAATCGATTTATTCCACCTACCTAAAGCTGAGGGTTTAGCTAAGCTACTAGAAAAAAATGAAAAGAAAAAGGTCAGCCAGGTTATCCACTTTCAAAGCACAAGATCGGTTTCTGGGGAAATGGTATAAACTGAAAGAATGGAAGAACAATAGAAGACCAATAAATTCCTAGGTGTAAACTACAGAAATGTACAATAAATCCTTCCCAAAATCACTGCAGCCCCTTCCTCTGAGCCCAGGATTGCCCCCGCTGCTCTTTCTGTGCGTGCATTTGGCCCGGCCTCGCGTGCGGGCACACACCTGCAGCCACAGAGCTTTTCCCTGCACCCCTGGGGCAGATTAAACCATGCTAGAATAGATTTCCATCCTCAGACGTTCCTTCTGATGAAAAAAAAACCAAAAAAACCCCAGTTTTGCTCAGTTTCATTTCTTCCCTGCCAGATGACTCCAAAGCACTTGTGCCCCTCCCCGGAGCGCACACATTTATCTTGTCATTCCCTTAAAACACTTTTGCTTCTCCATATTCCTCTCTTTAGGATTTTTTTCTCCCCTCCTGTCCCTCCTCTAAACTATTCATTTTTATCCCTGCCCCTAGGCAGCCTCCCTGAGCACTTTCCCTGCAGCGACTCGATGAAATCTCTGCGTGCGCAAGCGCCCCAATGGGAAACGCGGCGCCAGATCGGCAGGCACAGCTGGCAAACACACCCAGCGCCAGCAATTCGCCACAGCCCAAGTGCTGATAGGCTGAAAGATGTGTGCAGTCGGCACAGCTGGAAAATGTCATGCTACCATCCTCCAAATTTAAAAAAAATAAAATCCGTTAAGTTTCAAATATTTAATTTATAAGCGGAGGCCACTGAAAGAGAAACAAACAAAAAAAATCCCCAACCACAACCCCAAACTACGTAAAAAACAACTGAAAATTAAATGTTTCAATCCACCAGGTTTTTTTCCTGGTTTCCTTTAGTTCCAACATGAGAAACCAGTACTTTTTTTAGATCCTCCCTCCAGATCTGTGGCTCTTTCCCTCTCTCTCTGTGTGGTTGATTATTCATAGATTCTACTCAGAGCTGTGTCTGATACCACTCCAGGGGCTTCCTCTCCCTGCTCCCACTATGGAGTTGCATTCACTCAAAAAGCGCTAAATATATTTCTTTTTCCCCATAATATGTCCATCTTGGTCCCTCTCTGAGCACTTTCATTGTTTGTGCTCTTAGCGTTCCATTTGTATTTCTAGATTCCCTTTTTATGTGCATTGAAACTCTCAGTGACTCTTTTGCGGGACTGAGAGTTTTGACTCCTGTCAATTTGGGGCAAAATCCAAATTTTGCAGGATTTGTGCACAGAAATCAACACGACCTGGTTTCAGAGTTCACGGACTGGCCAGTAAAGTTCATTGCTAAATTAACAAAAATAAAACAAAACCACCCAGCCTCACCTAACAGAAGTAGGGAAAAAGCAAATCACGAAACCAAAAGGAACAAAAAAATGTAAAGCACAAGCAGGTCTTAATTACAATTAGTTTTTGCTATTTATACACCCCCCAAGTGTAGCTCCTCACAGCAATGCATGATGAAATTCTCCTGTTCTGATGGAAATAAATATCAATGCCAGCACAGGTTTGGAGCACATCGCGTTAAAGCCGCTGCGCGGAATTTCAGCCTCACCTTTCCAGTGGATTTGGTCCCTTTCCAGATGCAAAAATAGCAGATAGTCCAAGCAGCCAGGAGGCACAGGGCGAGCTCCCAGCGGAGATTCCCAATGTGCTCAATCCCATCGGAAATTGCCAGCACCCTTCGTCTTGCAGGGAGAAAAAAGAGGGGAAAAAAGTTAAAATATTGAGCTAAAACAGCACTACGTGTGAAAAACTGGGATAAACTCAAATGAATTACCAGAAAAAGATGATAATTCTGAAGAAAAACAGTGTTACTTATGAAAAACTGGGATAAAACTGAATTAATGACAAAATAAATTATAATATTGAGGAAAAACAGCGTTACTGATGAAACACTGGGTTAAAACTGAATTAATTACATTCAAGGACTCCTCGTTACTCACTACTGAAAACTCCCCACGCTAAGGTAGAAAGGCAGACAAAAGGAAAAACCGGAATATTCCCAGTATTTTGTGTCCGGTTACAAATGAACAAACGTTTCACTTTTTCAGGTCAGCGACAAAATTTTAAAACAGCTTTTCTTTAAAGTCAAAGAAGAAGAAATTGTTTGAATTAGCTACCAATGCATATGAGTCTAAAATTAAACACTTCCTTAAATGAATGGTCTTTTGCAATTTGATTGGTTTTCCCAAAAAAAATATTCAAACCTTTATTTTTACATGTTAACCTTAATTTTCATGAATTTCCTTTTGTAACCGGAACTGTAACATTAAAATATTTACTTTCAAAACCTCAACCTTTTTAAGCAGCTTAAAGCAACAGATGCACACATAAAGACATTCTCATAAGTTTTTTAACACTTAGCCTGACATAAACCATCCTGAGCAGAGATTTCTTTGAAATCTCTGTTACAAGTTAATATAAATATAAATTATAAATTATTACAACCTCAGACTTGTACTCCTGTCCCTCCATACTGTGAGTGAAAACAAATTAATTATTTTGACTGGTTTCAATTGATTATAGGATTTATGTGTACATAGGTATACAGATAATTTAATTAGAAAGGCTGAGTATTAAATTTAAAACAAGCAAACTACAGTTAAATATACAAAATAATTCTTCCTTTTTTATTTGGTTCAGTTATTGTCTGAGGCAATAAATTCAGGGATATAAAGTCTGATCCTGTAATTGCGGGCAATGAAATGCAATAGTTAAAGGATATATTATATTTATATGAAAATATAATATTTCTATGAAATATAAATAATTGAATGAAATAAAAGGTGGGGAGGAATCTGCTCTGGCTCTGCTGTCACCCGCAGCAGGTGAGGATGAAGGGAAATTCCTTCCCTGCCTGTAGTGATGGAGAGGGAGGCTGGAGATGCCAACAGCTGGAGCCACGGAGGGAAAATGAAAATATTGAACTCGTGCCAGGTTTTCCAGGTGCCTGCACAGATGCTGCAGCACCTGGGCAGCTTTCACACCTCCGAGAGCGGCAGCTGCTGCTCCTGATGGATGCAGCCACTCGTAAAACGTGTGCTAAAAGTTCCCTCTTTAGCTGGGGAAGGACAGAATTACTGGGCAGTAATTCTGGCAAAGGCAGAGAAAAATCACAAAAAAATAGGGCAAAGAAAAATCACAATTAAACCACCAAAGCCCAGGGTTCATCTCAGCATTTTCCAAGGAATGTAAAGATAGATCTTCCCAGTCAAAAAAAGGGGAGGCCGGGAGTCAACGCAAACTTTTTGAATGTTCTCTGCTTAAATGTAAAATTGCTGCCACCTCATCCACATTTCCTCCTCATCCAGGAATTGGTTTCATTCTTCAAATCTTTATTCTTCAAATCTGCCACCAGATAATTTGGGAGAGAGGTGATCCAGCGTGGAGCACCCTCAGCTAGCCGAGACCTGCAAAGAGCCTGAAGTTCTGTCATCAAAATGCATCCAAATGAGGAGAGGTGGCTTTTAATGAAGGATTATTTTAATCAAGAAGAGGAAGGACATAATTGATACCTGCAAACGTCACTGAGCCATAATTACACAGAGAGGTGATGAAATACGTTGTTAAAATTCAAGTTCTTCTAAGCTATTTGACAGATGAATGTGGAATTTTCCTAGGGTAAAGTCCACCCTCTTGGCAAATTCTCACTCAAAACCCAATGAAACCCTTGCATTCTTAGATCACCTAGAACAGGAATTAATTGCAAGAGAATCAGGACAAAAATTGGCATAATATGATAAAAAAGGGAATAAATAACATAGGGCAATAAATAATAAAAGGTCTTCTGAAATAGTACACTTTCAAGATGAAAACAGAGAAAAAATATTTGTGTTTGGGCTACAATAATTGTGAAATGGAAATGTTTTCCAGTTAGCTTTATTTCCCCTGGAAAATAATGACAAAAAAATTTCCTTATGTTTTAATCAAACTGGAGTTTTTACGGCTATTTGGATTTATTTCTGTACATGTGAACCTGAACATGAGTAAAGCTTCTTTTCCAAAATGGGTGTGCCTGCCGACTACTACACTGTTCTCCTCTAACTGCATAACAATTTCTTCATAAATAAATATTACTGCTCTTTCCTGATTAAGAGGTTTCACACACCAAAAGATGCCTTTGCCTTAAGAGCACGATTTTCAGTGAAGGCTTGAGATGAAGATTTTTAAAAGCAACCAATTGCTGGGAGCAGAAGTTCAGAGCTCAGAGTTTTCTGGATGCTCTGGGAGTCCCAAAGAGCAGGGACACCTCCTTGACCCACCCTGAACTCTTGGCCCGATACTTCTGTAAAGTGCCAGAGGAAGCAAATGGCAAATTAATAGGCTCACCGCAATTAATTATCCCTGCGGGTCCCGTTTAAAACAGGCACGTGGTGCCATCAACGGGAACTGTTAGCACCATAATGAGGATTTAATTACCCTGAAGCGCTGTAAATTGGTTTGTATTTCCTTTGTTCCGGCACAACAGAGGGTTGGTGTTTCCCTCAGAAAGGGAGCAGCAGCAAGTCCAGAACTTATAATTAAACTATAACATGAAATGTATGCAAAGAATGGATCCAAGGAGGGGAAAGTCCTGCCCGGAGGCCAGCAGGGATTTCCTCAGCAGGGGCAGCACGGCTCTCCCTAATGCCAGACCTAAATCCTGCTGCTGGAACCATCGGAAAGAGCTGCAGTGGATGAAGCTTTGAAAGGAGGGGGCAATCACAATATGAAATTCTTCTCACAAAGCCTCAGTTCAGTCAAATCTACCCCTATTCTTTTATTACTCAACTGAAATAAGACAGAAACGGGGAGCATTTTAAAAACATACGGTTCTCCCTCGCGTCTGAGAAGCGAGGCTGATGCGTTCAGGGGTCAGATCACAGCTCTGTGCTCCTCAGCGGTGCAGCTTCTATCTAAAAGCTGCCATGACCTCACATAAATCACTGACAACAACAAAAAAAGGTTGTACCTTCCTCTAGAACCTTCCTCCTGTTCTCTTACCTGCAAGTGCCCTGCACTGCCTTGTTCTCCTCAACTCTATGCACAGAACAAAGAAACGAGCAGTAAAATCAGCACTGAATGTGCTCCTCTCTGGTTTGAAGGAGCAAACATTTGAAGGAAAGTTCTGCAGTGAATCTACAGCTCAGCTGCTTTGCATCACACTTGGGTGAAAAAAAAAATAACCTTGTGTATATCAAGACTTATTAAAACTGAGCATCTTTAAAACCCCCTTAACTAAACTAGAATTATCTTTACAGACATTTCATTGAAATGTCTTGAAACTCTTCAATAGAATTCACTGCTGCCACTTCTTTATTTGAAGACATTACCAACAACATTCCTTGGTGGATGAGAGCCCAAGAACCTGGAAGACCATTTGAATTACTCCAGAACATAAAATCCCTGCTTGGTACAAGCCAGTTTAAGCAGAATTTGCTGGCAACAGCTTTGGGCTGTGTGAAACTTCACTGTGAGAAAGACTTGTCCTACATTGAAGACGCAAATCATTAATTACTGTTGGACCTCGTTGAAAACAGAAATTGATGAGAGTTTGAAAATAATTATTGTAGGTATTGAGCTTGGTTTGCTGTTGCAGTTGTTTGAGGGGGGTGCTGTTTCGGTGTATAAAAATACTCAGCAGTTCAGGCCCTTGAACCAACCCAGAGCCTGGGAGAGAAGCCAAGGGATTGGTGGCATTTGAGCTTCTTGAGCAGAATATTGAGGGAATCAGACTCCACTGCCATGGGGGTGAGTTTGGAATTAAAGGTTGATTCAAACCAGGGCAAGGCTTTAATTCAGTAGTAGCAAAATTTTAATTCTACATAGAATATCTTGCTTGTAAGTAGAATATTAAAGGCCAAGCAGAGTGGATTTGTGGTGTCTCGCACTCTGCTTGAAAGTTTCCCTGCCTCTGGTCACACACGTTTAAATTGACTAAATCTTATTGAAGATTCTTACTTTTCTTCCTATACGTCACACAGAATAAAAGTGGTGGAAATTACAGGAGTCTAATGAATAAAACATAAATTTGGGTGGAATAAGAGGGCGCATCTCCAAAGGGTGGCTGTCAGAAATGCTGAGGTTTTGTCACAAGGGTCTGTGCAGTTGGGCTGAACAAAATCATGAGAAAATTACTATAGTGTGAATTTATTCTGCTTAGAGTAACAAATATTGTAAGCCTGGCTTAAGTTTCACTTGAATCTAAATATAAATGTAGATTAAAAAAGATGGAAAAGGATAGGAAGATAGAAATTTCAGCATATTTTCAGTACACATAAGATAATAAACCCAGTGAGAAATCAGAGCTCATACAAGGACCTTGTGCTCCCCACATGCCAGGGACACCCTGTTGCCAAGGGTTACCTCTGTTCTCTCCATTCCCACCACTGCACCTGCATCCCCAGCAAAACTTACACAGATAAAATCCCACTGGGAGATGGTTTCAACAAGTATTTGATACTTACTGAAAAGGGGGTTCATTTGCTTGAGAAAGTACTAAAACACCTTTCAGTTTGGTGCCTCTGAGAGGAAGAAGGGCCCCTCTGTCGTTGGAATTGCTGGAGAGGGGAATATTATAACTGAAAAGCAACCTTTCCACCCAAATTTGAGAACAAACATGCTGGAAGCTTACACACTCTTTGTTGGCTACGGGAACACTGGATTTTCCTGGGAAAGAGCGTCTTTAATAAAGTGTGAGGAGCTGGACCAGGCTCTTGAATAGAAAGGGGATTAACAGCTGCCAACACATTGCTGAAAGGAATGTCCTGGGGTACTTCTTGCATTATTTCATGGTTTGGGAAGCTGAAGAACAGCTTCAACCTGTTTGAGGAAGGTCCCTTCATGTTCCCACTTTGATTTGGAGCAGTTTCCAAGACACTTTGCTTTAAAGAGCCCAACAACAGCCACCACCCAAAGAGAGGAGCCTCTCCAGGTCCCTTGTCCATGGGGATGTGCCCAGCCAGGAACGCACAGGGCAAAGTTCCCTTTCACCCTGGGCCAGTCTCTGGCCCTAAGGAATGATGCCTTAGGATTTTAGCTTTTATATTTTCATATGTTTGCAATCCTGCAATTCTTTAGTGTGTAACTCTGAGCTCCATACAGAGTGTGAGCTACTGCTTTTCCCATTTTGGTCAGACACAACAATTCCTCTCTAGGCCTGAGTATCAAGGACACCTCACTGTCTCAGGCCCCCAGAAATGGAAACAAAAGTGAGTTGGGGGGGGCTAACTGAGAGAATGGGACTGCACTACCCGAAGGTGGAATTGTACCATGAACCTCGGATATGCAAATGGACAGAACTTCTATCTGTCCCAAAAACGTGTGGCTGTGTCCATCCTGGGTGCAGTCTCTGCGAGACTCCTGCACTGCCCAAGGTGTGCCCTGGGAAGGCCTTTCCATAAATCCCTGCCCTTTATCCTCTCACTCTGCCGAGCCTCTGCTCCAGGGCAGCCTCTCCAAGGCACCAACAGCATTCTGAGGGGATGAAAGGACAACAAAATGATGCCACTGAGCAGTGCCCCTGTACAGAGCCCTTTCTTATTTTATATTTTGGGACACTTCTATCCCTGCAGTTTTCAAACCCAGTCCATATTTACCTTGTGAACCTCATCACTGAGCTCCTGTTTAAAAAGCATAACACACCTGAGGGCCAGCACTGCAGATTTCCCATCAGAATCCCACAGATTCCAACTGATATCTTTTAGATCTCCTCTATTTCTGTGTGAAAGTGCATTTAAGTTCTATCTAAAGACATTTCCTTAACTCACATCTTTCTTTCTCTCACTGCACTTTATGCAATTAATTTTCTTTCATTTATTGGTGTATTTCCTACCCAAGTGTGCTCAAGTATCCTGTGCAAACACACATTTTCTGGCTCAGAAACTCGAGCAGATATTAATGAATTCTGAAAATTGCAGGATTCCAATTCCATGCACCAGAATCCTCTGTGGATGCTTGAAGTGCCAGCAGCTTTCCCATGCCAAAATACCTGTCAGGAAGGTGAAACATTTCCCTGTGGCTGCCTAATCCGAGCTAATTGCTGTCTAATTTGGGAGGGGCAGATCCATGCATCCAGACTGCAGAACTCCAAGGTGGAAAAGAAACAGCTGAGAAGGAATGAGCTGTTTTGAAAGAACCAGAGTACACAAGACAGTATAAATTAGAGATACTCTCCACTGCCATATCTACTTATATGATAACTTTTGAAAGTGATACTGATAAACTTCAAAAACCTATGCTCAGTGCTGTGCTAAAACTGTGAGACCAAAAGGCTGGCAGCTTACTTTATGAAATTCTCAGAATTTTTTCCTAAATATATACATATTTTATACAGATCAAAGAAAAAAGCAGAATTATCCTTCAATAAAATGAACTTTAAAAGAGTGTTGCTAACTCTTCAGTAGATTCATTACTGCATTTCTTGCACTGGTTTGCAAGATTTCTCTTCTCTGGTGTGGTTTGTTAACTTTTGACACCGAAAATGTCAAGAATGCTACAATATTGTCTTAGAGAGCAGGTATAGAACATTCTGTGTACCTGGAATATCAAAGCTGGGAAACATTTTTCAGTTTTAACACTTAAAGACCCCCTTCTATACATTACAGGACTGTATTTTAAAAGATCTCTGTCAAATTAGAGACTTTTTGAGCTTCATTGCATAAACAAAAAGTAACAGTTACAAGATCACATACCTCTGATGAGGGGCTTGAGCCAAAAATGTGTGGGAGACCTCTCCCTTTCCCAGGAAGAGAACACACGTTTGAGCAGTGATAACCTCTATGATTTTTAGTGCCAGAGTATCACAGAATCATGGAATGATTTGGGTTGGAAGGTGTTGGGGAAGATGAAACAGGAAAGCCTTACAAATATGATTGCCTGGTAAAAGATGCTGAGAATAGGGAAACTGTAAGTGAGATTGAAATGAAAGCAAGCTTTGAGATACCAAGCCTTAGTTGCTGAACAGCTGGAAAACAATGGGATGGCCGGCTGAAGGTAATCCCCTCTCTGTGGAACAATACCCTCTGCCTGCAGACAGCTCCAAGGGTCAGAGCAGACCCTACTGGCTTGGCAGCAGGGGTCCAGAGAGGAGTTTCTAGAGTTTAAAATGTAACGCAGCATGGTAATGTAACAATTCTTATCGGCTGTCTGTACATGCTATAGCACTTGTATCTTGTACTAGATTGGTTAATGGAAATTAGAATATTCAACACAGAAGAAGATTTATTGTATTGTAAACGAGAGCCTCGCTCTCTTTTTACTACTGCTGCCTCTCTTTTCCCTCTTTTCCCTCTCCTTTTACTACTTCCCCTTGCCCTTACTCTCTCTTGCTCTCACCTTTGCTTCTCTTGCTCTCTCACTTTTCTGGCCTGCCTCGAGCTGCAGCTGGCAGCTCCAAGCAGGGCCACTATATGCACGCCCTTCATAAATAAACTACACATTCTGAGACCCAACCACAGAGATCTCTCGTCTGTAGCCGTCCCGACCGTCCAAACCAACCGAGAAGATCCCACAGGAAGGGACCTTAAAGTTCTCCAAGTGCCACCCCCTGCCATGGGCAGAGACACCTTCCACTGTCCCAGGCTGCTCCAAGCCCCATCCAATCTGGCCTTGGGCACTTCCAGGGATCCAGGGGCAGCCACAGCTTCTCTGGGAATCTGTGCCAGGGCCTCCCCACCCTCACAGGGAGGGATTCCTTCCCAATATCCCACCTAACCCCACCCTGTGGCAGTGGGAAGCCTTTCCCCCCTGTCCTGTCACTCCAGACCCTTCTAAAAAGTCTCTCTCCATCTTTCCTGCAGCTCCTTCAGGCACAATGCTTTCACCCCCAAGTNTCTGCCAATCCCAGCTCTCCCAATCCCAGCTCTCCCAATCCCAGCTCTCCCAGCCTTTCCCCCCAGCAGAGCTGCTCCATCCCTCTGCTCATCCTGGAGCCTCCTCTGGACTGGTTCCAGCAGCTCCAGGTCCTCCCTGTGCCGGCCCCAGGGCTGGACGCTGCTCCTGCCCTGCACAGAGCACACGCTGAATCGATGTCAGAATTCAGTAGGACATGACTCAGGCTGCATTAAATCGGTTCTGACCTCGCTTCCAACCAAATTCTACAGTCTGGATTGGCAGGAGAGGAGGAGAGAAGCAGACACACCCTGGGTGCTGCTTGAGCCTGCTTTGTCTTGCTGCCCTGAGGAGCTCGGTGACGTGATGAGGACGTGGGCAAGGGTGGCCCAGTGACAGCATTAACGCCATGATGAGGGCGTACATCTGACAGAGAGAAGGCCTTAAAAAGAAATGATCCCTTCCAGACTGCCTTTCCCCCCCTCTAGAGTCCAACACTTGGAAAACACCTGGCACAAGCAGCCCGTGTTTATTTTCCCCAGTGCAGCGGTGTGGTCATCACTGAAACACCTCCAGAACAAGCATGGTACAACTGCAAAGTTAAACAAAAGCAATCTCCCAGTGGATTTTTTGCAGATTTAGTCACTAAAAGTGTTTAAAATCAAGACAGAGAATGTGGATGCCAAACTCTCCCTGCGAGTCAACATGAGCTGACACTTTGGCTTTTCTGGAAGTTGTATATCCAGAACAAGGGTTACAGGCTCTGTGTAACGTCCAAACCTCTCTTTTTAAGGTTTCCTGTAAACTCTAAAATAGGGAATATCCCCACAGGTTTCTAAAAGAGCTACAAATGATCCTTGACAGATACTGCTGGATACCCACTTGTACTCTCCAACCATCAGTGCTCAAGGATTAGAAAGATGCAGTTCAGCTTTTAGAAGATAATCTGTAGGTTACAGATTGAGAGAAATTTATTGGAAATTCTTCAAAGTGTAAGACTCCATTTCTGGAAATCCACTTAATTCCATACTTGGCTCATTTCTCAAAGCAGCAGACAGACAATTCCCAGTGGTCACATTAGGAAGAATCCCTCAGCTGCAGCATTATTCTGAAATGTTTACCTCTCCCAGCAGATCCAGGGTGACCTACACATAACAGAATGAACCACTGCTAGCTGAGCCACATTTGCTGCTCTTCAGACCAGTTCCTTCCTCTTAAATTCCTGCTAGGGTTGAACGCTGTTCTGTTCATTACCCATTTCCACACAAATCCAATTAAAAAGTGAGATTAGGCTTTTCTCTGCAGATTTCTCTCTAAAATTTCTAGTACAGCTTGCAAACAATGGCACACGTTTCTTGTGTCAACCCCTGTCTCACTAAGGTCAGTACTCAGGTTATTTGACTCTCTGTGTGCATATATCTACAGTTTTTTCATTTTTACATGTGTCTGTGCATCTCTCACACTGCGTGAGGGATAAACACAGAACATCCCATTCCTGACCTGTTTTTCTCACCCCTCTTTCACTGAAGTCATGGCAACTTCTCCTTAACCAAGCCCAAGGGTTTAATCCTGTTGAATCACTTTTCGTGATTCCCCTCACCTCTGCTCTACAGTCTCTTTTCCTCAACACATCCAATGACTCCTTCAGGCTTTTTGTAATTTTCCCTCTTCTCCTCTCTCTGAAGAAGCCATCCAGCGACAAAAATCTCCCTTTTTATTCACCTTGAGTGGTATAAATTAGCTCAGCACACAGCACCAGCTGTGAACTGAAAGCACCCAGAAGAAATCAAGTCAAGCTGCTGCCTCTCAGAATTTGTGTGGAGCCTTTTAGGCAGTCTGTACAGTTGTACTCAGCTTTTCACTATTAATTAAATGTTCATCAGATGAGGACTACAGAGCACAAAATATTGAGAACTATTGCATGCTCTTGTAAAACAGTCTTACAAAACAGAGTTTTTGGCTACAAACTCATTTAACAAATGAATGGTGATAAGCTCTTATCTCTTCCTCACAGAACAGGCCAAAAGAAAATCATTACCTGACTGGTAAAAAAATGTTAAAAATTGAAAAAATTCCTCTGTCAACATATTTTTTACACTCACTGGCCCCGTTCTAAACTCCAGTCACAAAAAAACGACAAACCCCTAAGACACGAAAAGGAGCAGGGGCACAAGGAGCAAAGAATAAGTCACAACCCAGAAGGGAAAAAAGAAAGCTGCAAATGGACAGGGGCTATTTTGGGAGGTCTCAATCCTTTGTCCACATTTGCAGCTCCTGGGTCTTCACAAAATACCACTGTGCTGCAGCACTTGCAAAGTACAGTGTTATTAATTAAATCCAGATTGATTCTACTGACTCATTTTTTCATTTATGAACTAAAACCTGTGGATATCAGATAGGAAATAATTAAAGAGGAGCTGTTGAAGGGACCTGGGGACGATAGCAGTTATTTCCTTTGCACCCAGAGGACAGCTATTGCTGTTTCAAGGCCTGCACTGATTGATGCTCTGTAGCATTTCCAAGAATTCTGCTGCAATATTTAATGAGTTTCCTCAGGAAGTCCTCCTGATGCAGCAAAGCAATTTTGCTGCCATGTAAGAATATAGCAGAAAACTGTGAAATGTTTTTCTAAAAAAGCATGGTTGTTTTATTTTTCCAGCCTGTGTTCACTACAACTTTTGCACAGCACAAACTCCTCTCCTTTGATATTTAATTCTATTTAAAATCCCAAGCAACCACACTTTCTGCTAATGCCCTGAATCTACAAAGCCATACCTGGGAAATACTCTTAAAAAGGGTCTAAACATTTGATTTTTCTTATTATGATACTTTTTCAAGAGCCAAAAATAGACAGAATTGCATGGAAATACGTCCTTTCCACAGCATCCATGCTGAGATAGCCAAAAAGCAGAGGAATGTGATTCCCGCCTGACAATGCTTTCAGTTACTTGTGCATCTCTAAAATCCCTCTCACCAAAGCCCTTCACATTCTCAATTCCAAGACAGGGAACAATTATAATGGACACATTCTTGGATAGCTGGAAATAATCTATTATTTACAAGGCCACTTGGATATTTAAAGGATTCCAGAGGTATTGAAAAATACGTCTTGGAAAAATCCATGTGATTTGTTTGCACATCCAGTCTTGCACATCCCATTCCCGTGGTCAACCAGTAAAGAAAATAATTCCTGGAGTGGGCAAATTTATCACTTTGGATGTGACTTCTCTTGTCCTATGCAGGACTTGTCATACAGGGGAGCTACTGGAGGGAATTAATTAGTTTCAGGCAGCAAATGGCACCAGAAGTTTCCTACTTTCACCTTTCTAGATGTAAAAGTTTGTGTAGATACTTCCTACTTTCCGTTTTCTAGAAGATTTAAACGTTTGTTTAGATATTTGTAGGAGGCTGTACATATTAACTCATGAAAAAGGGGATGAGCTGGTTTCATAATAGCAATAAAACCAGATATAGCTAAAGGGAGACCTTTCAGTAGAGGAGTTTTGTATATAAATTTAAAAAAAAATTTAAAACCCCACAGGACACACCCGGCAAACCAAGAAGTTATGAGAAGCCAATGAAGCCCCTGGCAAAGGCAAAAGAAACACTTCTGGTTATTATGGCTCGTGCTGCTCCTGGCTAATTTGGCCAAGCCCATCGTGGCACAACTGAGGTTTTGCTATTTTAGACCTTTCACTTTATATCAATTTTACCCCTTCAAGCAAAATGTGCTTCTCTCGTGTAATTCTTTCCCTACAAAGCAAAAAGTGCATGTGTAGATGTCCACATCCGTAAGCACACATTCCTATATTAACCACAGTAATGGAAATACCTTTATTGTTACAAATAAAAAAGATTTACCACTTTTCAGCAAAAGTGGATGTCTAAGGCAGCAGCTTCTGAAGATTGTAGTTTAAGCACCTCACTCAGCTTCAGTGCATATTTACCTGCTATTAGGAGTAATAATAGCATTTCTAGAACTCTGACAATTGTGCAATTAAGGGATCTTTTAAGTAGCTCACGTATGACCTTTGTCACAATTTAATTTCTGGTTTTGACACCACTGCAAGCCAAAATTTTACCAGATTTTAACACAGGAACTGACCAAATGCCCCAAATTCCCAAAGCAGCAGGAAGTCAGGCAGATCTGCAAACTCAAAGGTCATTTTTTCACCATCCATAGCAAAAGCGTTACGCACAACAGGAAATGGAAAAACCAAAAGCCATGGCAGTTCATCCACCTGGCTTAGGGTTCAGCCCTCAGTGCAGGGGAAATCGGCGGCGTTTTGACACCTGGCCCGTTTGCTTTTTCCAGCTGAAGCCAGGCAAAGCCAGGGCTCTTGGGGCAAACGCGGACGGAGCGCTCACGCGGCTCCAAACCAAAAGCGACTTTCCCGCGGCCCTTCGCGCACGGGGCAGCATGGGCAGGCTCTGGCACAGCTCGGGGTCCTGCAGGACACCCACAGAGGGCCAGCTTTGGAGCACTGCTGCCTCTCCTGGCTTCTGAGCACTGCAGGACCAGGCTCCTCTCGCCCCTGACTTTTCACCGCACCAGGGATCAACCACAGCGTGACTCCTGCCCTCGTCTGCAGCCTGAATGAAACAGGAAAAACCCTTTTTTGACTTTGCAAGGAAAGGGTTTGTGCCTTTTCCTTTTTGCTGAGAACAGCCCCTTTTCTTTTACCCAGACAAAACCAATGTTTTTTCTCACTAGGCTTTACTTGGAAATGCTGAGGATGTGTCACCCCCTCCAGAGAGTGACAGGCCAACAACCAGACCTCCTTTAACAGAGGACTAAGTTGTTGCTACACAGCCAATAAAAAACTATTGAGGTGGAATCAGCCACAAAACCGTGGCTCCTCTTTCTGTCCAGCTCCCTTCCCAGGCACTGGAAACCTCAAATTCCTGCCCGTGGTGACAGACTGGAGCAGCAGCCAAAAGAGCACACAGGCATGGCCGCAGCCCCCACACCTGCCAGGCAATTTCTTCTCCTGGGAAAGCAGAAAAACGATGGAGCAAAGCATCTCCTCTCTGTTTCCCAGGCTATAAATACACCCTCACCTACAGCCACAGTTCTTGTTCATACCCTGCTTTAATTTATCAGTAATTATCAACGTTACAGCTTCCACTATGTTTAAAACTTGGGCACCAAAAATTCTATGCCACACACCTTGAAACGATGAGTTTTTTACCTTTTCTCAGAAAAGGTAATAACAAGCTATACAATTAGGATGAGGGGAAGGCCATAAACGGGAGAAAACAGGTCAGTCTCTGAATGCTGGCACCAGTTTGAAGGGAAAAGTGGAGGTTCAGACCCTTGTCTGTCCTTTGGAACACAGCAGCAGAGAGTTTGAAGAATAAAAAGCAAATTTTTAATCGGTTTAGCTGCTTCCCTTAGAAATTGCGCACACAGAATGTGGAACTTCTCAAGGCTGTGGCTTGCAAGGCCTTTTTGGGTAAAGTAAGAATCCCTTTAATCCCCTAATTTTGATCAGTTGTCCGTGGCAAGTCTGCTCCCTCAAATGAAGCCTTAGAACACTAACAGGGATAGATATTTCTAAGGAGGAAAAAAAGAAAAGAGTGTCCAAACTCCCAGACTTTGCCTGCTGCTCCTCCAGCAGGATCAGACCATCTCCACTTCACTACAGGGAGGTGGTTATCAATTACAGGCTCACAAAAATATTTCAAGTTTTGAAGTTGTTGCAGGTAGAGTGAGGCTCTTTGGAGCGTAGCAGGAGGAGAGCAGCACCTGGGACCTGCTGCAGGCTTCCTCTCTGAATCCTTTTGTTGGTTGTTTGTTTTAACAATCCATGCAAGACAAAAACTAAACCCTCCCCCTCTCCGTGACGCAGTTATCGAAGCAGGTAGAGAAGGAAGAATTATCAGAAGTGAGACAATTCCTGCTGAGGGAGGAAGGGAACAGCATCCTCTGGGCACACCTGAGGAAGGGGAACTGCAAAAGCTTTGTGGCTCTGCCAGGTATCCTCTGCCAGGCGTCCTCTGCCACCTCTGCACGAGCGTGAGGTGCCACAGCTTTAGGAGTCACCAAGGCTGCAGAAGCAGCAAAAGTTACAAATATTTCAGCAGAAAGGCTGAAGTTTTTGTTTGAAACCCTCAAGCCATCTGAGGATTTGGATTTACTTCCAGTCACGAGTAAATAAGGGCTGAGCCTCACAGCCTAGCTGGTGGAAAAGGCTTAGCAGCACTAGGTAAAAGAGAAAAGATTCCTTTCCAAAGCCAGAAATAAAGATGATTTGGGCCTGGTGTATTCCTTTTCACACAGAAAACCAAATCCAACTCGTGCCCCTGCTCCCAACCTCTGCTGGCACTTAGAGAATGTGAATCCTGTGTGAAACACAGCAGCCTGTACCTCCCCAGCACGAGGAACTCTCAGACTGGGAGCACTGGAAACACGGGGGAATTACTGAGCCTTCCCCAAGCACTCTTCTCGTTAGGCTGGGTTTAATTCAAACCATCTGAAGATGCTGTGATTACTGCAAAAGGCTGTGGCAATGTGTCCTGGTTGCCACAAGGAAAGCTGCAGCACCAGCCTGACACTTCCCAAGTGCAGGATCGAGGTTCACATGTAGACAAGCCCACTTACAGAAAGCAAGCAGGAGCGCTGTGCGCAACAATTGCCACTCTAATCCACAGATTAACTCAACAGACAAAAGAACACCAAAAAACCCAAAAAAAACCCAAAAAAAACCCAAAAAAAACCCAAAAAAAACCCCAAACAAACAAAAAAAAAAAAAGAAAAAAAGAAAAAACCACCAAAAAAGATCCCACAAAACCCCAATTTTTTTTCCCCCACGACCAACAATATGGCTTTATGTGGCAGAACTCAGAGGAATGCCAATGGCAGCCTTGGCACTGCAGGGAGCAGAGTGTGAGGGCTCTGAATGGCTGTTCAGAGGAAACCTAGAGCTTCCCCCTTCCCTACTCCAGCAACTCGCCTCTTACTACATTTTCAACACATTTATGAGTTTAGGGCTCCTGGCACCAGAGCTCACAAAGTAGTAAAGCAGCATCATGAGGACAAGGCCTCTGGCTGAGGGAAATAACATTGCTGGTGACACTTATCTCTAGAAAAATTAACTGTTCTAGTAACACTTTGTATGAACTGCTCTGCAATCTGCTCTTTATACAGAAAGACCACTGCTGTGCTTTTATGTCTGATATTTAGGACGTATCATTTAATTAGAATCTTAATTCCAATCAGTTATTTCAATGCAAAATCAGTTTTTAATGATTTTTAATAAAACTCCTTCTTCCACTTTGAAACTAATTTGTCATGTCTTTTTCTATTTTTAATTTTGAAGCCATGCAATGTCATAACTAAAATTTTAAACAAGGCGAACACCTTCCAGAGAGTACATTTATTTTCTGTGTGCAAATCTATGCAACTCCAGTTTTGCTTGGACAGAGAAAGCAGATAAATTTAATAGCTTAAGTTATTTTGTGCCAGCAAACCGTTAGTGTTACAAAAAACACAGTAAAGAAAGAAGTTTCAAATAAATAACAGGTTATTTAATTTACCTTTTTTTCTGGTCTTTGTGATTTTAAGTTTTGGAGTGTGTATACACAAGACTGTAAACCTGGTTAGAGCAGAGGCTAAATCTGGTTATTCCTTCTAGTTTCGCAATCCATTCCTGATTTAGCCAAAATCAGGTAGGGAAATATGCCCCAAAACTGAAGGGTTTAAAAGCCAGTGCAGTTTGGTTGCAATCTGAGCTACAGAATCTTGTTTAGCTTCATTTTTTGAGATCTCTGAGAAGGGATGTGCTTAAAATGGATTTGTATGTGCTTCAAAATAACACTGACACAGGAATTCAGGCAATGCAAAGACGAGCACCAACAAAAAACCCACAAAACCATAGAAAAATGAGAGTGTAGAACTTGCTCTGTGCCCTCCATAGAACTGAGCTAAACATTTCCTACTTCTCTGGATAACTGGAGTTACCATCAGTGGTTTAGCTGGGAATATTGTTGAAAAATCATATAAATGCGGGGGGTAAATTGGCTAATACTTGAGAAAATCTGTTGTTCATTGACTCCAATGATATGAAGTCTTAATTCTCATCCCAAAGAACCATTAAGAGATTTTGGCTAAAATAAAATGAAGTTGTAGCATTAAGCGATGCCACCTGAGAAACTCTTGTTTAATCTGAAATATTATCTGTGGGTGGATATATTTTGATTTAAGATGTTAGGTGCTCAGATTATTGAAAATTTTAACAGAAAATAAAATTTCGGTTTTACCCGTATGTCTCATATTGTTCAGGCTTGATTTCGTTTGGAGGGGGTTATTTTATTTTTAAATAAAATAGTATTATTTGCTGAAACAACCCACGAAGTCTAAGTTAACTGATGTAGCAAGAAAAAGAGGTTCAAGCAGACAGCAGCACGTACTAAGATTCAAGGAAATTATGTCCAAGAAAGAGTTCTCCCTTCAAGGAGTTTTAATTCCTGGTTCTTCGAAACTCTAGCTGTTGCTGTCCTGAACACAAATCAGCCTCAGAATAAGGTTCTGTCTTAAAAATAAAATCATTGGGACTTCAAGAAATTGTAGTGGCCCAGAATTGTGTAACAGGGTTTGAATTGTGAAATCACTGAGAATTAAAAGTAACATTCCATTTCTCTGATTGGCTTCCACACACAGAGCGCCCTGCAAGGAACGAATGGGAGACTACACCGCGCTGATTAAACATTTACAGTCACAAAAAATGTGTCACCACAAAAGCAGAGCCTCTTCTGCAGCCATCTGATTTCCTTCTCTGAGTCTAACGAGAGATCAGAGTCGGGGGGACAGGAGAGAGTTAAACTCTCCTGTTATTCTAGCTGAATAACTAACACTTACACAGTCCTTTAAAAAATAATGAGATCCAGAAGCCAGGGTATTAGTTAGCTGAAACAAGGGTGAGGATGCAGCTCTCAGACTCCTAAGGGGAGACACATTTGGGGAAAAAAAAGAAAAAAAAACCCTGGAAAAAAAAAGGAATCTTGTAAATCATCCTCTTTCTTTCACCTTTGCCTCCTCATTAGTATGGGTTGGAGGCTCTTTCCTCCAGCAGCAGGAGCCAAGCTCCCGAGCAAGTGGCACACTTTGTTCTATGTCCTTTCAGGATATGGAATTCCTTTCCTTGTATCCTCTAAAAAAAGAGTTAAAAACTCTCATTCTCACTGTGGCTGTATAAGAAAGCTTCCAGCTGAACTGACATCCCTAAGTGCTATAGGATTACAAGGTATCTAATCACGTGTAAATGATCAAATCTTTGCAAGGTAACGAACAATCTGAACAAATATAAAGTTTATGTGCACTTACTCCCAGAATTCCATCACTGGAGAAGTGGCATTTTGTAAAGAGACTTGGCTACAGTTGCTCATGTTAAGTTTTTGAAATTCCACACAGTTTTCTAGAAAAGAACAAAAAAAAAAAAAGAGAGTTTGTTACGTTGGCATGCAAGTACAGTTCTTGTTCATCTCCCAGTTTGTGCACCTTGGAAAGCCCCCATTCTACACCACGTTTCTGGGTGGGTTTACAGGATTTCTGGGAGCACCGAATGCCACAGCTGTTATTTCTGCAACAGCAGGTTATGGTAACCCCGAAAAACATCCATGAGGACTCTCCTACAACACTTGCCAAAGGCACAGGGCCAGACAATCACCTCAGGCAGAAGAGAGAAACACTGAGAAACTGAGGCAATGGACTGGGAATTACAGGATGCTCCCAGCTGCTGGTTCAATGGTTTATGGCTACAAACGGCTTATGGAACGTGGCCAGCCATAAACTTCCACTTTTTCCTGGTAAGGCAAGCGGATGCTTCCTCTGGCTTATCATTTTCTATTATCTCTAACACAAAGAAAGGCCAAAGCAGCTCAGCACTGTGGAGAATTTGAACAGTGATAACACTGGCCAAGCTCCCTTGCAGGGCTGCCGAAATCAATACCAAAGCCTTCCACATCCACTGGGCCCCAAATTAATTCCCTGACAGAAACTAAGATTCCAGGCAGCTTTAGGTGCGGTCAAAGAACACAATAAATGGCCAATTAGTAAAAACCGTGAAAGACAACATAATGAGTACTTGATTTGAAATTGGACTGTGTAGAAGGGATAAATGCAAAAACTTCAGGAATGTGGGAACAAGGGCAGTGGGATGAGATCCTCCCCATGGATGTTTGGGATCTACAGACTCAATAAGCGGAGAATTACAGATATAAATATCAATGAGAGGACAGATGCAGAGCCCTTCCCTGCAAACCCTTATGAATACACACCTCATCCTTCATGCAGGAGGCTACTTTACATGCAGTAAGGATTATTTATGCGACTAAATTTCCAGAACTAGCTTGATGAACATTATCCCTCAACATCTGGCATTTAAAAGAGCAGATCCAAAGATCCACATTTAATATTTTTTTCCTCTCCATTCAAACTCCTCCTGATTTCATTAGAGTGAAAGAGCAAGATTGCAACCTGTCATCAGGTCATTCTCTGCAGCAGAATTCACTCTCTGTGTTCGGGGAGAATAGATATGATTGCAAATGAGAGTCTTGGGATTTAGCCAGAATATCTTACAGAATTAACAAAATCCATAGTCTTTTTCTGCTGACATTATATTCTACAGCAGTAAATGACCTAACCCAAAAAGGTCCAAGGCAGACTTCACTCCAAGTTTCCTTTCTCTTGCTGTGGTGGGATTTCCACAGACTTGGCTACACCCCTAGCTTTGTTCAGGACATTTCAGTGTGGCAATCGATCCCTTGGCAGGATTTTTACAGTGGTGATCTCAGCTGAGGTCGTACCTGTATTCCATTCATGGCCACAGGAAGCCCAGGGAAGCTCTGTAGTAAAGCAGTTGAACAAATAGAAGATAGCCCATGCTAAAATGATGATGTAATATACATTTAGGTGTGCCTCTATAACTTGGGTAGCATAGCCAATGCCTGGAGAAACAAAAGAAAAAGTGAGATACAAAAGAAAACTTCTGCTTTTCAGGCTACATTTAATTTAAAAACAAACGTTTTCTCTCAAGTATTTCTTAACTTCAATTTTGATACAATTTATTTCATTTTACTTCAAATGGAATGCTTTCTTTTGCAGTAGAACACAGAACTGTTACCTTCAAATAGAGGGCAAACTTTCCTCCAGCACGTGATGCCTCCTTCACTTGTAAACTGTCCCAAGGCTGTCTCCAAGAAAAATACTGGTATTCCGCAGCAAATAAAAAAGACCACGTAGGGGATGAGGAAAGCACCTGCAAGGGAATATGGAGGGATGGAGGGGGTGGTGGTTAGAATGAACACGGCTCCTCGGCAGCACAGCGAGGCTTTTCCCTGCAAAGGAAGGATCAGCCGTGAGCCATCCCCCAGCATCACCTGGCAGGGCAGGAAGGGTTTGTTCCAGCCCCAGATATCAAAAGTTCACCTGTAAGCCAAGGCCATGGACTAAAACAGAGCAGATCGAAGTTCCTCAGCATAAAGTCAGCTCGGGGGTCTCTCAAAAACAGAAAAGATCCCAGCCATGCTCAGCTACAAAGTTCTGCTCTGCTCAGCTCCACTCCAGTCTACACTGCCCTCCCTTGCTTTACTCAGGGGTGAGGAAGAATCACAGATATTAAATCCAAGCAATCCTTTGCATGTTATTTATATGAGCCTGATGATAAGGGAAATGAGGAATTCCCTGTGAAAAGGGAATGAGGAAACCGACTTGAGAACTACTTACAAGGACAGGAAAGCAAGGCTTGGCCTTATCAGCTGGAAATATTGATGTGAAATTCTAGGAAAATAGCAAAGCATCAACATTTTTGTTGGATGCTGACAGTAAACTCCAGCACAGGTAGAGAACCACACCAAAACCCAAAGACAGCACACCCACACCCTGCAGCAGCTGTTGTGCTTTAGTCACCTCGGTTAGAAAGTTGAGACAACTAAATACACCTGCTCTGACTGGCAGTTTCGTCTCCTCACCAGGAGTCTCTTCCCTCAGCCAGGAGATCTCCCTCGAGCTGAATCCCAGGTGCCTCTCTAGCAATCCATAGGGATTCCACAAAGAATGGAACACCTGCATGGCTTCTCTGGATAATTTACTGGTCAGTATCAAATTCACCTTGGCCCTCTCATACACACAATCACAGTGAGTTTAACATGGCAGCTTGTGGAAATCCAAAGTATCAGCTTGGACTGTGCTTCCAACACTGTTCCAACAGGCATTCGTCAGGAAAATTAGAAAACATCAGGCTTCCCAGCTTGCAAAAAGATCACATTCCAAGAAATAACCTAATTCTAAGCACACAAAGAAATTAATTTTCCTTAAAACCTGAGCATCCACAAGAACAACCTAAAACTGCAGACGATTATTCCTACACTCCCTGTTATGACTTGGAGTGCCAGAGAGGTCACACCTCACAAGTTCCATACTACACCTTCCAGATTCGTTCTGTGAGCAGCAACTTCTTCTCAAAGTAGCTCAGGTATTTCCCACTGTCTTCCCCTACCACACACCAAGGAGTTTGATGCACCAGGTGTAAGTACTGAAAACAAACTCTGCTCTAATTCCAGCAGGGCATTCCAGGGGGTTACAAAGCCACGGGTCATAGTCTGAGCCTTCAATGACTAAAAGTGGTCAATGGCAAAAGTCCCATGGTGCCAGCACACGACCAGTTAAATCACACCCACTCATTCTATTCTCAAAGAATACAGTGGTGATGAAATATGATAGTTAATTAATTACTTTTTCGCCAGACCACCCAAAACAATGATCGGAACTCTTTCTACCTCACGTTAGAGCCTTAAAAACGATATCATCAGCTTTTGACAAGCTGGCAGACCCACCAATGGGCACCTAAAGGTGGTCGTAGGAACCAAAAAATTACACATCAAAAATACATTCCTGTCGTTTCCCCTGGCAAAAGTTCTCTGGGAACACTTTGACAATCAACAAGAAAGGGCTGTGTGCATGATATGCAGCATGTTAATATTCATGTGCTAACAGCAGGATTTGGTAGCAGCATTCTCTAAAGAGCTGAACTCTCGTTACCTAAGTTTGGCCAAAATACAGAGACACAAAGGAAGGAACTGCCAGCAATAAACACAACTTCCACAGCAGTATTTGTCTTGTAGAAACAGCACACAAAACGGGCTAAAAACCTTCCCCGAGTTCAGATAAGGAGGGACAAGGAATAGAAATTTGGCACAGTAAACAAACCTGTCAAAGAGCAGAGCAGTGCTTATCAGCCCTGGACATCCTATTTTTCTCCCAGCCTCTGTGTTTACACTGCCACTGACTCAGGCCTTAAGTGGGGAGAATGTTGAACCCAGTCCACAGAATTCTGAACTGAGTTTGTAATTTACTTTTCTTTCTTCATTGCTGCCCAAGTCACAGCTGATGTGCTTATTCTCAACTGTCATATATCTTATACAGTTTATAGTTAGCTGCAACCAGCACATGCCACATCATATACTCCTGTAGAAGTTAAGTCTGCTCTTTTCTCTCTCAAATAACATTTGTATTTTACATTTGTTAGGGCTTGCCCTCTTCTTTGAGTAACCTGCAGTTTTACATCTTCCCCTACCTCACTGTAGGAATTGGGGAGGTAATGAGGGAAAAAAAGGACGTTGAGACACAAAAAAATTCATGTGACAAAGCAAAAAAATAAAAAATCTTGGTAGCATTATCAGAAAAAAATATTCATCCTCTCCAAAGTACACTGTTGTGACAAATAAAGTGCTGCCTTCTTTTCTGTGTCAGACAAAGTTGGTTAAGCATGCCTGGGTGTGTATCCACATGCAGAAGACAGAGTGTACTACTATAACAGAACGCTGGCTTCTTCTGCGTGAAAAATGCTACTGAAGGAAATACGTCCATTTACTAAGGCAAAAGAAACTTGTAAAAATAAACCACGCCGTGTTTGGAGAGAAGGGAAGAGAAACACAACGGTTTTTCTTAGTTGTCAGATGTTGAATGCTTCCCTGTCTGCACATGCACTGAAATCCTAAACACGCATCTCTTACCAGTGCAATAAATCACTGCAAAGCATTCTTAACTCTTCAATTCCCGTGTAAATCCACACGTGATGCCATCTTACCTCCTCCATTCTTGTAGCAAAGATATGGGAATCTCCAGACGTTTCCCAACCCGATAATCTCCCCTGCCACAGAAAGCACAAATTCAACCTTGTTGTTCCAGTGACCTCTTTCATGAACTTTCTTATCATTGCTGTGGACGAGGTTGGTACTTGAGGCTTCCGGGTCCAAAGCGTCTTCTGGCTTGCCATTAATTATAGGAATAGTCTTTTCAGCTGTCATGACTTTTCAGCCTAGTGGAGAACAAAAGGAAAACACACAGGTGTTTTAAGACACTCGCTGGTGCTGATCTTCAATGACTGAAATCTCCCGGCGGGGCATTGGCTTCTCGTTACCTATGGGAACCCGCGGGTGAAAGTGTGCGAGGCAGCTCCACAGGGCTGGAAAAGTTGGAGAGCGGGGAAAAAGGAAAAGAGAGGGGTGGAGGGAAGAGAGAAGGTGATGTGCAAGGGAGGGAGTTATTTCCAAGTGGAGACAGATAACTTCCTAGCACAGAGGGAAGCCTTTCAAAAATCCCTCCCCAGGCAAGGATCCCAGCCTGACTGACCTACCAGAGGACAGAGATCTGCCGCACCTTCCAGGCGCGCAGCGGAGCCCGGAGAGCTCGGGGATGTGGAGAAGGGCTGGGATGGTCGTGGCCTGCCTGGAGGAGCGGGGCAGCTCCCGGATTACTCACCCAGGGCTCTGCCCGTGCCTGCGCGCCGGGGACAGGGGCCGGGCTGCGGCTCAGCGCTGCCTGCGGGCGGATGGCCGCGGCTCCGGGAGCGCGGGGCAGGGCACGGCCGGCCGGGGAGAAGGCGTTCAGGATCCCCGGGAGCCGGGAAGCCTCGTCCTGCCCTGCCGCTGCTGGCGGCCCGGCGTGGGTCGTAGGATGCTCCCCGCGCTCTGGAGCCGGAATTTGCAAATGCTCAGCCCTCCCCGGAGCGATGGTTTAACACCCGCCTCCCCCCTCCGCCCACCTCAGGCTGTCCCGCCAGCTCCCCCCTCCTCCTCTTCCTCCTCCTCCTCCTCCTTCTCCTCCACCCAGCATCATCGCCGAGCATCCCCAGCCTGCGCTCCCCCGCCCGGCGGGCAGGGCCGAGCCCGGCAGGTTGGCAGCCCTGCTCCGCATCCCTGCGGATCGCAGCCCTGCTTTATCCCCTGCGGATCTCAGCCCTGCTTTATCCCCTGCGGATCTCAGCCCTGCTCCGACCCCCAGGGCAGGGAGGGGACCCGCAGGCTGCGGGCGGAGCGCGGGGACAGCCCCGCACCTGCCGCGCTCCGGGGCTGGCGCAGGCCCCGCAAGTTAAAAAAAGGAACCCGCCGGGAACAGATGACAGAAACTTCAGCTGGAAAGGGCGGCGGGGAGAGCCGGGGGACAGACGGGATAAAAAAATAAATGGAGAGGGAACGTTTGGGAAGTGTGGAAGCAATGTGGGCGCTTTCGAGTTGCACCAGGAAAATGCAGACGCAGCCCATGTGGGCATTGCTAGCTGGGGCTTGGCTTAAAATTCAAGCTGTAAAAGAGGCGAGAATAGGGTAAAAATTATTACAAATAGTTACGTTTCAGGTTGAATCAAATATTTCAAATAGAAATTTTTTTTCCATTTCACCCACCTCTTTTTAAAATTTTTTTGTAGGTCAGTCGTTTTCACCCTAGGTTTCCAAACCCCAATTAAATACCTCTTCCTTTCTTCATCTCTGCAGCTTCTCCTTGGCAAATGGCAGGACCCAAGCCAGGTTCTTGCTTCAAACCTTCCCTCAACTCCACACTCTGTTGCAGTTATGATCATCAAAGCTTTGCTCTGCAAGTCCAGGGGACGCACTTTGGAACACACAGGCTCTTAAATGCAGGATTCTCTGCTGGAAATGTCCCGGAGACAGCTTGCTCTTCTTCCATGTGAATCCTCTCCCTCCTGGCCTCCAGCTCCGTGGACTTTTCCCGCTGCCTGGACACCTGCTAGCAGTGCTCAGGGAAGTCAATGGAAAGATGCCCATGGATAGATTTTAAATTAACTTTTAAATTAACTTTTTACCCTGCTTGGACATTACACATTGAGCTTCTCCCGTGGTTCAAGTTTTCCGAATTTTGCATTTCAGTGATGCCTGTCACAAGGTGGGTGCCGGGGCCTCACCCTGTCAACTCCCTGCCACATGAACCCTTGCACCTCACAGGTGCAGGATGAGCCTCTCTTTTCTTCTTGATGCCTGCATATACAGCTCTAGTCAAACCTGTCTTGGGAAAGGGAAAAACTGCCAGTGGTCAAACTGAAAAAAAAAAAGCAAAATTCTTCTTCTTTTTTTTTTAAAGTATAGTCCCCACAGATATTACCAGAGCTAAGTTTGATTTTGGGTGGTCTTTTTGGGGTTTGTCTTTGTTTTTAATGCAGCTGATATTCATTAATTGAGGATGGAATAGATCCATTTTTCCCAAGCTGACTTTGCACAAACTGAACTCAACTTGGAGGGCTTTTTTGTTGATTTATTTTTACCCCCTTCTTCCTCTTGTTTTCAGCAGGGATCAACCCAGATGCTGTTTTTCTGTATTCCAGCCAGGCCTAGCAGGCTCAGCAGGATACACTCGAACATCAAAGCTGCCAGGGAATTCTCATTTTATTCCTGAGAGTAATTCTAAAAATGGAGGGGAGCTAAGGGACAGCAAACATTTGATGGTTCAATGCAGAGGAGACACCAACCTTCATCAAACAGATTGATGGTCCCAGACTGAAGGGCCTGCTGCAGGGGACAGCCTACAGGCACTTGCTGAAGGTGTTTATTCGCTGCTGATTTGTTCAGTATTTGACATGATTAATTCCTGGTCCTGAGTGTTTTACCCACTGCTGTACTCCTGCTCCAATTCCCAGTCAGTGTTTATGGGAGTAACTGCTGGCTGCTGATCCCTGTGAACGCTTCACAGTGTCTGCAACAGAAAATGACAAATTTTACAGCCGGTTGAGAGCCCTGGGGTTTTTAATTCTCATGGAGCCTTTGCTGTTGCAATGAGAGAAATTCCCTGGATTACAATCCAGGTCTCAGTTTGTGCTCTCACCTGTGTCTCTGGTGCCCCTCATCAGGAATTCCTGCCTGTTCCAAGACCCTGCATAAGTTTCCTGGCCATGCCTTTCAGGCCCCAAGTTAAAATGATGTGCCCTAAAAAGCAATTCAAGTTCTGCTTTATTCAGGTTTATCCCCACACTCCCAAGGAATCCTTTACAACTCTGTGCAGAAAGTGCAGGGGTGGGGGTGGAAATCAGATGTTTCTGCTAACCAGAGAATGGTGCTGTGAAGTACCAAATGTTCCAAGGCTACATTTATTTAGATTTATAAACTAAAATTAATCAAGAGAAGTCATTCATACCTAGAGTAACTTGGGAAAACAACCTCCCAAAAAAAAATCCACATTTCCACAGGGTTCTGCCAGGCTGCCAAAATTATTGTCAGCTAAAGTCATGTGATACAGCTTTGGAAATTAAAAACTGGGGCTTGGCTCATTTCTTCTCCTCACTGTAAGTCCGAATTTCTGTGTTGTTTCTGCAATACAGAATCCTGTGACAATGTAATTGAGGGAGGGGGGAAGGAACAACAATCCTCTCCGGATTTAAAACCTTCAGTTTGGATTGGCTATAGGCAAAATCTGCACAAGCCCTATATAAAGATTTCATAAAGTTGGGCTCTTTGTGGGTAAATAGCTGCACAGGAACAAAGAAATACAATCAGAATTTCATCAGCGATGACAATCTGACAATATTTTGGATCAAAAGCCTAAAATCACAAAGCCATGTGTGAACAACACAGACACCTTTAGCTGTTCCATTAGAGGCTGGCTTCAATCAAAAATAGGCTGATTTGTGCCTAATCAGTTTTCTGCAATGGGGAAAAAAAGATTTCTTTCTTGCAGATAATTTTAAGCAAGGCAACACCTGATTGTTTGGCTTTTATTTAGGAAGGCTTAACCTCTATCACTGCAGATATCTCTCCATGCCATTTATTGCCTCACAATGGGTGAGATGCTGAGTTTTGGGGTGAGGAGAGCTGCAGAAATCACTTTTCCATCTATTGATGTTGCCCTTCCCTCGTCCCCTGCTGTCAGTCTGAGATCTGTATTTTGTTACATGCATTTTATCTTCCACACCCTCTTCTAGACAGGAGTGGGTGATAATATTCCACAACATGGGATTTCTGCTGCAGACTTATGCTGATCCCCCGGAAAAGGTGGCACAAATTGGGGTTTCCTTGAGTTAATTCATCCATTCCCTCTGTGCTTTAGGGACACACCCCTCTGCCAATGGGTAATGGCACCTTGAGCTTCCTAAACATTAATTTTATATACAGACAGCACTGGGAGAGAACCTCCAATCCTGAGCTTATACACAACTTCCAAGAGTTAGCAGTCAGCTATCCCAGTGAACTGAAACCTAGAAAACAGCCAATAAATGACAGCACTTAATGGGAAAACACCTTTGGAATGTTTTAATGGGACTTACAAGTGAGACCAAATGAAAGAAATACCAAAGAGACCCGAGAGGAGCTCGATGCATTACACCACCACTAACAGTTATAGTCAATCACCCTTCCAGATCAGAAGCTGAATCTGCACTCTTCATGCAGAGAGAGGTGTTATCAGGATGCCCAACTCATAGTTACTGGGAGCTCTCCAACCTGGAAAAAGAATGAACTCTGAGGAGAGTCTGTGCTCAGAGTCTCTGGATATATTTTCAACTACAGTAAGATTTCAGAATTTGTATTATTGAAGGTACTCAGTGAACCACGCCAGAACTGAAATCAGATTACAGAAGCTCTCTGCAGGCATGTAAAATCCTTTATTTTATCCCAGACATTCTTTCTTCCCTGTTGTAAAGTGGGGTTAGGGGTTGCTTTGCGCACTGGATGCTCCAGGTCAATATGGGAAGATTGTTAGGATTTACACTAGGAATTAAATTTCAAGGAATTGAGTAACTCTCACACCTCTGATAGCACAGAGCGAGCCTGACAGGAAGAAGCATCTCCCACAAACCTTAGGTAGTGGTGCTGTGCCCCTCTTTTCTACAAGCAGCCCACTGAGCCAGGCTTGGTGTTAATCCTGGAATTTCACAAAACCAAATTGGCTTTAGGTTGAGTCTGCAGCACAGTAATTAAAAAAATACTATTCCAGCTTCTAGGTGAAGCTAATCATTCCATGCTGTGAGGTGTCATGCTCAGCAGGAAAAAATGGGGCCAAGAGGGAGGGAGGAGGATGGTTTGAGTGATGGCACTTGTCTTCCCAAATATCCCGTGGGATGAAGTCCTGCCTTCCTGGAAATGGCTGAACATCTCCTTGCTGGTGGGAAAAAGGGAATTCATTCTTTGTTTGGCTTTGCTTTACGTATTCAGCTATCTCCATCCCAGCCCCTGAGCTCCCTCACCCCAGGAGTTTCCCCACTTTTCCGCCTCTGATTCTCTACCCTCCCAATATGGGAACCTGTGCAATATTCAGGTTCAGGGAGGGGTGGCAGCAACCCTGCACACTCTGCCAGGTGTTGCTTTAAAATACATTAAAATCAAAAGCAAGTTACCATTAGAAACACAGTCACGGGTGGTAAGGAGGGAGTGGTTTGGTTCTGTGTCAGATCTGAAAGAGGAAAAAAAGCTCCAAAAGGCAGGTCAACCCATAACGAAGATAATTTACTTTTCTCCCCAATGCAAAATAAGAAGAAATGTATATTACCCCCTAAAATTTCAACTCAATCACATTTTATTTTTCAAATGGACTGCAACAGCAATATATTGCTTCAAAATTTAAAAAGAGCTCCCATATTCTCAGAACATTTTCTTTATTGAAGTCCTTTTGGCTGAAGCTGCACGTCAGTAAAGCAAAGTAATTGCCTGGAAAATATTGATTAGCTCTTGTCAAACACACCCTTTGCTGTTCAGTATTTCCTCTTTAGCACCATCAGCATTTGAGCACTGGCACAGGAGTTTAAAAGTGGCGTGTGTTAAGTTCTCTAAAGCAGCCCCAGAACATTCCCACAGACACTGAGCTACTGCAACTGCTCTGCCACATAAATTACATATGACAACTTGGACTAACTCAGCAAACAATCCTTTCCTGAGCTGTCTGCTGGCACATTGCTAATTAACAATTAATTGCCTTCAACAAGATTCCTGCAGAGCAGATGATGTGATACTGCAGATGTTTCAGCCAACTTGCATTTCTGTGCAGTGTTGCAAAGCGCCCAAAGATTTCTTTTACTGCTTTGCTTTCCGTAATGGTATTTTTGATCAGAAATATATTCCTTCTGTTATTTTTTTTAAGTTTGTTGCAGTACATTAATACTGAAAGTCCTCTTACTAAAATATTTTCTTTACAGCTGTGAATCATCAGTTGCCAGTTGACACTTGTAGGTTTATAACCTGAAAATTGAGTCAAACTAGGACTTAGCTGGCAGACCAGGAAAATAAATTCTTATGAAACCCCACCCAATTATGCCCAACAAAAGCAACATCTCTGCTTCGAGAGCCAGAAGAAAAAATACTCTCAAATTTTATTACATCCACTTACTAAAAATGCATGGATTTCTTTGTCTTTCCCAGCTATAAGAGGGAGTATTTTACTCCAGACTGCAACCCACTGGGAAGACAAATAGAGAAGATACAAAGGCACCAGATTACCCAGAATTTCATCTCTGCTGGACAATTATTTTTCCCAATGACTTGTTAAAAGTGAACAAAGAACCTCAATGAGAGAAGAACCCTACAGCAACAAGGCAAACATCACATTTAGGTGCACAGAGCTGGGCCTGGAGGAGCAGAGAACAGCAGGTGGATGCTGACTTTGCTGGCACAGATTCCAGGAGCCTGGCAAGGGGCGTGGTGGGAGGGCAAGAGGAGATATGGGAATTGCTGCTGCTTTCTTTCGGAGCTGGATGAACAGCTCAGGCACAGAGGACAAAATAGGCAGATTCCTGTAAGTGGGAAAAGCCTTCCTGAAAATTTTCAGAAAGCCCTGAGTTGATTTTAGGTTCTTCCCCCAGAGGGTGCTGGGCACTGCCCAGGCTCCCCAGGGAATGGGCACGGCCCCGAGGCTGCCAGAGCTCCAGGGGTGTTCACACAACACTCCCAGGGTGGGATTGCTGGGGTGGCTGTGCAGGGCCAGGATGATCCCTGCGGGTCCTTTCCAACTTGGGGTATTCTGTGATGATTTTTATGTGTCAGGATATTTCTGCCCGTTCCTACTCCCTCTCATCTCAGTTCCTTTCCTATCCACAGGAAAACTGAAGCTTATCCTACAGGGTTTGACTACGTTGCAAAGACAAGCTTAAAATACACTTGTCTCAAATTCTTTTCCACGTGTCTGGCACTGAGGAGAATCATCAAACTACCAGAAGCACAGAGCCTAATCCATGGAAAACTGAAGGCAGCAGAGGAGAAGGAATTTTGCTGGAGGTCATTTTATGCACGACTGCTGCCAAAGCCCTGTGCTTGACTCCCTCAACACCCTGGTGTTTGTAGGGTGATTTATAGGTAATATATGGGGCAGAGAGGGGACATCCCACGTTACCTGAGACGTGGAGTTCTGGCTTCACAACACGAGGAAAAAGAAGTTTCTTTTTGCAGTCTGTAATAGGGAAGGCGGCAGTAGAACTGCTCAGTGGAAGGAAATAATCAGTTTGGATTCTGTGCTCCAGCCATGTGTTCATTTAAGCACAATATCTGGTGGATGGAATCCCCAGAGCAGCACCTATTCCTTAAACTCTTCCTCTAAAATTTACTTGTAGGTTTCGGTGGGGTTTTTTTTTGGTAGAAAAAGTCCCCTATGCTGAGGAATGCTAGGCTTCAATTTAAAAAGAAAAAAACAGGTTTTTTAGAAGTTTAACTTTCTCTGGATATTGTTCTAGTCATCATTTCCTCATGACTAGAAGTGTGTAGTTAACTAAAGCAGGAAGAACACAAAGGTCTCCTTATTTGATGTCACTTTTACTGGTCCCACTGGAAAAGGAACACTCTGCTGATGGACTCAGGGCAAATAAGAATCCCCTAAAATGTCAGAGCATGAGTGACAGTGACACATCCACAAATATCACATCTTCATCAGCCCCAAGCATACAATTTTTGGGAATATCATTCTGAGTTTTGCAGTCAACTTCTCCACCTGTTACAGAGATTAAACATCATTTAAGAGTAGAAAAATTGCATCCACAAGAAGAAAATTTCCTCTGCAGAGGTCTCCATAATCTCAGCCTTTTCACTTTTACAGGCTAGAGAATATGCTGCAAATAAACACTAAAAATTTTCCAGTGGTGCATCATTTACAAAACTTTCGGCATATTCAGCCTGAAATTCATTTCTAAAGATACTTTGCAGATTTGAGCCTAAAGATGGAGTTTTCAGGAGCTAAATTACTAGGGTGTTTTTTTCTGCTGAAGAGGAGCAGAATGTGGCACTCGATTCATTGTTTGCAGTTCAAAAGGGGTTTGTGCACCTTAGACATTGATTGTTTTGATGATTAAAGTAGCTGAGACTAAGGAGATATGGCTTTATATCTGTAAGTGCTCTTATCTTTCCAGAAAGTGTGAGTTTCCTCAGCTCTTTGCTAACTTTACACCCACAACAGAAAGCTGTAATCCAGGTAGTAATAGAAATAAAGCTTTTAAATCAGGCAAGGTTTTCATCTGAGGTTTGTTTCTAACCAAAGCAGGGAGGGTTTGGAGCAGCCAGCTCTTAGTGCAATTAATTTCAAGTCCTTGTTAGTAATGACAAGAAAGTATTAAATTTCAGGTGATAAGAAAGCATTACCTTGCAGCTGCTTGTGTTACATGGATTTTTGATTCTAACTTGATTTCTATTTTAAGTCTGTTTAAGCTTATTAAGAGTTGCCCAGTTCAGCCCTGGGTTTTAGAAGAGCCTTGAACCAGGAGCAGAGCAAAGTGTCCCTGTCCTGCAGATGAGCTGCTCAGCCCTTGGGATGGTTCAGCTGCTTCTGAGGAAGGCAGAACTTACAGGTGCAACACCTGAGAGGGTTTCCAAAGCAGCTGCTTTCTCCTGTGCTGTTGTACACTCAAATAAATAACAATTTCTGTTCATTTGCTGCATGCCCAAATAAATCTGCAACAGACCGCGCTTATGAAGCATGGATTTTGCGAACTGTAACACAAATCATTACCTACCAAGGGTATTATTCTACACTGAAATGTTTCTAACCCTGGGGTTTGTGCACTGACCTTTTGGTGTCACAGCACACTGACGCGTGGCAGGCAAGGCCATCCCGCAGCAGGACACAGATGGAATTTTGTGTTGATTCATGAGGGGGAGTCGTGGAACATCCTGAGCTGGAAGGGGATCCTTGGGTCCAACTCCTGCACAGACACCCCAAGAACCCCACCCTGTGTGTCAGGAAAATTAATCCACCAGCACCAGAGGTTGATGTCCAAAAAGGAGACAGAGGAGTCCCGTTACTTTATTCGAATAAAGGGAGAGGCCATGGGGCATTCCCCTGGGGTCTCTCCAATTTTTGGAGGACACAGCCTCCTTTTTATCCTAATTTCCCGACCGTATTTTCCCTCTCTCTTTCCCCATTGGCTGAGGTACTTGAGAGGTACAGACTTCCCGGAATGCCTAATTCCTAAGATTCCCTTTTAATTTATACCCCCCCTTGCCTTTTTTAAATTTCTATGGAATGTATGGTTCTCCTCATTGTTTATTTGCAGACCTACAGTTTACTGATAAAGACAAATCTCTCTTTCCATTCATCAATCAGTGGAATCCTTTCCCATTGTTTCTTTTCTCTCTTAGTGCTAGTTTTTTATCTACTAGCCGGCCTCCAGTTTATTAGTAAAGACAAGTCCCTCATTCCTTTCACTGGGCACCCCTGGGAGTGATGTCCAAACTCTCCTGGAGCTCTGGCAGCCTCGGGGCCGTGCCCAGCACCCTCTGGGGGAAGAAACTTTTCCTGGTCTCCACCCTAAACCTGCCCTGGCACAGCTCCAAGCCCCACAACTCTTTGTTCATATTTCCTACTCTCGTGCATTCATAATTTTTTAACCACAGGGGCCCTCCGTGATTTCTTGAATTGTTTCAGTGCCCCTTTGCTAAGAGCATCCTGAAGTCCCGAGTGCCCTTTTATATTTGCAAATCAGAATCCTGGCCAGACACAGAAAACAACCCATCTATGAGTCCATTTGATTAAAACAAAATTTGGCTGCTGCCTAATGGCTTGCTCAGGAAGCGTTTGGGTTGCATTAAAATGAAGAGGCCAAAGCAAGTTCCTGAGCTGCATTCAAAATCTGATGTTAAAGGTCAAAATACCAGAGTGAAT
The DNA here is from genome assembly GCA_013398955.1 of Callaeas wilsoni. NCBI lineage: Eukaryota > Metazoa > Chordata > Aves > Passeriformes > Callaeidae > Callaeas > Callaeas wilsoni. The sequence goes on along the minus strand of VWPU01002598.1, from coordinate 17,927 downwards.
GGCACCTAATCTGTGGAACAGCTTTCAGGAGCTCTCTTTACCACCTTCTGCATTTACCACTCTATTCTTAGCTGAAGCAGACATAAATTAGGGTTTCCTATTGAAACAAATGAGATATTCAGGAAAACTTTGAGGAAGCTGGAGTAGTTAAAAGCAGGAAACATAAGACACACTTGAGTTCTGTAATTAATATTATTTTTCCGTAAGTAGTTTAATCTTAATGAAGGCTGTTGTTCTACAAGATATCATTCTACCATAGATGTTGTTATCACCCTTTGTCAGGTGCACTAAAATGTCTGAAAATCTCCCCAAATCTACAATTTCCACTCTACAAACATCATCCTATTCCAATTTTTGGCTGAAAATTAATCCTCACTTTGCATCTACAACTGTGAAGAAATTAAAGTCGTTAACAGTGCTAAACATACGCTCTCAAATTTGGAAAAAAAAATGTATTTAAGCTTTCCATGTTCCAAGTCCTAATTTAGATGTTTTAGAAGAAGCAAATACATCCTTCATCTGTGTCTGTATAAAAAAGGGTTACATTATAGTGTAATGTAATGTGCATTACAGTTGGTTTCTTCACATCTTCCTCTTACATTTGCAGGTTTTAAGATGATCTTAAAATGCTTTTTTCCCAAATGATTCCTCACCAATTGTTCCCGACCCTGTGCTACCACCCCTGCAAACCCTTCATAGCAGGGCCTTGCTCAGATGGAAAGGATTTGCACACAATTAAAGCAAATTAATGCTCATTGTTTTATTTAAGGCCTTGGGGGATGGACTCTTTAAAAAGCAGCTCCTGGTAAAATTCCCTTTCAATAACAATAATGGGCTTTCCTTTCTAATTGATACATCCCTGAAGTATGGAAAAATGAGTCCCTGCAAACTCCATCCCAGTCCTGAATACGACACTGAAAACTAAATAGCAATAGTAGAACATTTTAAAATATTCCTAAAACTTTGTAGAGCACCTCAGTCCCTATTATAGAAGTCAAGCCTTATTTTCCTGGGATTTTCTACAGCAAGACATCAAAACCCTTGCACAACTAAAACTCTCCTGACAAATTAAGGCTTATTTTTCTTCTGCTTTGTATTAACTTCTCACAAAGCTTTTGGTTTTTCCAAAGTAATAACTTCCAAGATTTGCACTAAATGGTTTGAATGGAATAGTCCAGATGGATTGCCCTGTCAGCATTTTATCTTTATCTCAGTTCATGCTTGATAATGCCTCTCTCAAACAATTTTTATTATTGTTTTGCAAGGCATAACTACCTGAATGTAATCAGTACAGCTTTTCCATTGATTGATTGAAATCTGTCTCTGGGCCATAAAGAGCTCTCTGTGGTTTTGAAACATTATTTTAATATATTATTTAACATCATTTAATTTATAATTTAATATTATTTAATGCATTATTTAATATTGTAATGTGTTAATGTCATTTAATGTATTAACATGAGAATAACTTTGCTTATAAATATAATCCATAACTATTTTATAGGCCATTTTAACTCTAGCATCATAAAATTGAAATTAATTGTTTGAGTTGCACCTTGCATTTAGTTCCTTCACTTAAGATTACCTTAAAATATATTCACAAATACAAAAGAAAATTTTTAAAAATCTCTATATTTAGACCAGATTAATTCTGTAGTTCGTGGCTTAAAGCTCCCTGCCCATGGCAGGATGTTGGAACAAGGAAATTTTTAAGGTCCTTTCCAACCCAAACCATTCTGGAATTCTGTGAAAAGGGGCCTCGCATTCCCACTGTTCTTTTTATTAAAATTGACTGATTTACTAAATCATGGTCCAAATCATGGTCCAAATCATGGTAATCCTTCACTTAAGATTACCTTAAAATATATTCACAAATACAAAAGAAAATTTTTAAAAATCTCTACATTTAGACCAGATTAACTCTGTAGCTCGTGGCTTAAAGCTCCCTGCCCATGGCAGGATGTTGGAACAAGGAAATTTTTAAGGTCCTTTCCAACCCAAACCATTCTGGAATTCTGTGAAAAGGGGCCTCCCATTCCCACTGTCCTTTTTATTAAAATTGACTGATTTACTAAATCGTGTTCCAAATCAGGCTGTGTTTGCTCCACTTCTGGATGTAATAGGTAGCTATTCATGTGGAGTATTTCTAGTTTTCTATATTGTTCCACACTGTTTCTACAGGTGCTTTCTAAAAATTGTAAAAAACAGTGAAAATCCCTTGCAGAGGAATGGACTTCCTCTGTTGATTTATGTCATTAACTTGGGAGCACTGTGCCTAATTGCTGCAGGGAGAGATTCACGGAGCTGAACAAAACCTTGGCACTTAAAAAAGAAACCAAGCCAGGCTTGCCTGTTTTCCTGAGCAGCTCTGAACTCTGCCCAGATGTGCTGTGATCCAATAAATTTCCATGGGAATCACTGCAAACAGAACATTCCGGGTCACCAAGGGGCTCAGCGCAGCGGCTGAAGCTCTTTTCACATCACTGTTTGGGTGCTAGCAGATAAACTAATCTAAAAACCTCGCCCAGATGGAAATAAATGTAGGTACAGAGTTCTTAGTTCAGCAGGGACAATGTCTAAGAGTAGATTAGGGAGAGAGGCAGCCAGCAAGGAGGAGAGAGGGATCCCACAGGAATTTTTTGTCTGGGTGAACCAGAAGTGCCCCAACGTTACATCCCTGTTTTATTAAGCCTAGTTTAATCTCCCGCTGACTCTAGAAATAGCTTAGAAAAATTTTTCTATGTTTACTCTCCCAAAGGGTTGAGATCTGTGATTTATAGCTAAATCTTCATGGCATAACTCATTTTTCAAAGAAAACCTCCTATTGTCACCTTGTCCTGCATTGGCAGAACAGAGAGGTTCAGGGTTTTTCCAAGCGTGTGATCTGCAGCAGTGAATTCGAGTTCACAGCTGAAAAACCTGCTCCTGTGTCCCTGAAACCTGCTCGCTGCAGCTCTGACAGGTATCCCAGACTGCTGGTGATGCACAAGTTCCCCTGAGCGAGAGACCTTTCCAAGGAGCAGCTTTCCTCCACCCCCTCCCACCCTCGAGTGGGCTCTCTATTATCTACAAAATGGGTTTCTCAGCAGGAGCTGCCTGACAACAAAACGGGCCCTTGGCGCAGCAACCCAATGTTGTCAGAGCTGAATATCTGCCTGGAATAGGGCTTGATATTCCTTAAAATAAGTTCATTAACTGTTTGACCTTTTCTACTTCCTAGGAAGATAGAAGTATCAATGCAAGCCCAAACACAGCCCTGGACCACCTAGGCTGCCGTGACATCCGTTTTTGAGCAGGGACGTGGGTGAAAGCAGAGCCCAGGCTGGCCTTGCCCGCTGCCCAGAGAGCGCATGGCTCCAGTGGCACCTGCTAAAAGTCATTAACATTCTCCAACACTTCGCTGGGAGCTTCAGTGCCTCGGAAATGCAGTGTCTGCCGAGCCAGGGCACAGGCAGTCCCTGCGCCCAAACATCCCCCCTCCCGCTGCATTCCCAAGCTGCCAAGTTGCCTCTGTGTTTATCACTTCTACAAGTGAACAAAATGACTGGAAAACAGCAATAATTCTGCTCGTGCTCCAATAATGCACATTTCGTTGCTGCCGTTAATCTTGGTGGCAGGGCAAATTGAGCAACTCCAAATCTGGGGATTCCATGAACCACAACACCATAAAGTCAGACTTGCCGGTGCTTTATGTTCATAACAACATGATTCAGAGCTTTTTCACATTTAATTACATCACTGATATATGAGGAAAAAAGTATAAACATTTATTTTCACCCTGACTGCTTTCTTGGATTATTTTCCAAGGGCTTTTCATGAAGACCATCAGGAATTTGTCAGCTACTTGAGCAACCACATAACTGCATGGCCCTGTTCTCTATAAATCCCATCTTTCCTTTGCCTGTTCACCATCAGTGCTCCCCAAGATAGCAGCAGCTGCAGCCTCAGGCCTCCAAGGCCTAACTCATGCTTAGCTTCAAGTATGTAAGAATTCCAAAGAGCAACATCCCTAAACAACTAAAATCCAAAATTCTGTTTTTACACAATGATTACGTACAGACACGACCAATTCTGGCCACCCACAGACAACTGACCCTCCTTTAGCCTCTGGAACCACTGCTAAAACAAACAGAAAATGTGTTTTTACTGGTAGAAAATCTGTCATTTTGATCTCATTTCAAGCTGAGGAAGGGATTATTTTCACCCTGTACCAAGTCTGAATGATTAAACTTTTACACAGCTCCAGAGAGACTTCAGAATAACTTCTTCCAGCAGAACCAAAACAAATCGAGGTTTTGGATGAGTGTCAGTTCAAATGACAATTGAAAGGATCCTGGAGTTTAAAATAGTTAAGAATTTGGATACAAATATTAGAGTTTTAATACACACTGACTTCCCAGACTCCTGCAGGCTGAAGTCATTGATCTACCTATGGCAAATTTGTGTAGTGCAAGTACCATTGAGAAAAAAAGGAAGCACTTCTTTAGAAATCCACAACACTATTGATTTCAAATACAATGATACAGAGAGGAGTTAGGAATTGGAGCCTGGACTTTACCTTATAAAATGAATTTGAGAAGAGGCCATCTGGGTAAAGCTGGAAACTCCTAAAGCACTTCATCTCCAGTGCAAGGGGAGTTCTGCAGCCCAGAACACCAACTGCAGGGTGGTACAATACCAATACAACAAAATATCAATACAAGGTCAGCAAACAAAATCACATTAGAACCTGACTGCATTTAAAAATAATTCGAGAGAGCCTAACTCCACTCCCATACTGTGCATAGAAAAATTCCAAAACCAGCCTCAAGCGAAACTGAAAGGAAGAATAGGCAGGAATTCAGCAGCACTGTTGAGGTTGTGAGTCTTGGTGCCATCGCTGGGTTTCTCTGCAAAGGGAGTGGCCAGAGCAGGTGGCCAGACCTGTACCCCGGATTGATTCAGTGATTTAAATCAGGTGTGGTGGCCTGACCCCAGCTGGCAGATGCATATTGCTACCTTACCTTGATGAGCTCCATCTGCACACCAAAGAAATCGTGTGTTTCTTCTCAAATGCTTCCACTACTATCCAAAAATATATTTTTAAGAACACATTTAAACTGCCTTTATGATATTCTGCTTTATGGGTTAAAAAAAATGCAGCTATTCTACCTCTAGCAGGTTAAAATATATTCTTTCCATCAGAGGAGGAAACAGCCAGAACAAAGTTACTTCTCAAGCAGAAAATTGATAGATCAAAAATGCCAAGGAAAGCCAACACTCCAAACACGATATGGACATGGAGCATTGCTCATAAATATTGCCTGCTGGAAGGATGGGGTTTCATATCCTCTACTAATTTTGTCTATTTGCCTTTCAGAAGAAGCATCTTATGTTCATTTGCTCTGGAAAACAAAAAAATCTCGAAGTTGTTACACAAAAAAAAATGTTAATTCTTATAATACCAGCCAGGACTGCTTTTATTGCTCCACACCTCAGACTGAGCAGTCAGTGCCTTGGAGCCCCTTTTTGCAGTTTGAAAAGGGACATTCCTGCTCTGGTCAGGACAGGGTTTCATATCCTCTACTAATTTTGTCTATTTGCCTTTCAGAAGAAGCATCTTATTTTCATTTGCTCTGGAAAACAAAAAAAGCTCAAAGTTGTTATACAAAAAAAATGTTAATTCTTATAATACCAGCCAGGACTGCTTTTATTGCTCCACACCTCAGACTGAGCAGTCAGTGCCTTGGAGCCCCTTTTTGCAGTTTGAAAAGGGACATTCCTGCTCTGGTCAGGACAGGGTTTCATATCCTCTACTAATTTTGTCTATTTGCCTTTCAGAAGAAGCATCTTATTTTCATTTGCTCTGGAAAACAAAAAAAGCTCAAAGTTGTTATACAAAAAAAATGTTAATTCTTATAATACCAGCCAGGACTGCTTTTATTGCTCCACACCTCAGACTGAGCAGTCAGTGCTTTGGAGCTCCTTTTTGCAGTTTGCAAAGGGACATTCCTGCTCTGGTCACAGGGGGTTTGCCCACTAAAGTAATTCTCAATCAAAATTTAAAAACGCTGAAAATTACAATATGACAGAGACATTTAGCTTGGTCCTTCAGAAAATGTCAGCTCCTCCCTGCCAAAGTAAGAAGAAAAAAAAGAATTTTGTTTCCTGTAATCTTCTGGAACGTGTTCAGTGCTAATCCTGCTAATGCTGAGCAGGACTTAGGGATATTTTCTCTCTAAATCCACACATTTGCTGTTATACTCTCAGCCTATTTATTGGATATTTGAGTAGCTTGATGGGGTTTACGAGTAATTCTTCCCTGGCCCAAACTCTATCAAGCTCAATTCTCCACAGGACAATAAGGGACTATTTTTGGTCAATAAAAATAATTTGGTCTGTTTATAATTTCATTGCATGGCTGCATTCATCTCCTTACATCACAGTCAAGATGATTTGAGACTGTTGGAATTTGTTTACTTATTTTGCTAAGAGTCTTCTGAGTTATCAAAACTTATTTTTAAACAGCACAATCGTTTGAAATACACAGGAATCTAAGAATACATGCAGGGGTTTTTTTAATATGTAATATGTTTTTTATATATATACTTAAAAAATAGCAATATGTGCACAAAATAGCTTAAAGAAAAAATGGAAATTGCTGGGTTTTGCCTTTTCTGAATATGACTGAATGCAACAATTGTTCAGTGAGGATTCACTAGGTATTGTGGCTACTAGGGCACAGATTTTCCATATACTTGGTGGAGAAATTACAGCAAAATAAACTGCTTAGAAAAGTTTAGCTGAGGTTTACTAAAGGCAGTTATGTTTTATGGCTTGGCTGATGAATGCCTCATGAAAGATAAGGATCCTTGGCCGTCTGTAACAGATTTCAGTCTAGATCTGCACACAAACTGCAGGAGTGACTTTTAATAATTCATCTGCAATTTCACATCACTACAGAAATATTTCTAAATGCTGCTGCTATCCACAAAGAAAAATGTTATGATCACCCTCATAATGTTCTTTGCAAGTTATAATTCTCCTTGCAGCCAATAAATAATGGCTGTAATAAGCAGTAGGTGATGGGAAGGCAGAGATCTATTTGCATTTATTTGTAGCATTATTTAGAGAATAGTTAGAGCAAGTTAGGAGAGGATAATTTGGTAAGGCAGTGCCCCATCACAGATAAACTTTTTGGGGAGAAAGGATCTGGGAAATCACATTCAATTTCAAAAAAAACCCACCCACTGAATGTGGTGGCACTGCTGAGCTTTAACGAGTTAAAACTTTCCACGATTGATTGCTTTGGAAATCCATCATATTCCACTGCAGTAGCAGCAGAAAATCTGTGGGTGGAGGTGCAATATCAACTGAGATGGGAAAGAATAGCCACCACAAAAATCACAGGATATTATAAACCAAATCCTGGCCAAATGTTTGCACAATGATGGAGCCTCATTTCACCTCTTTTCAGTATCTATATGTTGCTCTGAAAGATTCAGCACGTTATCATTCCACCTGCAGCTTGTGCTGTGAATCTCAAATAATCCTGACCTCAATCTGGGCTTGAGTGAGCAGCTTTCATGTTCTGTATTTTAATTTCCTCTAAAAAAGTAAGAAAATATTTTTTTACCTCTCCTGACTAAAAGGAACCTCTTTGCTCTCTGTGTGTTTTTTCCCTGAAGCTGCTGGTGCTCCTTTAAGAGTCCACAGTTACAATGAAAACATACAATGTTTTCCAGATTTCATTAACAGGATTTTAGTCTGGATGTGAGCATTTAATTATTTTGTAAATCTGTAGTTGTTTTCCTGGAGAGTGCTCCTTGTGCCCAGGGAAGAGCAGGGTTGGCTCGTGGGAATTACTCTGTGGTAATAATCAGTGTGCAGACCAAGGTTCTCAGAATTCAGCTAACATTTCTTTTCCAATTTTCTCCTGCATAAATATTTGGAAATTAGCAATGCCACTGTACAGATATATTCATACTTTCCTTGTGTCTGTGAGCACCCCAAACCACGGGGATTCTCCAAAAGTAAAAACAAGGGGTAAATATCATCATGGAACTAGAAATCAACGCTGTTTAAATGTAGACTGTGAAAAGAAATGCTACATTTCACATGAACCTTCTCTGGAAGAGCAAAGCAATATGAAGTCATTTGAAAAACAATTTCTTTTAAGTGGACAGGAGAAAATTCACAACTGAAGTTACCCACTTTATGGAAAAACCCATAGCTGGTGGCCTCATGGGAAAGATACACATATCTAACACAAAAAAGATATCTTGCAACATTCGTTGTGGAATAATCTGATCTGTGAGTGTGGAAAACACGGAAATCAAGGGTCGCAGCCTTCAAAAAAATTAAAAAATTAGGGATCATCAGGGAAACACAAAAGTTTGTGATAGGGCACATTCACTATGAGAAGAGAATTATTGCTTAGCCTTGGTATACACGACCAGATTGTAAAAACACTCAATCCCAGTGCTTTAGGAGCAGCATTAAGCTTTGATATTTCTCCATAAATCAAGATCATGTGCTTGGAAACCTGTATTACCACAGCGTATCCAAAGACAGTGTCTGGGAAACACAAACAAAATTAATAGACACTATTACAGACACAATTCAATGATCAAGAAAAAAAATGAGAAAGGATTAGCATCGTTCATAACTTCTAGAATTTTTTGTTCCCAGTCTGGTCAAGAGTTAGTTTTACAGAGATGAGACACATGAAGTAATCTATATTACATGCACTCATTTCGTTAAAAACTAATGGAGTCACAGAGTTAAAAAATACCTGTTACAAACTGAAATACCTTAAAGGAAAAGGCCTAAAGTTAAAAAAATTATTCTTTGTCAAGGAGTTAGAGTTATAGTCATCTTTATATTTTTTTCTTCCCCATATCATTCTCCTTTGTTAAAAGAAGAAATGGAGTAGCTTCACAGGGATCTAGTGCATGATGCTACTTGGAAAGTAGTCTTGGAAAAGGACTGCTAGCTACCTGCCGGAGTTATTTTTAGAAGCTGAATACATCATCGAAGTCTGTTCTGCATTCCCAGAGCCAGGCCCAGGTGTCACACGGAGCCTGCATGCGTTCCTGAAGCCTGTGGGCAGGGATCCAGCGGTGACGGTGCATATCAGCACTGACACGGAGCAGGAGGGCTGCACTGCACGCTGAAAAATTCCTCCAGGCAGCCAGAAAACGTGCTGGAGAAAGGAAAATGTTGGAATGGCTTTCCCTGTGTTCATCCCTGTACTTCTTACCAAGGAAGGAAGAATGGGAACACACTACTAGGAGTTTAATCTTTGGGAAAAACACAGAGAAGCTTCATGGGGTTTGTTAGAGGAACAGAAGCTCACACACACTTTGTCCTCTGAGCAGGAAGAGCAGTGCTCATCTAGAGGGCAGCCAGCATCACTGAAAGGCATTAAAATAAAAAACACCCCAAACTTTTGAGGCCTGGAACCCCCGTTACAGGCCAGCACCTAAAGGCCATCAAGCACCACTGAAAGCTATTAAAATAAAAAAAAACCAACCTAACGAGGCCTTGCACGCACGCTACAGGTCAGCATCTAGCGGGCAGCCACCCCCACCGAAAGATATGAAAATTAAAAAAACCCCTAAACTTGTGAGGCCTTGCACTCACGTTACAGGTCAGCATCTAGAGGGCAGTCAGCATCACTGAAGGGCATTAAAATAAAAAAAACCCCAAACTTGGGAGGCCTTGCACTCACGTTACAGGTCAGCATCTAGAGGGCAGCCAGCACCACTGAAAGATATTAAAATTAAAAAAACCCCTAAACTTGTGAGGCCTTGCACTCATGCTACAGGTCAGGCTCTCACAGTGGTACCCACAGTGCAAATCTTGGTCTCCAAGGAGCAGAACTACTTCAAATACAACAGAAACACCTTTGAATGCTGCCACCAGGACACCAACTGTAGCTCAGAGTGTTCTGAGTGGGAAGGGAACCGCAAGAATCATCCAGCCCAGCTCCTGGCCCTGCACAGACACCCCAACAATCCCACCCAAGCGTTTTCCAAATGCCCCTGGAGCTCTGGCAGCCTCGGGGCCGTGCCCGTTCCCTGGGGAGCCTGTTGAGTGCCCCACCACCCTCTGGGGGAAGAGCCTTTCCCTGATATCCAGCCTAAACCTCTCCTGACACAACTTCGGGTCATTCCAAATCCACGGTCACCACAGAGTGATCAGTGTCTGCCCCTCCTCTTCCCCTCAGGAGGAAGCTGCGGATCCCCGAGGCCTCCCCTCAGTCTCCTCCAGCTGAACCGCCCAAGTGCCCTCAGCCGCTCCCCACACGGCTTCCCCTCACAGCCCTTCGCCATCTTTGCTTCCCTCCTTTGGACACTCTCTAAAAATTTATCTCTTTCCTATATTTTGGCACCCAAAACTTCACACAGTACTCAAGGTGAGGCTGCCCCAGCCCAGAGCAGGACAATCCTCTCCCTGGCCAACCGGCCATGCTGGGCCCGGTGCCCTCAGGACACCGATGTCCCCCCAGCTGCCAGGACGCACTGCTAGAGCCTCAAGATGAATATCTGCACCTCAACGCCCATCCAAAGCATTGACTCGTACTCATAATTCCCCTCTGGGACCTTTCTCCCTCATCCTTGGGATTTTTGGTTCAGATGTCAGCCCTGTTACGAGCAAAGCCTTTCCCTTCCATTAGAAGCTCCCAGGATGAAGGCTTTGCTCCAGACACACAGTGGGTTTTGGGGAGGTGCCTCCTCTCTCCCAGCACAAGGTCAGCCTGGCCTGGGGTAGAAGGTAGAAGACCCTATGAGCATCCATCCAGTGCCACTCTCTTTGGAAGGCCAACTGGAAGCGTGTCAAAGCTGTATCATGTGTGGCAAGATGAAAGAAAGTCTAATTTAGTATAAAATGTTGATATTTGACAATAGTTAATCTCGGCACTAATGAATGTGAAGATAAAGTATTTGCCTGTCTGTTTTATCCACAATACTGGTAGTCTTAGACAAGATGCTCTGGGATTGCCTCTTCATGGAAATAATCCTGCTATAACTGGTGGTGTGAATTTGAGGAGAAATGATTCACACCAAACATTACATTGACTGCTATAAACACATCAAAAGGATTAGTACAGGAGTAGAGGCACAGTACCACCCCAGATCACAGCCAACCACTCTTGAGCCTTGAAATTCAAGTATCTTCGGTGCAAATACGTGAATGAAGCACAAGATTCTGGGTTACCTCTGTATCCTCCACTCCGTAAAATCACACTAACAATTTTTAGCCACATACTCACAATTAATAGGAATTAAAGTTTTGTTAACATAGTGAATTTCAATGTGGATGATATATGCTAAATTCTTCAGTCAACCAGTACTAAAAAGTGCATTTCCTGTTAATGAACTGCACAGTAGAGATTTCGAAACTCAAAACAGCTGTAGGTCTATTACATTCTAGCATTTGCTCTTCCATTCATTTTCAAGAAATTTCTAAAAACATGCTATTTTAGCTTTTATACCTCGGAGTGTGTTTGAATGCAGTCAATTGGTTTAAAGCCACTGGGGCAGTGATTGACTCCTGTCAATCACACGAGCACAGGCAGTGCTGCAGGAAGAGAGAGGAGCAAGTCTCCAGAGGGCAAGAGCTGAGATTGTGAGGATTATCAGACTGAAGGTTTGCAACATCAGTCTGCTGTTTCCCTGAATTTAGCATTGCAACCCTGGTGAAATAGATGAAATATTTGCAGAGTAACTAATGAGGTGTTAACGAGGTTGTAAAAGTAGGCAGGTAAACTGCAGACCCATCGAAGAAGCCAAGCTACAGAAAAGGGCAGTGCCATGCCATTCAGACAGCTACCAAAGAGTAACAGGCAAGATGTCCAACTAAAATTCCTTTTCTGACTGTCTTCCAAATTAGGGTGGTCCACTCTGTGTGCTACAGAAATAATTCCTCTGCTCACCTCTGGCTCCAGGTCACTTCCTCAGACAGCACAGTGGCCAGAGCGTTAAAAATAAACCAAACTTAAAGTGAGCAATCACACCGCTACATTTCCAAATCCCTGTGGTCCTTGTTAAGTGGCTGTGATATTTAAATCTCAATTAATGTCCTATTGATTGTGCAGCCTTGCTGGACAGGGTTATCTTCCAATTTATAACTAAGAAACAAAGGCCAAACCGCTTGTCAGAGGTCCCGTGTATAACTGAGTGATCCGAGTCTCTCGAATTTTAAAAATGTTATGGAGAACAAAAGATCTCTCTCACTCACGGAAAGATAAGCAGCCCTTGGCAGGCCTCACCATCATTTATGGCAGCAGCAGAATCCCAGCAACCATGCTCAGAAAACCATGTGCTGAATTGAGTGAGGAGTTCCAGCATTATTTGAAACGACTACGAAAATAGAAGGGTTCATCAGCCTCATTTGTATGTGCAGTGAAACCTCAGTGGGTCTTCCTAGAAAAGGCTGATTTTACCAAAACTTTAGAAACATAAACCACTGAGAATAACCTCCATCCTTTCTTTGATATTTGCCAAGGGGTGCCAGCCTAGAAGATTCAGCATTTTCGGTTTTGCGGCTCGAGAGCAGAGGTCCATTGTTTATCTAGTCAGACCAGGAACCCTGTTTGGTTTGGATGAATTACATAATGACTATAATCAGAATCTGGGGACGGTTCAGAGACAAGGAAACACAGGCAAAAGCTTTTGTGCAGCTGTTAAGTGCTGGTAATTAAGTATCACCCATTCTTCCCTTTATTCAGCAAAGCTACACACAGAATATCAATTAAAATTCCCGAAGTAACCACCATGGAATTCAGTTCTCCCCCTCCAACCAAGGTGACCTAATTTGACTCATCTCAGTTTTACTTTAATCCCCACAGTGCCACCAGATCTATACAGCAAATGGGGCAGGACATCTGTTCACACAGGAACAGGTATGAAATCCAGACTCATGCCAGGCACTCACATTTGTCTTTTTGTACCTGGATTGGGAAGGAGTTTCCTTACACAACTCATAAAAGTTGTTTGCCGGTGAAGATAAAGGTGCCTGAGGAGTTGTTTGACAAATATGAACTGACAGGGGGTTTTAGAAAACATTGCTCAGGTATTCAGTGTAAATAACAAAAAGGAAAATTTGGATCATGCTGAGAGTGTGCCAGGAAAGTCCTCACCTCGGGTCTCTGGGAATGAGATCAGACTCCTTCTATCAAGGCAATGCTCCCCAGTCCCAAATCCCTGCCCCATTTCCTGGGAGTAGGCTTGGGAAGCAAAAGTTTACCTTGTGCCCGCTATGCAGGTACAGGTATTTACCTGTGGTAAAGTTTTCTGTTGGCTCCTTCAGTCCTCGCCTCGGAGTGGCCTTGGCAGCACTTCCCTGGGCACGGCTGGGTGGGAGCTGCTCCCTCTGGATGTGTGAGCCTGAGAGAAGAAGGACACAACCCCCAACCTCGGCTTTTATCTCCTCCTTACTTGGCTTTTAAGCACAAGTGTTGTGTATTAAGGAAAATGAGGAGCTGTCCCTGTGCTCCGGTTTCATGGTCTCCTCCGTTTTCAGGTGTCTGATTGCAATTACACCAATTACCCTAAGGAAAAGACAAAGGCTTGGTGGGGTTGAGGGTTAATTTTTCTGTACAAACCCTGGTAGACGTTAATAGTTGATGTTTCCCTCTATGTTCTTGGAATTTACCAGCTTTGCAGAAAAGGAGTTTTGAGCTGTAGGGCAGACAAGCGATGGATCATGGACGGAACGAGCCCTTCAAAAAGGCTTCTCAGTGCAACTCTTTTTTGCTGTAGTCTTTATTAAATATAAGCAATGTATTAAATATATAAATATAACCTATGCCCCGGCTGTGTCAAGGCATTCCTGCAACACCCTCTCCTTTTATCCTAAAGATGCTTTGAAAAACATATGGAGTGGAGGTTTCCCAACCCTTTTGTCGCTGCTGTTCCCAGCTGGTTTTCCACAGCGCTTCCAAGCTGTTTGTTAAGGAACAGACCATGAGCAGCCCAGTTCCAGGAAAGCAGAAAGTCCCGAGCATCCAGGAAACACGGGATAGTGATCTGGGGAGCAACAGGGGAGAGGGGCTCATTCCTCAGGGTGGCACTTGGTTTACCAGTTGAGAAAGGCAAAAGTCTAAATGGGGAAGAGAAAAGGGAGAGTTATCCAACTTTTTACCACCAAAACCTGAAACTGGCTGCTGCTGAAGTTGTCAGTTTGTAACACGGTGTGCAGTCAGCATGGGAAGCATATTTAACACAAATCCACCTAGCTGAGAGAAAAGCTGGCTTGGCTTGGGGGGTTTTTGTTTGGCTTAGGGCATGGTTTGGGGTTTTTTGGTTCATTTGAGTTTTAAGTTCCTAGAGGATCACCTCCGTGCCAGCACAGGCTCCCTCTGGTGGCTCATTTCCATAAATGTCAGTTTTTTCCCCCAAAAAACCATTCCGTGTGGTCCAACCAATTGGAGTTGGCCAGATGAGGTGGAACCTGTTTGAGAGCACGTAGGTTCAGGAAGCTCTACACTTTTTGTAAAGCATTGAACAATAAATTCTTTTATTATGAGTGAAGACTCAGGGGTTGCACAGGCTCTTTGTTGTAGCTTAGCTATGCAGGCTGTGAAAAAATCTTCATTTTTAAAAAAATAAAAGCCTTTTAAAACAAGTATATTAACTGTGAAACAGTGTAATTTTATTTAATAACATTTAAAAATGCTGATCGTTAATTCCACCCCTGCTTTATTTGAAAAATTGCTATCCTTGTGATTACTTCAAAGTAGATATTTGCTACTTTTTGGAGGTACAGGAATAAAATGAGGCTTAGAATAGAAGACTGAAAGACATTTAAAACTGGTATTGGAGGTGCACATGTCTTGTAGCTCAAAAAGATGTTGACATTTAAAAAAAAAGCCCCACCCAAAAAAAAAAAAGCCCCCAAATGCTCTGTGATTGTATAATCACCATCACTGCACAGCTTCCAGCACTTGCACTCGGCTATTCAGCCTTGATCCCATGTGGTCCTACCCAAGACCTACCAGATTTTGACTGAAGTCGTTAAAATTTCATAATGGCTAAATATAGCCTGCCAGTCAGGAAACGCTGCATGGATAGAACCTTCCAGCAGGTCAGGAGCAGGCGTGGAGCTGAAACAGGTAACCCAAGCACACCCAGAAGGTTTTGCACCAGACTGGAGTTAACCCTGGTGATGGCTGACGGCTCCTGGGACTGCACCCGCAGGGATGAGGAAATGGTTTCTGTTCACTCCATCTCAGTGTTGTGTTATTGACAGAAATCTCGTCAGAGCTCCTGCAAAATCCAGGAGAACTTTGATAGTTCCTAATTCTGGCTGTAAATATTTGGCTGCAGCAGAACAAACTCTGGGTTTGAATAGGCTTCAAGAATTTTTTGTTGCTTCAAGTTTTCACCCCACCAAATAGTATTCTAAAGGACTTGTGCCTGAGTGTCCACAGGGAATGATCCCTAGTTCTGAGGTAGCCCTTTGTGAAGCATAAGCCCTTATTCAGTTTAATATTTCATAGAGTTATAAACTGTTGGAAGTTATTCCAGGATTGTTTCTCTGCTTCTTGTCCCCTTTCCCTTAAAACGTGTCAGAATTGTCAGAATGGTACTAAGGAAAATTGTGCCTTTAAGAAATGTTCTTCTGTCAGTTTGTTTTATATTTTAGGCCAATCTCTCCAGAAACCTTACCTAACCTTCACGGTGCTGGAGAAAGGGGCGGGGGGAAAAAAAAGGTTGCTAGGATACCTGCAAAAAGGCAAATTAGCTGCACTAGAAATAAAACAAAAGGATTAAAAATCTCTAACCTTTTGAGTTAAACATCCAGTTCCAGCAACTGCCAAAATTTCATGGTCCTTCTTTTTAAGACAAAGGAATGCAGAACGTCACAGAGCCCCAATTTCACAGGCATATGGGATTTTAAAGCATCGCCTCTCTGCATTAAGTTTAAGATATGAAAAACTCCGTGGTAAGTTTCTCCTGCTGTTTGCAGAAAATTTGATATTTATTTACAAATGTATGTATTTGTATTTCTATTTCTATCCATGTTTGGAAGTGGAACTTTGGAGTTCTAGACATTCCATAACGCACTGAGCTCAGCTGAGCAAAGCTGACTCCCTAAAACCAGGTAGAATCTAAGGCTTCAATGAAAGACTTACTTTTGGACAGAGCTGTGGAGTTCTCATTTTATATCACTGTAGTTCTACTGAACTTTTCTCCATTTATAGCTTTGGCAGCAAAAATCCCTAAGAAAAGTAAAGCTGAAGATGGAGATTCTTTCCCTCCACTAAAATATGCACCATCTTGATGGAAACACTGACAAGAAATCAACCCTTGCATATTTTGCTTCATTTTTAGTGTAGTAAAATTTCTGCTTATTTCAAGGAAATCTCTTCTTACATATTCAAATCCACTGCAGCAGAGAGCTCCAACTGCCACTCCCCGCGTTAACTCTGAGGCAGAGCCAGTGCTCATGGAAAGCTGCTGGAATTAGCAAAGCACATCATTTTCAGGGCTCCCTACTCCACTGAGCTGAGCAGGTTTTGATCGGATCCAGGCAAAGGACGAAGCCATCATTGCTCTGGCCCCTCCAGACTTTGGAAGCAGTTGTGATTTGTAGGCCAGCAAGCACATCTGCATTGGTGGCTGTTCCTTCTTCCCTTTTCCCCTGAATAATGCCTGAAGCACAGGCCCTGGGTGCATGGGAGATCTTCAGGAACACACCGCAGCTTGGCCATGCTTGGTGTTTTGGTCCAGAGAGATTCTACATGTTATTTACCCTGAGATATTAAGAGGAAGCACAAGGCAGAGGAGCGTTACGCTTTACCAAACCAACATTCTTCACGAAAACAGAGCAGGACTTGCTCCTTGCTCAGTCGCAGATGGGAGGACTTGCTGGCCTCGGTGCAGGGTTGGAGGAGGGCAATCCTGCCAGCTGTCTGCACTGCACATGCTCGGCTGTAAAAGGCACCTCTGCCTCTTCACATTGTCAGAATTCACTTTCCCTGGACAGCCAGTGATAACTTTTAAACCTTCCAGGAGGAAGAACGCTGCCAGTTCCATGATCGATTCCCGTGGCTCTGCCATTCCGATGGCCGACGCCAGCAAGGATTTGTTCCGCACCCCTTCTGATGCCACATAAGTCACAGATGAAAGATTAGGGATTCCTTACTAACAGAAGGAGTTGGAGATCATTATATTGCTTTGGCTTGACTATTTCCTTTCTCCAGCTGAGGCAATGCATAATATTTCACACAAGAAAAATGGATACCAGGAGCCTTCCCGTGATGTATTTTCTCATTTATCTCTTTGACCCTTTGTAACCATAGATTTTTCTTCCTCTTCTTCCTCTTACCCTGATGTGAGTCATAAGAATGAGCTTGCAGGTTTGTTTTCTCAGTTTTTGTTTTTTTTTTTTTTTTTATTAAAACCAAAAAAGTATAATCTTTGCACGCATAAATGGAACTGGAGGATTGACAATCTGAGATGGCAAATTGGGAAGAATCCGAATGCAGCTGCATAAAGAGAGAAAACAGCAAATTGGAATGGAAACACATTTGGATAATTACAAACTTGCCAAATCAGGAAATGTAAATCTCCTTTTGAAAAAAAAGGCAGAAGAAGTAATACTGTTGTGTTTCTTTTGTGCCTACTGAATTAAAAATACAGAGGCTGTATGTAATAGTACAAAGCTCAAGATTTACAAAGGAAAGTGAGTTGTAGGAATTAGGAATTACTGAGGTCTAACAGGTCATTTTAAAAGAGCTCCAGAAAAGCAGAGCCAGGGCATTACAGGGGCTCACTGCTCCCTAAGGAACGGGAAGCAAAATCCCCATGGGAAGAGCATGGGCAGCCAGAGCCCTGCCCAGAGCAGCCGTGGGAGGCAAGCACAGCCCCAGAGGTGGTCCCAGACTCAGCCAGAAGCCCAGGGCTTCAGAAGAGCCATGGAATTCTAGACTCAAA
>VWPU01002592.1:0-21794 GCA_013398955.1 Callaeas wilsoni | reverse complement strand
GCGAGCGGCGGGCGCGGGGAGCCCGCTCTGCCCTCCGGGGGCACGGGCAGCTCGGGGCCGGGCACAGCGCCCAGCCCGGCACGGCTCCGGCAGCAGCGCTCGGGAGTTTGTCCCGGCACAAAGCAGAGGCGAGGCAGGGACGCTGTGTTCGGGAGAGAAGAGAGGATTTGTGAGCTGAGGTTGCAATATCGCCTCTTGGCTTAAGCTGTTAGTGCATCCCTGAGCGAAGTTACACAAATCACATCCAAAGCCGGCAAAAGCTCGGAAAGGGAAGCTTCTCCTCGGAAGCAAAGGGAAAACTGCATGGGAAAAGGCTCTGTGTTGTTTCCCCAAATGCACTGTTGTCAAAAGCTGTGGAGAAATGGCCAAAGCTGCCCGTGCTTGTGTTTTGGCATCCCACGGAAGAGCTTCCCTCGCACACTGCTGTGGGTTAGAAGATGGGAGGGTGCCAGCCCAGGAGTTGTTTGTTGTTTGTCAAGGTCAAGAAAACCTGATTTAGCTGATTTTCTACTTTTGTTCACTTGTGCCAGGAGTCCTGTGACTGCTCCCCATCTGTTCTGCACCGCTGCGTGCTCCAGTTACATTCTGTGCATGACCTCTCCGGCCATCCTGGCACCGTCACCCCTCGAAATTCCACTTGGCAATTAAAACTGATCACCTTTTGTGGCCCTCCTCCCTTTATGTTCTTTCAGAATTTCTTAGGACACGACCAAATGTTGACAGGATCATCTCTCAGTAACTTCTTGAGTCAGGAATAGATGGGGCCAAGCCCCTCTGCTGCCAAACTGGTGCCAGGGATCAGCAGGCTGGTGCTGTTTGTCAGCTTTATCGTGGCAGGACAGGATGTTGTTTAAAGCAGATTTAGAAATCATTTCTGTGAATAAGGTTAAAGGAAAACCCATCTTGATAAAGATGAAAGAAAATGGCTTTTACTGAGAATCTCAGAGGGGTTTTTGCCAAGATAAGCAGTGCCTGGCTTGACTAAGAGAATTGCTGCTGAATATTTCATGAAGGATATTGCCTTTATTTGGCTTAGTTTAATGGACATGTTGGCTTTAATTTAGTTAAATATTTTGATTCTAACCTGGTGTAATCCATTGAATTCGTAGGGCAATTTACGTCTGGTAAGCATTTGCCCTTTATTTTTATTACACATAAAAAACAAATACACAGAACAATTCAACAGCTAAGACTGAAAAAAGGAAGAAAAGCTTGTCTTGATGGCTGAAAAATGCTGCAAAATGGGAATTTAATGGGAAGATGCTCGTGAGAAGTGTTCCTACAGCACAAAATAACTATCCTGAGGAATGCGAGCCAGCAAAGAAACACAGAGAGCTCTGCCAGGGAGCTGTAGGAGGATGCTCAGGAATGAAAATACAAACTTGTTGATACAAACACAGCACCCAGCTCTTACACATCACTACAGAACCTCTCCACTTGTCCAAAAAAAAGCAGACACCACCTGCATGGAGGATTAGGATGCCTTTGAAAACAGCTTTTCCTTTTTTTTCCCCTCCTCTCCTAAAAAAACATCTCAAAACTAAATTTTCCCTTTATTTTCCTGCAGTAATAATTCCCCTCACAAACCTGAACCTGAACCACCTCACTGCCAGCCCCACACCACACAGGTGTTTGAGGATGGATAATTCCTGCCTTTCCATAGCCATCAGCAAGGAAAACATAAAATATAAGGAGCCTGATGGGATGGGTTTGACAAGGCTGCCCTCTGCTGAGAACAGCTCTGAGAGGAACAGGCAAAAAAAAATAATCAGAGAAGCAAAAGCAACAAAATATTTGACCAGGGCAGAGCTGGGCATCCAGGTGTTTTAACTGGACATCTCAGATGTTTGCAGGCTCTGGGGCCACGTTGGGTGTTTTGTTTTGTTAAGGTTTCCTCATCCCAACAAAGTGCAGACAACATTTTAACAGAGTTCCTGAGGCAATAATGAAGTGGCAAGTGTGATTCTCTGCATTTTGCAATGTTTAATGTTTATTCCTAATGATTGCAATAACTGAGGAGAAAGCCCAGCCACTCCACTGGAGTCAGCACCAAAATACTTCACAAGACACTGCTCAGATAAACAAAAGGGCTCCAAACTTGTGTCGCTGTGGCCAAACACCAACTCTGTCTAAAAGTTTAAAAACCAGAATCCCAAGGATATCAGCAGCTGCCCCTTCCAGGGAGACAGGCAGGCCACATGTGGAGTCCCCCTCTCGTGCACAGCGTGGCATTTTGCCCAGAAACCTGAGATCCTCACCCAAAGCAGGTGCCACAGCCTCCAGCCAAGCCCAGCCAGGCTGCCCTGACATTTGACACTGACTTTTCCCACCGAGCTCCCCCAAAACTCCTGTGCAGTAAAACTGGACCCAAGAGCAGGCTCAGACTTCACTCCTGGAGGTGGTATAGGAACACGTTCAGCTCGTTGCATTGCTGAACCAACCCAGGGCTGCACCCAGCGCTCCCTGCTGCGAAAAGAGGGATGGAGAGGGAGAGATTTCATAGAATTCACACGTTTGGTTGGAAGGGAACTCAAAAACCATCTTGTTTCAGCCCCCTGCCATGGCCAGGGACACTTTCCACTATCCCAGGTTGCTCCCAGCCCAATCCAACCTAGCCTTGGACACTTGCAGCTTTCCTGGGCATCCTCACGCCCGGTGGGCGAGTGCTGGGAAAGGGTCTCTGTCTTCCCTGTGCCAAACACTGACAAAATCCCGGCCTCAGGGCCAGGTGTCCCTGTGGTCAGCACCCTCTGGAGCAGCCAGGCTGCAGAACAGTGGGTGAGAACTGCCCGGGGATTGTTCTGGGGCTGGGCACCTTCCTCATGCAGCACGTGAAATAAGAAGAGGGCTGTGTCACACCTGGCGTTGCCATGTGCTCCAGTGGGTGTTTGAGGGTGCCAGCCCAGATGGAGCAATTTGGGATTCAGATCTGGTGCAATCAGGGCCCACAGGGATGGGAGGCACCATGGCAGGAGCTTCTTCTCAAGCTCCTCTCCAGGGAAACTCACTGGTCCTCCGTTTCAGAGCCCAAAGACACAAATATTTCAGTGTCTCCAGCAGTGAGCCCTGACAGGCCGCAAAGGGCCTGACGTTCTGACGTTTCAGCACCCATCAAGGTTGCCTTAACAACAATATTGCTGGTTTTATTCCACAGGGAAACCTCTGCGGGGCCTTGGGAGGGATCATCCCCATCCTTAGAACCCCTGGGAGGGATTCAGTCCAGGAAAGCCCCGGGTAGAAGGTGCACTGGGGGCTATGGAAGCTCCAGTGCCCCACATATCAGCTTGTGTGTTGTAAGAAGATGAGTTCTGATTAACCTCAATCATGAATTTAACCAAGAACTATTGATTATTAATCCAGTCCACTTAACTTTTAATTCTATCGGTCTAATGTGAAATCACCGGGTTTAATTATTTATTCTCACGCTTCTGTGAAGCTGCCGGGGGTGTCCGTGACATGGGAGGGCGGGGTAAGCACCCACCACCCCTGCCCGTCCGGACACCTCCGCGCCCGCCCCTGGCTGCCCTCACGGCCCGGCCTGGGGGCGGTGCCGCGGAGGCGGGACTTGGCGGAGCGACGGGCGCCGCAGCCAATGGGAACGCGGCTGGAGCGCCAACGAGCCAATGAGAGGCCGCGGCACCTCAGCAGCGGGAGCACCCGGGGTGAGCGACAGGCGCTGTAGCCAATAGAAACGCGGCATGGAGCAGGAGGACCAATGGGCGAGCCCGGAGTGTTCTAGAAGGGGCGGGCGGGAGGCGGGGCCGCGGGGCCCCGCCCGGCGCGGCGCAGAGCGGAGCGCAGTCATGGCGGTGAAGGCGCTCAACCCCAAGGCCGAGGTGGCCCGTGCCCAGGCCGCGCTGGCCGTCAACATCAGCGCGGCCCGCGGGCTGCAGGATGTGCTGAGGACCAACCTGGGGCCCAAGGGCACCATGAAGATGTGAGGGAGACCCGCGCCTCTCGCCGCGGGTGGGGTTGGGGGGGAGCACGGCCTGAGGGGAGGCCTGAGGGGAGGCCGGGACAGGCGGAGGGGAACAAAGGCGGAGGCGGGAGGGGTGAGCGGATGAGGGATGGAGGGATGGGGAGGGAGCGGCGCGGGCCCGCGGCCGCGCACGTGTTTTGGGGCCGGGGATGGATGGGTGGATGAATGGGGAAGGAGCTGGGCGGGCCCTCGGCCCCACACGTGTGTTGGGGCCGGGGCGCTGCTCACCCGCCCGGTGCCGCCCGCAGGCTCGTGTCGGGGTCCGGAGACATCAAGCTGACCAAAGATGGCAACGTGCTGCTGCAGGAAATGGTGAGCTGGGGCTGGTCCTCGCAGGGGGTTTAGGGAGGAACGAGCGCCTTTGGGTGTGGGGGAATTGCGTCCCCCACTGCCCCACCCACCCTTATCCACCGAAAGGAAAATGTTTTCTGGGAGAAGGATAAAGAAGTTAATGCAGGTTAAGACAAAAAAATATTTTTAACATTATTTTCTGTAAAGAAAATAATGTTAAAAATATGAACGGCACCATAAGAATGAGGAAGATAACCAGCCAAAGGAGTAGCAAACGAGTTAGAGTATGTACAACACTGATCATGCAAAGATGAATAAATCAACTCCAGACACAATGGATTTAGTACCAGCCTGGTTGTGGTGGTGCCTGCATTCTCCGTCAAGCTCACAGTGAGCTAAGGACTCCTTTGGCTTTGAGCACTCAACATTTTTGGGTATAGGTGCATAATCTGAGGGGCAAACAGTGTTACATGGATTAATTCTATCAGTTTATGTCAGAGTGATTGTTGTTTTGTGTTCAAACCTGTGGAATTGCCATAAACCATTCAAACATCACCTTCAGCTCTTTCTTAGCTGATCTCAGGTTTTTGTTTGCTGTACCAGTGCAGTGAAACTTAACTGCTCAGCTTCTTATTTTTGTCTAGCAAATCCAACACCCCACGGCCTCCTTGATAGCAAAAGTAGCAACAGCACAGGATGACATCACTGGAGATGGCACCACCTCAAATGTCCTCATCATTGGAGAGCTCCTAAAGCAGGCAGATCTCTACATTTCTGAGGTGTGTATGCAGTGTTTGGTTTGTAGGTGGGCAGGTTAAAAGCTTCACTGAGACCCCTCAGTGGTTTTTTTTTGTTTCATGTTTAATAGGAGTGGAACATAAATATATTCTACTTAAAATGATACGTTGTAAAAAGGGGGGAAAGCTGGAGGAGAGGACTTAAAACTTGTTCAAAATCAAACCCACTTGCTGTGGATACTGTAGCTTTTAATTTTTTGTGTTATGCCTGCTGTTACTTAGTTTTGTGTGAGTTAAAACAGTGCCCGTTTGTTAAATGGGAGCTCCTCCCTGAGGGCAGGTAGACATTGGTATTGCACAGTGAACACCCAAGTGTGCTTTGTAGTTCCCTTGGTTTCAGTTCTGTGCTAAATTAATCTGTGCTTTTCCTCTGCATTGGAAGGATTTGCATTCCTTTTATATGTATTCAGAAGGACAGAACACCTTGCCTCTGTAGCACGTTCCCTATGTTTTGTCATGGGAATGTTGCAACCATGGGTTTGGGAAAAGGACCGTTTTGTCTTCCATTGTCCGATGATTTCTCTTCCCTTGCCTTAGGGTTTGCACCCTAGAATAGTAGCAGAAGGATTTGAGATTGCCAAGGAAAAAGCACTTGAGGTTTTGGAACAGGTCAAAGTGTCCAAGGAGATGGACAGAGAGACCCTCATAGATGTTGCCAGGACATCCCTCCGGACTAAAGTCCACACTGAGCTTGCTGACATCCTAACAGAGGTGAGTGTCCCTGTCACCTCTGCGTCTTCGTGTGAAGAGATCCAGCTTTTAAAGTGCTGCCATTGTCACTTGGAATGTGACAGATGTGAACTTGCACTTTGGAAGACTAATGGAAGACTAATTTTGGGCCATTTCCCCTCTCCTATGTTGCAGGCTGTGGTAGATTCTGTCCTGACTGTCAGAAAACCAGGTGAGCCCATTGACCTGTACATGGTGGAAATCATGGAGATGAAGCACAAGTCAGAAACAGACACAACGTAAGTCAGGAGGATCCTCGGGCTTCAGTTTTGTGGTGCCCTGAGCTCTGAGTAGCCTGGGGAGTTTTGGTTTTTCTTAAGGGTGTCCTAAAGCTGCCCCTGGAGGAGTTGCTGAAAAGAAGGGCAGAAATACAGATTCCAGCCATAACTGCCTTGGCAGAAGTTTCTCAGTCACTGATTTTGATTCCTTGATGAAATTACTGAATAGCAAAGAGCAACACTGGCTTAGCAATGTTGGATAAATACTCTTTTCTCTTAGTGTCCGTGGCTTGCTTTAGCTTGGCATCTGTTAAATACAGAGCAGCATTTAATAAATGGAAACTGGGTTGTGGGTTGGATATTCCAAAGGCTTTCCATTTCCCTCAGTGCATGGCTGAATTCTGCACTAGCTTTCCTCAGTAGCTGATGCAGTCAGACACCATGCCAGAGCAAATTCCTTTTTTTCCACTGTGCCTGGTGTGCTTTTTTACGGGAAGGGGCATGCCCTTGGAAGGGGAATACATCATCCTTGTTCACTGCCAGCTCAAGTGCCCAGGCAGTTTGGGTTGGACCAGTTCCGTTCTCTGCCCAGCCTGCACTCCGTGGAATTGTGGATTTGTGTACACTGACAAACAGAATGGCTTTTACTCTTGCAGGTTGATCAGGGGGCTGGTTCTGGATCATGGAGCTCGCCACCCTGACATGAAGAAAAGAGTGGAGGACGCTTTTGTTCTTACCTGCAATGTGTCTCTGGAGTATGAGAAAACGTGAGTACACAGCAAATGCTCACGCCCTAAGGACTTTTATTTAAGGTGTGCTAAAATACCAACCAAGACTGGGAATGTGAAAGGTGATGCTCCTTCTGCAGCCCTCTTGGGAAAGGTGGTGGGTGAAAAAATCTCTGTGAGAGGCAGAGCTTCATGGTGGTTTTTATTTTGTTGTGTGATCACAGAAAGGCTGAAAGTCTCTTCTCTTGGGCATAGTTTGATATTCTAGAGCAAACACATAAATACACTTCAGAGTTCTCTCAGTTTCAAGTGTCTGCCTTGGTTTTTGAAGTGGAAAAGCTCTGAACTAGAGAGCAGGACCAGCAGTGTGGGCTGGGGGGACTGGTTTGTTTTGGGTTATTTCTTTAGAATGCTGCTATGAGGTTCATTCCTTAAGTTTATTTCTTCAGCAGAGAGGAAGTCTTCTCACTGCTTTTTTGTGGGTCTTTTCCCCTTCAGAGAGGTGAGCTCTGGATTCTTCTACAAAAGTGCTGAAGAGAGGGAGAAGTTGGTGAAAGCAGAAAGAAAGTTCATTGAAGACAGAGTCAACAAAATCATAGAGTTGAAAAGAAAAGTCTGTGGCGACTCAGACAAAGGATTTGTTGTGATCAACCAGAAGGTGAGATGAAGAGAATGAAAATTACTTTGAAATGCTGGCTTCCTTGTGTGATTCACCTGGTACAGTTACTGAGACAGAATTAGCTACATTTGGGCTGATACTTCTGAATAGAATGTACTGTTCCTACTTGAGATCTGCTTTGAGCCTTCAGGAAGACCTACTTAGTGTCAGACTGAGAGAAGGTGTTCTGAGCTTTGTCCTTATGCTGATGGTCACTTCCTTTGTTTCCAGGGAATTGACCCGTTTTCCTTGGATGCACTTGCCAAAGAAGGAATAGTTGCTTTGAGGAGAGCTAAAAGGAGGAACATGGAAAGGTCAGTTTTGGGGAGAGGAGAGGATACAGTAACCTGCTCTTCCAAACTGAGACAGTGACTCAAGTCTGGCTTCAGTCCACCTTGAAAGATTTGACTAAAGAGTTCACTTCGATCTGTGGAGCTCTTCTGGTGTAACTCAGGGCAGTTGGAGCTCTCAGGATGCTTTAAATGCAGATACCTACAGAGGAGACTTAATTCTACAAGTTAGTTTTTTAAAGAGCTCTTCCATGAACAGAAAAAAACTGTTCCAAGCCTAGGATCTGCATGCTGAAATACTGCAGATATTGTCAGTGACTTGGGGTTTTATCGAATACAAAGCTGAGCTGTTCCTGTTCTCTGCCAGGCTGACCCTGGCCTGTGGTGGCACTGCCATGAATTCCGTGGAGGATCTCACTCCTGACTGCCTGGGACACGCAGGGCTTGTCTATGAGTACACCCTGGTGAGTGAGCAAGTGTTTGCAGAGAATGAATCTGAAGAATATCGAGTTAAAACCTCATGGAAATGCTGCTGCTTCTCATCACTTCTTGAAGTGCAGTGCAGAGCTGAGCCTGAAAGCATCCAGTTTATTTATTTGTTTGCTGAAGCAGGTGGCTGACAGGCAAACATAACCCTGTTTTTCCCCAGGGGGAGGAGAAATACACCTTCATTGAGAAGTGTGAGAACCCCCGCTCGGTGACCCTGCTCATCAGGGGCCCCAACAAGCACACGCTCACCCAGATCAAGGATGCAGTGAGGGATGGGCTGCGAGCTGTGAAGAATGCCATCGAGGATGGTGAGTCCCCTCCCTGGTAATCATGATAAGGATCTGTAGAAACTCATCCCAGAGTTAGGGAATTACCTAGCAGCTTCCTTGGTTCCTGCTCCAGCCCGAGCCCGAGCTCAGAGGGAGGTGATTTTATAGTTCTGATAGCTGTGTAAGTACTCACCTGTTCAGGTGCAGGGTATGGAGGGAAGAGATCAAAGTACACTAAAAACGAGCTGTTTAAACTGAAATAGGTGCTTTTCCCTCGCAGGATGTGTGGTGCCAGGAGCAGGGGCACTGGAGGTGGCAGTAGCCAATGCTCTTGTGAAACACAAACCCAGCGTGAAAGGAAGAGCCCAGCTCGGAGTTCAGGCTTTTGCTGATGCTCTGCTCATCATTCCTAAGGTATAAGGAGTTCCTGGGTGATAAAGTGACTTTAAAGCACACACAGACTCGCTGCTTTTTCTGCTGGAGGGCTCTGTAATCAGCAAAATGAAGCCATTCTCTCTGCTCTGTGCCAGGTGCTTGCTCAGAACTCGGGCTACGATCCCCAGGAGACGCTGGTGAAGGTTCAGGCAGAGCACATGGAGTCGGGGCAGCTCACTGGGGTTGATCTCAACACTGGTAAGGACTCCCTCATCCACAGGGTGATGCTCCAGGAAGAAGCTGGCTCAGCTCTGTGAAGAGCAAAGTGCTCTGAACGCAGAAAGTTTTACCTTTATTGATAAAAAGCTGCGCAGAAGGCTTGGCAGTCAGGCTGTCGTAATTCAGTGCATTCTGGTTGAGGTTTTTAGAGGGCAAAGCACATGGTAGCACTGTTGGATACAGCGAGTGATACCAGCTGTCAGCAGAAAGTCTCTGTGAACGGGTTATTTAAACCCTGCTTCCCTTCTGTTGCAGGGGAGCCAATGGTGGCTGCAGCAGCTGGAATCTGGGATAATTACAATGTCAAAAAGCAGCTGCTTCATTCATGGTAAGGCTGACAGTATTTTTACTTCAAACATTACTCAGAGTGTGTTTGAGTGGTGTAAAACTGGGGGTTCCAGGTAGGGGAAGATGTCTTGAAACACAGAAATGAAGCTGAGTTTGGCAATTGTAACAATATTTCTTCCCTGTTTCTAGCACGGTGATTGCCAGCAACATTCTCTTGGTGGATGAAATCATGCGAGCTGGAATGTCCTCCCTGAAAGGCTGAGCTGGAGCTGCTCTTGGGAATTTCTCCAAGGAATCCAGCCCAGGGCCCTGCCCTCGGCTGGGGTGGATCTCCCAGCACCAGCAGTCACTCTGCCATGAGGGGCAGCCCCTTTGGTAACACGGCCACCCAAAATCTCAGCAACTTAATCAAAGATTTGGCTCTGAAAAGGAGTTATTTATTTTTGATTTCACTGAACTGTGTGGCTGCAGTTGCTTTCCATTTTTACCCAATAAACTGTTCTGTTCTGTGCTTTGGGTGTCTGTTCTTTGACCTTCACCCCCTCCTGAACATTCTGCAGTGGGGGGCTGCGTTCCTGAGTCCGGCTCTTGGGAAAATTCCTTGTGAAACTTCTCCTCAAGAGCCTGCTCTGGGAACAGGGTGGGATCAGGCCTGGAATTTGTTCAGTAAATTTTAAAAGAAGCTGGATTCAGGCAATAATTTAATACTGTCCTTGCTTGTGAATAAAACAGAGTTCACTGACTGCAGAATGGTTTGAAGTGGGGTGAAGGACCTGTCTTGAGGGGTGGATTTTGAATAGTGGTGCTTCTGCATTAAAGTATTTATGGACAAGGCGTGCCAGGGCAGCTCTAGGCACAGTGTTCAGTGGGTTTGTGGGAGGGGAGCAGGCTCCTGCCCTCTGGAATGATTTTCCCTAATCCCAGCCGTGCTCTGTGTTAAGAGGAATCTCCTTCCTCTGTCACAGGCGCCTGCTGAACGACCATAAACGAAACCTTAAAAAAAACCCTCAAACCCCCAAAAAAGCCTCGTGAGGAAGGCATTTCTAAGCCCGCGTGCAGCCGGGATGTGACAGAAGCGCCCTTTCCCTCCAGCAGGGGTGGCCCGGAAGCGCTTCCCGAGCCCGCAGCGCCTCCGGGTCGGGCCCCGCGGATCCTCCGCGGTGCGGGATGGGGCCGGCGGCGGGGCCGCTGCTGCTGCCGATGCTGCTGCTGTGCTGCGGGGTGCTGGCGGCTCGGCGCGGTGAGATGAGAGCCCCCCACATCCCCCCGGTGTCCCCCGGCACGGAGCCTGCTGCTGATCCCCGCAGGGATCGCTCCATTCCCGAAAGTGGGGCGTGGAACGCTTGGAGCTGTGCGGACACCGATCGCTGCCAGCACACGCAGGCACATCCCGTCCGTAGCTGCGCCTCGCTCGTGTTTGAAAATGAAACTTGTGCTGAATCTCTCCCTTTTTAGCGCTCGGAGAGGACGGCAGCATGGTGCAGCTGCCCGGAGGGACCTTCCGGATGGGATCCAGCTCCCTGCAGAGCAGGAGCGAGGAGCGGCCCGCCAGGGAGGTGACGGTGAAGCCGTTTGCTCTGGACAAACACCCGGTCACAAACAGCGATTTCAGGTGAGCCCGCGGTGCCCCGGGTGGCTGTGGGGAGGGGGCAGGGGCAGGTGTGGTGCCAGCTGTTCCGGGGCTGGTTCCTGGCGTCTGAAAGCCAATGCTTGGGTGCTTATTAGAAAAAAAAGGTGTCTGTCCACAGTAAATCACCCCTACAGGTGCAAGCTGAACCATCTTGGCAGTGTAGCTTACAAACACCCTTCCTTTTATTTCCTTTTTTATCTTTTTCCCCCTCTTTCTTTCCTCATCTTTTCTTCTCTTTTTCATCTCCTCCTCCTTATCCTTTTTTTCCTCCTCTTCTTCTCCTCCTCTCTTCTTCTTCTCCTCTTCCTTTCCCTCTCCTCTCCCTATTCTTTCCATCTCTTCTTCCACGTTCCTTCCTCTCTTCTTCTCCTCTTCCACTAACAGCAGCCACAGGTTTCATGGGCTTTTAAGAGGTTTTTTAATCTGCAATTATGGAAACCTGAGTGCAGGCTGAGTTTACCTGGACAGGTAACATAAAAAGTATGAAATCTGTGCAAAGATGCACACTGGACTGTTTTATCTGTTAAATCTAAATCAAACCATCTGGAAGTGAGGGGGTCTGTAAGTTTTGTACCTTTTGCCTTGCTCTGAGCTTGTTGCACGTGCAGATTTGTGCGGCAGAGCCTGAAGAACTCTTACCCAGAGCATGTTGTATTTATGCCAGGGAGTTCGTTAGAGAAAAGAAATACAAAACAGAAGCAGAAGCATTTGGCTGGAGCTTTGTCTTTGAGGATTTTGTATCTGAAGAGCTGAAAAAAAAAGTCACCCAAAAACTGGAGGTAAATCTGAATCCTATGATGAGTTTGGTGTTGCTTTTCCACTGAGGAGCAGCTGCCTCTTTGCAGAGCCTGGCTGTTCTCAGAGGTTTTTCTTTAGTCCGGGGTTGTTTTGCTTTTGAACCTCAGCAGGATCGAGCTGGGGTTGGTTCATGTGCTCCTCTGTTTCCGTGCTCTGTGAGCTGTCAGTCTGGACTCCAGGGAGCTGGCAGGAAGTAAAATGCATTTCAAAGTACTTCAATAATCCAGCTTTAAAACAGAGGAACTGAACAGCATGAGCCTCTTGATCTGTTTTCACTTTTAAAAGCAGATGCTCTGTGGGAAAGCACCATCCAAATGTCAGTGATAACCCAGCTCAAACTGCAGCATTTCCCAGACTGACACACCCCGCTGTGGGATGGTGTCACCAGCCCAGGTGTCACCAGTTCTCCTTTAATCCGATGTCATTTCTATCCCCAGTCAGCCCCGTGGTGGCTGCCCATCGAGAAGGCTTTTTGGAGACAGGTGAGTAAAATCCTGGTGTGGTAAAATCCTGGTGTGATGATTCCTTATTGACAAAAAATGCGCGAAAAAAACATTTTCCATTCCTTCGTCTCTCCCACCCCTTTTTCCCGTTGTAATGAAAATTTTATAAAATTAATTCAAGTCTGCTTAAATCCCTCCCAGCCCTCAGGCCCTGGCTCCAGCATAAAGGACAGGCTGGATTACCCAGTGCTGCACGTGAGCTGGAACGATGCTCGGGCCTTCTGTGCCTGGAAAGGGAAGAGGCTCCCGTCGGAGGAGGAGTGGGAATTCGCTGCCAGGGGAGGACTGGAGCGTACGTACCACAAGCTCTGAGCTTTTCCCAAACCAGGCAGGGAGTGGGGTTAGTTCCACCAGATGCAAACCTCCCTCCAGAGATGTTTTCAGGGGTTAATCTGGAGGGGAGGTTTGAACTACCTCTTTTGGCCTGAGAGTGTAATAATATTAATAAATAATAAAATAAATTAATAAAACCTCAGTATCCCAAGCTGAGCAGAAAAGGACAATCATAAAAGCCTGGTTATGAATTGGAGTGACCCAGGGCTAACAGGTGTCTTTTCCTCCCTGGCAGAAAGGATGTATCCCTGGGGAAACAAGTTCCAACCAAACCGTACGAACCTGTGGCAGGTAAGATCCTAAAAATCATCCCATCCACACTGGGCTCTCCTCGGGGTGGGGTTTCACTCAGCCAGAGTGAGTGTGCCCTGGGAAACACTGTGGGTACTGAAACTGAGCTCCTGGTGGGTTGTAAAAATACTTTGGAGGGAGCAGGCTCAGCCCATCTTCCTTGGGAATCCAGGATTTTACTGCTTCTGAAAATTCACGCGTAAATTTGTTTGAAAAAAGGCAGCCTGGGACAACTTCAGGCGGTTGATGCCTCTTGACCAACATAAATTGACAGCAGAGAGTTATTTGCCTGCTGGAAGCCCTGTGAGGAGCAGGGCTGGGCGTTGTTTCTGGGGTGCTCCTTGGCTGGGAGTGATCTCTGTTCCCCAGGGTGACTTCCCTCGGGGGGACACGGCTGAGGACGGCTACCACGGCGTCTCCCCGGTGACAGCCTTCCCTGCCCAGAACAGCTACGGTACAGAGCACCCTCATCCTGCTTTGGGGATGGCATCTGCCTCCTAAATTAACGTTAATTATCGAATCCTGGAGCTGGGGCGGAGTTCCAGATGTGTGGGATCACGTCAGCATCTGGATAGAATAAGTGAGCCCAGGAAAAGCATCAATGGTTGGTGCTGGAGTTGGCTGAGGTGCACCTGCTCCTTTTAATTAAAACTGGGTTATTTTGCAATTCAGTGGGATGTAAGAAAAATTCCAAGGACATTGTGTGGCTGCCATTTCCTCATGCACATGGGAAATGATGAGTCACGCTGAAGTGTGAAATGGAGTGAGGAATTTCTTCAGCCTCACCATTAAACCACGCTCTTGAACGATCCTTTGAATGTTGTGCCCCCTCCCATGCAGGAAATCTGTAGCCCTTGCACACCTGCTCTCCTTATTCTGACATAAAACCATCTCAGGGCTCTATGACCTGCTGGGAAACACCTGGGAGTGGACGGCGTCGGAATTCCTGGCTCCAGGACGGGCACCCAGGGCTCAGAACATGCAGGTGCTGAGGGGGGCCTCGTGGATCGACACTGCAGATGGCTCTGCAAACCACAGGGCTCACGTCACCACCAGGTAGGTCTGGCCAAAGCCCAGCTGCTGCTGCACAAGGATTTTCTCTGGGTTGGTTTTATTTTAAAAGATGTTTGTTCCTATGTTATTTTTTTTGAGAAGCAGTTGGCAGAGCACACTACAAATATGGCTAAAAACTCCTCTGCTATAAATCCATTCCTAAGTGCTTCTCAAATTATGTGTTTTCCAGCACGTATTTATAATTAAATGCTTTTCTCTGAGTTATTCAGGGGAAGTGGAAGATGTTTCTAGGCTGTTCTAGCAGGTCACATTAGGGTTGTAAGCGACACATTAGAGCTGTGAGGATTGTAACGTATTAGGGCTATGTGTTAACTAGGAAGGATCCCTAATTTTGGGTCTCTTTTTCCCTGTGAGGATGGGGAACACACCAGACTCTGCTTCTGACAACCTCAGCTTCCGCTGCGCTGCCGACATCCCGCCCGTCCCAGCCTGGAAAAGCCAGAGCAAACCCGAGCTCTGAGGGGCTCACTGGGAACACCTGAGGCATTTTCTCCTGTGGAGATGAACAGTAACCCCCAGCTGTCACTTCCATTAAACCCTGACTGTTTTTAAAATTAAAAATAATTTCAGCCTTCTCAGTGCTGGGATGTCTGGGTGGGCTGTAAGGAAAGGGGGGTTTGTCTTTAGTGTCCTTTTGGTGTGGGAGATGTTCCAGCTCTCCTGCTGTTGTCCATGTAAAGTAAGCACAGGGGTGCACGTGTGGGACTGGCCAGAGCTGCTCCGACCTCCAGCCCCAGCGAGGGGACACCCACAGCCCCCCATGACCATCGGTGTGGGGCTGCCAGGGGGAGGTGATGGGGGTACATCCCTGGAAGGGGGATCCATAATCACTCCCCATTCCCTTGGGAAGTCCCAGCTTTGGAGCACCTGCTGAGCCTCCCCAGAAGTAAAGCAAGGCCTTTGAGCAGTGACAAAACGATGACAAACCAGTGCCTTGCCTCTCTCAGGAGTTACAGCCAGCACAAACTCTCTGTGCATGGGCTCTGCACCAACCCTGATGGGACCAGGAGCCCTGAGCACGAGGCTGGGCAAGAACACTGCTCAGGGATCTCTCATCCACCTCTGACTGCCCCAAAACGGGCACTTGCAGGTGCCTGAGGGCTGAGCCTTCCCCACGGGGAGCTGCAGCTGGTTATGGCTCTGTCAAAACTGCTTCTCACAGTGGGACACACCAGGTGCCTGCTGGGTTTGCATTTGCACCAGTCCTGAGCCCAGTGAAAGAAAAACCCCAGAAATCAGCAGTTTGTTTTCCAAGATTTTACTCGCCTACAGTGAGCCAAACCAGGGGCTGGGGCAGTGATCAGAACAGCCCCTCCTCGGCTGCCAGGGTGAGCAGGATGGCCTTGCAGGTGTTCTCGAAGAGGGCAGCCCTGTTCTGGGCCTCGCCCTTCTTCACCCAGTGGCGGTAGGTGCGGAAGGCACAGGCGTCGATGAGCTTGCGGACGGGCTTGAGGGCGTAGGGGTCCCTGATCACCAGCTCCCTGGTCACCGACTTCACCAGCCGGTACTGGTAGTAAATCCTCACCGAGGCCAGGACGGTCAGGCAGATCACCTGTGGCACAGGGAGCAGCTGGCACTCAGGGGAATTCTCCCAGGACATCCTGGGATTCAGGGGAATTCCCACAACGGGGCTGCAGCACCCCCAGCACGTCCCTCCTGCTCAGGAGGGAGCTCGGTGCCTGGCACAGTTTCGTTCCTGTGGGGCTGGCAAAGGGCAGGGGTTCGTGCCAGGGAATCACACACTCACAGCATGGTTTGGGTTAGAAGGGAACTTAAAGCTCCTCTTGTTCCACCTGCCAGCCACTGTCCCAGGCTGCTCCAAGCCCCGTCTGACCTGGCCTTGGACACTTCCAGGGATCCAGGGGCAGCCACAGCTTCTCTGGGCACCCTGTGCCAGGGCCTCCCCACCCTCACAGGGAAGAATTTCTTCCCAGTATCCCATCTGACCCTGCGCTCTGGCAGTAGGAAGCCATTCCCCCTTGTCCTGTCACTCCATCCCTTGTCCAAAGTCTCTCTTCCAGCTTTCTTGGAGCCTCTTCAGGCACTGGAAGGAGCTCTAAGGTCTCCCTGGAGCCTTCTCTTCTCCAGGCTAAACACTGCGGCTCTTTTAATGTTTTTTTTCGAGGTGAGAGGCAGCTTCTCCCTTAAATCCCTCCTGTGAGGGAGTGCCTGGTCTGCACCCAGGCTGCCACATCCTCCCAAAACCCAGCTCCACGAGCCTTGCCCGACTCCCATTTTCTCCCAGCTCAGCTGGAAAACCCATCCCACTGCTGGCTCCTGCAGCCCCCAGGCTCATCCCCACCTTGAATTTCCGGAAGGGGCTGAAGTGCCGGACCTCCTCCACGTCGTACTGCTGGAAGAAGGGGTGTGCCAGCGCCTCGCCCGCCGTGTACCGCTGCCGCGGGTCCACCACCAGGAACCGCGAGATCTGCACAGGGCAGCGCCTCAGCCGGGGCTCTGCAACGGCCCCTCCGCTCCCAGTTCTCCCAGCCCGAGCACCCACCAGGTCCTTGACGGTGTCGGAGCGGTCGTCCCACTCCGGCGAGCCGAACTGGTAATCGCCGTTCATGATCATGCGCAGCATCAGCATCTGCTTGCGGTGCCAGAAGGGCGGCGAGCCGGCCAGCAGCGTGTACATGATCACCCCGGTGCTCCACCTGCGGGCAGCCCACACCGACCCTCCAGCAGCCCTCTGCCGCCCCAGGGGCACCCAGCTGGCTCTGCACCCCAGGCGTGGCCACACCTGCCTCTGCCTCCCTGGAAAACCAGGGGGGAACTGCCCTGCGTGTGCCTGGGGAGCGGGGCTGAGCTCGCTGCTGGAGGGGGGTGGTTTGAGCTCAGCTGGTGGGGAGTTGCTCCCTGGATGCTGAGGGAGGATGCCTTGAGATGGAGTATTTGACCCTTCCAGAGCTTTTTAGGGAAGGGAGTGGGGCTTGGTGATGCCAGCCTAGGGCACAGCTCAGGCTGTGCAGTGCCGGGTGTCCTGGCTCAAACTGAAAAGGGGATGAAATGCCTCGCTGTGTTTTGACCACTGCAGACCTGAGCCTGAAGCCACCAGAGGTGGTGGCAAAGTCCCTGCAGAGCTCTGGTGGGCTGCCCTGAGCTGGCTGCTCTCTCAGGGGCTGCACAAAGTGTGTTTAAAATCCCCGTGTCTTGGAGCTCAGCCTAATTTGACTTCCATGAACAGAAAGCGTTGCTTTGCCTCCCACAATGGGGCAAAGTGGGGAGATGGGCTTGTCCTCAGGCTGCTTCTCCTCCTGCTCCATGCCAGAGCCCCCTGGTGACCCAGAGCCCCTCACAGCCACCAATATTGGCTTTTGGTGCATCCTTTCATTCTTTCCAAACACTCAGCTTGTCACTCACATGTCCACCTCCTTCCCGTAGCCTTGGTGCTCATCATCCATGGAGCACTGCAGGATCTCGGGGGCCAGGTAGCCAGGAGTGCCACAGATCTCTGTGGGGACAGGGACACAGGGCAGAGCACCCCCGAGCCACCCAGGTGCCATCCCCACTCGCCCCCAGGCAGCCCAGGATGGGATCTTTGCAGGGATGGTGCTCACAGGGAGGAACTGCAACCTGTGTGCATCTCACTGGTGACTTTGGTGAATTATAGTGGCTAAAAAGTGAGCAAAGAAAATTATACGGATGCTTGTGGGATGAGATGCCTATTGTTGGACGTGGGGCTCTCTGCATGTAGGAGTTGGGGGAAATAATGCTGGGCAGCAAGTGGATGGGGTAATGGGGATCACCGGGAGGAAAAAAGAAGTGGAATGACTAGGATGGTTTTCCTAAAGAGCGGCAACTTTTTCGTGGCAAGGAGAGAGGAGGCCGTGTGCAGGCAGAACTTGTGTGTGAGCAGGAGAGCACAAGCAGCCAAAGAGCACCAAAATGTACCCACAGGTGAGACTGGTGGCAGGGAGAGAGCGAGGCTGGAGAAACTCACCACGGGCACTGCAGCAATGGGGTGGCCACGGGCCAGCCCCGCATCCCCCAGCCTCGCCAGCCCCCTACCTTTGAGCTTCTCATTCTCGTGCAGCTGGCAGGAGAAGCCAAAATCCGTCAGCTTGATGTTCATGTCGTCATCCAGCAGGATGTTCTCCGGCTTCAGGTCCCGGTGGACGATGTTGATGGAGTGCAGGTACTGGATCACTTCCAGCAGCGCTCGCATGATCTTCCTGGGGGTGGGGGACAGCTCACTCCCTATCCCAAATATCCACTGGCACCACGACCCCAGAGATGGGGACAGGGACGGTGCCCTCAGCCCTGAGCACAGGGGCACAGCCCAGGGCGCTGTGCTGGCTGCAAGGCCGCCCCTCAAACCCACACTGCTCTTGCAAGGTGGCTTTCACCCCTCTGCACCTGGCCTTACCTGGTTTCTTTCTCGCTCAAGGTGACTTTCTCAGTGAGGTAGTCAAAGAGCTCCCCTCTCTTCATCCTGCACGAGGGAGGGGAAACAGAGTCAGGCAGAGGCTGAGCTGAAACAGCAAAGCAGCCCTGAGTCCCTGGGGAGGATCGCCCAGGGGTCCCTGCCCCTGAACAGCCCAGGGCACTCATTGCACACAATAAAAATGGGTAAAAATGCCTTTACATATTTCAGTAAAATATCAGGCAGGAGGAGAAAAGGCTGTGCCTGGAGAGGGCAGGTCTCAGAATTGTTAAGGCTGGAAAAGATCTTTAAGATCAGCAAGTTCCAGCGATCAAAGATGGGGCAGGGATGGGGCTCTCCCAGTGCCATCCCACCCCTCTGACATCCACTGCACTGCTCTGACATTGGGAATTGTGGCTTTGCAGACACCCTGGTCCCACTGAGCATATAAATAACCCTCAGGGATGCATGACAGCTCCCACCAAAGGTTACAGGGAAACCCGAGCAGCGCTGAGCCGCTGACAGAGGGGAAACAGTGCTGGCAGCAGAGCTGCAATGAGCTTGCAGTAATTAAGGCTGGATTCTACCTTAGGAGCTGCTTGTCTCCCCACTTTGCCATTTTTGGGCCATAGAAAGCTGGGACCAGTCTGCAGAGAGGGAGTGGGCCCGGGGTGCTGAGCCAGCTGGTACTTACAGGTCAAACACCAAGAAAAAGAAGGTGCTGGATTCATAGCTGTCCTTCAGCTGGACTGCAAAAAAAGCACAGGGGCTGTGAGCACAGTGTTCCTGTCCATCAACAGACTAAAAACCGCTGATTAAACTGCTAATTGGGTTAACGAGGAGCAGATCTTCACTAGTGCTGTGGCTGGGAGACAACACGGGGGGCACTGCTGGGGTGTGTGTGTGGAGGGAGGGCAAACAATGCTCCGAGCAGGTGCCCTGCATCATCCAGGGATTTCACCCCAAAAACCCCTCCTGGGAACAAACAGGGCAGAAATTCCCCTCGACTGGGTGCTCGAGGCCTGACTTACTGACGTTGGGGTGGCCCGAGACCTTGCGGAGGATGTCGATCTCCTTCGCGGTGGCTTCCCGCAGCTCCTGCACCTCCTTGGGGGAGATGTTCCCTGCCGTGATGTCGATGATCTTCACGGCGTATTCCTGCCTCGTGGTTTTGTGGATGCACCGCCGGACAACGCTGCTCACCCCCCTGCCAGGGACAACAGGGAGAAAAGGGGGGTTCCATCCCTGCCCGCCCGGCACCTGGGCTGGCTGGGATTTTCATGCACCAGCGGGTCTCGCTCTGTCACCCTGTCTCGGTGGGACAGAAGGTTTTGAGCTGATGGAAAGTGCTGTTCCATGCTATTTTTAGCCCCATGCTGCTGTGGGCCCTGTTTGTATCAGATTCCCAGGGAATACTGTTCCTATCCGGCACTGGAGGACGTGAAACCAAAACAAGCTGCTCGCCAAAAATAAAGCTTTACCTGCCCAAGACCTCCTTTGGCTCATATTTTTCATAAAACTCCTTGGATGAGTTCCAGTCTGGTAGATCTTCTTCCTTGGTCATCTCTGGTTCCTGTTAGGCAGCACTCTGGGCTTGTCTGAGGGCAGAAAGAGCCTGCAAGGGAAAAAGAGTGAGGATGGGCACTCACTGCCCCCAGGGCGGGATCACCCATCCCTTATGGAAGAAAAAACATTGAGGAGGAAGGAGGAGGAGGAGGAGGATGATCCTGGACCAAAAACCAAAGGGGGCATTTTGCTGCTTGGAAAAGCCAAGCTTTGCCCTTGGCACTCCGTGGAGATCCCACTGGGAACAGGAGAAACCCCACTGGATTCCCCCATAGCCCGGCTGGCCCCAGGGGCAGAACCAGCCTGGCTGGGGCCAAGGCTTTGGGAAGTGCTGCAGCACCCCAAAACCTCATCCCTTCCCTGCACCCAGCTCACAGCAGCAGTCTCCAGACACACCAACCCACACCAACACCACCCCAAGTGGAATCTGGAATCTGCCCCTATTGTTTTTCTCTTTCTTTTCCGTATTATTTTAAAGATGACAGAGTTGTCTTTGGCTGAGAATAAGGAGGGGGAAATAGTGTTTTGAGGGAATGGAAAGGGACTGAGGAGGAAAGAGAGGTGGTGAGGGTGGGTGAAGCAGCGAGAGGGGCTGGGTGGGTCAGGGTGCAGGTGGGGACAGAGGGACTGGGGGCAGCGGGAGCCGAGCCAGCGTGAGGACAGCAGCTGAAAGAGCTCCCTCAGCCACTCCTGTGCAGCTGCCAGCTGCCTCCACCACTCCTCAAAGGCTCTTGTCCCATTTCTCTTTCCTATTTCAGACTCGGAGGGGTTTTTACACAGCTCCTTTCTGTGCCCATACACGGAGTCCAAGCGGTTAGGATGGAAAGCAGCTCTTA
Source organism: Callaeas wilsoni (assembly GCA_013398955.1). Classification (NCBI taxonomy): domain Eukaryota; kingdom Metazoa; phylum Chordata; class Aves; order Passeriformes; family Callaeidae; genus Callaeas; species Callaeas wilsoni. The sequence goes on along the minus strand of VWPU01002592.1, from coordinate 1,007 downwards.
CAAGCCTGGGCAGCAAAAGTGTCCCTTCAGGGTAACAGTTTGTTGCTGGGGAGGGGACAGAGGTGGGCAGCAGATCCCCAGTTCTGCGGGCTTCCCTTTGCCCTACTCTCAATAACTCCGCCAGGGCACTGGCAGGTCTAAGTACATTTAAATCTCATTATCAACGTGTATCTGTCCTGACCTAGTTTTACGGACCAATGTGGTGTTTTGGGTGTCTGGCTGCTGCTGCCAGGGATGTCTAGGGCATTTCTGAACAGCCCTGAGTTTAACTTACAAAATTTTAGCTGCTGGAAATGTTGTGAGTAACGCCAAACCACGCTGAAATCGCAAACGACAGGCAGAATCAGGAAGTAGGGAAAATAAAATATCTCTGAGGTGGGGGGTAACCAAAACCGGATTATTTTTGACAATCCAGGTCCCGGGGGTTGGTGCTGTGGGGAAGGGCTGGAGCCTGGGGAGCATCCACGGAGCACTGCCGGGAGAAGCCCGGAATCTGCGTGCCGCCTTCTCCTGGGAGGGAAGAGCCCGGGAGTTCGTTTAAAACACCCCGGAATTATATAAGCAGCCGGTGCAGGGCTCTAACGGGATACCCTGGGTTTATTACCAGAGCGCAAGGGGGGCACAGGGGGTCGCGAGGGGAGTCTCTGCCTTGAGGAACACTGAGGGAGAGGCGCTGGGCATCGCCCCCCGCCCGCAGCTGCCAGACGGGGGGTCTTTGAGGGGAAAGGATATTCAAATATCCATGGGGATAAACCCGGAAAGCTCAAGCAAAAGTCAGTGTTTAGGCCGGCAGGGGAATGCGGCCCCTCTCCCGCAGCCCCGGGGTGCTCCTGCCCCGACCCTGCCGCGGCTGACCCGGAGACAAAGAACGCTGAGCACGGGAGTTTTCCGGGGCAGGAGCCCCCCTCGCACGCCCTCCCCTCACCGCCGCCGCCTCCTCTCCTCACCTCGCTGAGGGCAGCGCCGGGCTGGGCCCAGGCCTGGCGCGGGGAGCCGCCGGGAGCCGC
>VWPU01002591.1:0-23202 GCA_013398955.1 Callaeas wilsoni | reverse complement strand
GGGAAGAGTTTGGTACCTCCTAAGCCATCCTTAGGGGAGGAGGTGGGGGTTCCAAACCCCTCAGGTTCCCTTAGGGAAGACTTTGGTGCCTCCTAAGTCATCCCCAGGGAGTTCCCGGCCCTGCGAGGGCTCTGCAGGAGTTTAATGAGGGTTAACATTGCCTTTCTCCAAAGGAAAGGGTTTGCTTTTTCACGGCAGAAGAGCCACGGGAAGCAAACCTGGCTCTGTTTTCCTGTAACGACCCTTCTGTTCCAACCCTGAGCCCGGCTGGATGCTCACAGTTGCTCCCTGAGTCATTTGTCACCCCTGTCATCTCTGCTCCTGCGCCTCCCTGAAGAGGAAGAGACCGAGAGGAATCAAAAGCAAAAACTTCTTAAATGACATTTGCAGTGTCACAGGGACCAAAAGCTGCAGGGAAAAGCGGTTCTTGCTGCGCTGGTGTTTAATGCACTTACCTTGGGAGCAACCCTGGACCGGTCCATCAGCCCTCAGCAGCATCATATTGATGTTTTCTCCATTAGATCACGAAGGGTGCAGTTCAGAGCAGCATGAAATCATCAGACAGTACTCTTTTGCAATTTAGATGCCATTTAAATGCATTTTTAATGTGATTTTAATGCCAGTTAAACACCTGCTAGAGGCTGCGCGGGCAGGTTTGAGGAAACTTCATTGTGCTGATGTGATCAGGGAGGGATCTGGGACTGAAGGAGCCAGCAGCGGTGGGAATGGGTCACCCTGGTGTGGATCTGGAGGTTGTGCCCCTCTCACAGTTACAGGAGCTCTCTGACACCACATTTCCTGACCTGAGGGAAGGGAGCTCTACGATGGCTCCAGTTTTGTGGTGGTTGTGCAGAGGGTGAGGCCTTGGGGTGTGTTCATCTCAGCTGGAATTTACTCTGCAGCAGAAGATCTCCAGGGAGTTTTGTATTCCAGAAGTGTAGTGGGAGTGGGAAGACCTCCCTCCCAGGCTGGCAGGGCTGGTGCTCTTAACTGGTGCACAACAACCTCCCTGGGCCAAGCTGGGATTCGCTTTAGCTCCTCGTGCTGTGCTCCTAAAGAAGGTCAGAGGGCTGCTATTCCCAGGGCAATCCTGTTATCTCCACGCCAGTGTTTTCAAATGTAATGAGCCTTCTGGAGGGCTCCTCTGATATTTCCTTCGAGTCGGTGACCTGGAGCATCCTTACTAGAGAGAGGGAACATTGGTGTTGTGCTGCTCCTCATAAAACAGCTCAGAATGAATTGCAGAAGGAATAAAAAAGGTAGTGAAACATTCCCAAGCAGTGAGGAACAGCTCCTCCGAGGTGCTGAATGTGCTGTTTCATAATAGAAGGCAGTGATGGGAGCAGAGAATTTCCCAAAATTGCCAAATGCAGCTGCTGGGAGGTTACCTGGTAACTGCTGGTGCCCTTAGTGAAGCCCTCGGTTCCGTGCTCGGTGGCAGGGTTTGATTTCCTGCCCTGAGATCCGTCGGTTGTGTTTTTAGTGCTGGGGAAATGCTGGAAAGGCCTGGCAGCAGCAGGATCGCTCGTGCCGGGGGCTGCTCCGAGAGGAACGCTCCCGTTCCCGCTGTGTCACGCACGGAGCCCTGCCAGGGGAATGGCTCCAGAAACCCTGGAGGCTTCTGGAAAGAGCCCCCAGCTCCGTGGTGACAGAAATGCCTCGCAGTGGGATGTAAACAGCAGGGCTGGGTTTTAGCTCGTCGTGGTTTGTGCTTGTTGCCGCTTTTCTGTGCTGGCACTGGGAAGCGAGAGGCTGGTTTGGCTTTCTGCTGCTCTGGCCCTTGCACGGTGTCCCAGCCTTGAGTGTCCTCCTGCTGGCACGGCTGACCCGGGGCTGCCTCGGGACATCCTCGTGCCAGAGCGTTTTAAAATCCAGTTTTGTTAAAACCCTTGTGCAACACAGAGTCTTGGTCTCGAAGGGAACAAGGCAACATCTGTTTGTTCTGGCCAGCGAACTCCCTCTCATCTCTGCGGTGAGAAACCAGGGAACCTTGTCCTGCTGAGCCCAAGGGGTGCCGTTACCTGTTGGTGTCTGGTGATATTTGGGAGTGGATCGTGGAATCCTGGAATGGTTTGGGTTGGGAGAGACCTTTAAACTGACCCAGTGCCACCCCCTGGCATGGGCAGCGACACCTTCCACCATCCCACCCCAGTCCCGCCTGGCCTTGGTCGCTTCTAGGGATGGGCAGGGACTCCTTCCACCATCCCACCCCAGTCCCGCCTGGCCTTGGTCGCTTCTAGGGATGGGCAGGGACTCCTTCCACCATCCCACCCCAGTCCCGCCTGGCCTTGGTCGCTTCCANGGATGGGCAGGGACACCTTCCACCATCCCAGCCCAGTCCAGCCTGGCCTTGGTCGCTTCCAGGGATGGGCAGGGACACCTTCCACCATCCCAGCCCAGTCCGGCCTGGCCTTGGTCGCTTCCAGGGATGGGGCACCTCAGCTTTTGTGCCAGGGCCTCACCATGAAAAGATCCAGTTTCTTGGTGCATCGCAGGTCTCACCCTCTCCCAGAGACATCTTGGTCTTTAGACTTGTTCTTTTGCTTTGCAGCCTCGTTCACAATCCAAACCCGGAGGTCAGCACCTTCCCTCTTGTGTGGTGTACATCCCATGAAATCACATTTTCTCTGCAGCTCCCAAAGAGAACAGAAAGAGCACAAAAGAAAATTCTTTCCCGGTGCCTGCCGAGCTCCTGAAGGCTTCTGCTGCTTTGGGGGGATTTTATCATCATTTCTCAGTAGCTGTTTGTACTTTGTGTGACTCCACAGTGAGGACTGAGGGGTTTTTCCTTTTCCACCTGGTTGCTGGGACATTGCACGAGCAGCTGTCTCAGCCTGGAGGGGCTTCCCAGACACGCCGTGGCCTCCTCCCAGGGAGGGGGAGTCAGGCTTGTCTGGGCTGCAGGTCCCAGCTGGAGAATCCTGTCCCTGTGCAGGAGCAAACGGAGGCTGTGCTTGGCACGTGGCTTTGTGCCCTTCCAGGTGGAGTTTTCCATTTCTGGTGGAAGAGGGCTGACAGTGGCTGCAGGAGGCTGCTTCGCTGCTGTGAGGTCCTGAGCAGACACGGGGTGTGCCAGGGAGGGATGAGTCTGTCCCCAAATGTTTGATGAGGAAAATCCTGGTTCCTTCCTTTGATGAGGAAAATCCTGGTTCCTTCCGTGTCACCAAGTGTTTGATGAAGAAAATTCTGGTTTCTTCTGTGTCACCAAGTGTTTGATGAGGAAAATCCTGGCTCCTTCCAGCCCGGTTTTGCCGTGGCCTGACAACGTGACCTTTATCTGGCTACATCTGGTTTGTGTGGTTCAAAAAGTGAAAGGCTCTGGCATCCAAGCCTCGTGATTTCTTGTGCTTCCAGCCCTTTATTTCTTGTGCTTCCAGGCATTTTGCAAGAATTCCCTGGTGGTCTGACGTGCTCTGGAGATGCTGAGCTAAGCGAGGGCTGTGCTGTCCCTTGGGTCTGCTCGGGAGGGTGGAGGGTGCCTGGGGACAGTGGCCTGGGGTGAGCTGGAGCGTTTTGGCTTTTAGCTCGGGAGAGGTGCAGACACAGAGAAATAACAGTGCCCTGTCTCTGTGCAGGACAGAGAGAAATAACAGTGCAGCACTCTGGAGCCTCAAATCCTGTTACTTCCCAGACTCCAGGAGAGCTCCTGCTAGCTGGGAGTTTGTGATGACAAGATGAGGCTCTTGTAGCACCAAACCCAATAAACCACTGCAGTGATGCCTCTCTTCGTCTCATCCACGATAAAAGGAGGCTGAAGCCCAAGTCTTCTTCCAGACCCACTCCAAAAGATTATTTTTTTAATAGCTCTTAGTATTATTTTAGGCTGGATTCCAAGCACCGGTTTGCTGAAGCACGAGCCTCATTTATTGCTGAGATGCTCAGCCCTGCTGGGAGAGGACGCTCCAGCCTTCCCTGCAGTTTGATGCTGGGCTCTGCGTGCCTGACAGCTCCTGTGCCTCGCTCATTGTGGCCACAGGGACTGGGCTGGGTGTGTTCCCAGTGGAAAAGGGACTCCCAAATTTAACACCTTTGCCAGCGTTTCCTTTGGAAGGTGTTTGGCCGCTGCTCCTTTCGCCTGTGTCCTTGCTCGTTTGTGGTGACGCCAGGGAAGTTTGGTGCCAGGAAGATTTTGTCATTTTAAAGGCTGGGTGGCTGCCTTTGCTTCCCTGTGTGCAGCACTGGTGTGTGACAGAGCGAGCGGGGGGACTCCCAGTGCTGCTGTCCCCAAGTTGTTTTTCCTGTTATCCAGCCCTTTGCATAGCTCAGAGCTGGCTTCCCTTTCCTGTCCTTGTGTAATGAGTGGGAGATTTGTTTCTCTCTGGCCTGGAGGGCTGCACAGGTGAGTGTCCCCCTTTTTGTGACCGTCACCTCCAGGCTCTCCTGTTCTCTGCGTTCCTGCTGGATCCTGCTGGATCTGGGAGCTTCTTCCCGAGCTCCTTCTTGCTGCTCCAGCGCTCCGTCCTCGCTCCTGGTCATTTGTTTTTGTTATTTCTGGTCAGGTGAGGACAGCAGAGGTGATGGGGGATATTCCTGCTGTCCCTGGTTGCAGGCTGAGGCATTCAGACTGTTCTGTACGCAGACTGTCTCTGCTCCTCTTCCAGGTGTGCTGTCAGTGGTGCCTGGGGGTGACTCCTGTGGGTGGAGGGAGAAGAGGGAGTTTGGGATGTTGGTGTGTAGCTTCCAAGCAGGAAAATTCCCCAGGAGCCCTGGAGGTAAAACCCTTAAAATCACAGAATCTCAGTCCCAGGTTTGTGTTGGGAGGGACCTTAAAGCCCAGCATGGGCACTAGACCAGGGTGCCCCAAAGCCCAGCCAGCCTGGCCTTGGTGACACCTGTGGCTTCAGCAAAGCACAGATTTGGGTTTGTCAGGATCACATCTAAACACGCGGGTCCGAGTCCAGCCCTTGGTTAGTCCAGATAAAGCCAGGGGGATGGACTGGCAGAGAAACGTGAACAAGACACTGCAGGGCTCCACCGTGGAGTCAGCAAATTAAATCGCTTGGTAAGGTTTGTTTTTTTTTGCTCATTATGTTTTGGAAAAATCTGTACGAACTCCTGAGGAATGGAGGGTCAGAAGCCACCGGCCTTGGCGTGATGCAGGCTCTCATTTCAGAGGGCAAAAATAGCCTTTTGTTGCAGCAGCCTCCCGGCGTGAGCAGTGCTGCAGAGCTGTTTGTTCCCCCCTCGATGCTCCCAGCTCTCCCAAACGAGCAGACTGAAGTGTCTGTGCAGGCTGCAGCAGACACAGCTCCAGCCTCCCTCAGCTCCCCGAGGCTCTCGGGGCTCTGCTCTGCTGTTCCCCAGCGAGTTCCTGTGTCCCTGCAGGGAAGCGCCAGCTCGGAAATGCCACGGGAGCGCTGGCATGCCACTTAAACCCAGGAGAACCCAGAAGCCTCTCCCCAAAACATCTCCATCACGTGTTCAGAGGGGGAGGCAGGTTCCTTTCCGAGCAGTAGGAAATTCTGGGGGAGTGCCAGAACCACCCACCAATTTTTGTGCTCCTTTTGTACACGACAGCTGGTGCCTGGTGCCTTTTCCTCCTTGATTTCCCCCTGGAGTGGGTGCTGGGGGTCCCAGCAGAGGGGGAGCTCCTGATGAGTCCCAGGGATGTGTGATTCCATGAATCCTGTGTGATTCCATGAATCCTGTGTGACTTCCATGAATCCTGTGCGACTTCCATGAATCCTGTTTGCTGTCAGGGAGATCAGCCTGCTGTACCAGGGCTGTGCTGGCTGCAGGCTGAGCCAGGGGATGAGTTTTCTGTGCTGTTTCAGCCACTGTGCAAACATTCCTGCTTTTTGTGATGTTATTATCTGCTAAAGGCCTCCATTTTTAGGCATGTCCTAATTTCCGTGCATGTTTTCAACTGGAATACGGTTATTTTGGGATGGGGAAGGGAGTCCTATATCAACATAAATGAAACCTGAGCTTTTTTGGTTTTTTCAGACAACAACTCAAGCAGCTAGGTGCCAGCCTGGTGGATATCTTGGTGGGGGGACATGAGAAACTTGAATTTAATTGCCCTGCAGGTAATGTCACAGCACAAGACCAGGGTAAAAAAAAAACACTTGCAAAAAGACCCCAGTGCTTTTTTGGGACCTTCCTACAAACCAAGCCTGGAAGTTTGACTGTTCCTTCTGGTGTTAATGATCTCCAGACTTGTCTTGTTGCACCCTCCCAAGCTGTGAACCCCCAGGAGAGAACATCCTGTAGTTTGGGGGTTTCGGGATGAATTCTGGCCGTGATGTCACCCTGGTGGGTCTGGGGGGCACAGCAGCTCTCGGAGGTGCCGTGGAGGTTAAAGCAGGGGGAAGAGGGCAGAGGAAGGGAGCAGTTTTCCTGGTCGTAGGAATTAAAGCCCCATCTGGAAAACATCGAGGTTTTCATTACTGAGGCCGCTGGGTTTGTATTCATTAGACTAATTGTATTTGCTTTGATCCTGCAGATGTGCTCAGAGGTGAGAACAGAGGTACACTTGGTTCCTTTTGTTCCAGCTGTCAGCTCTGTTGCCTGAAAAAGCAACTCTATTTCCCTCTTCAGCATTTATTTTATAATAACATTTTCTCTCACAGCTTTTTTGTTAAAATCTGGCAGGAAGTCTAAATAAAACAGTGCCCAGCTCCAAGGAAAGTACCTAAATAATGGCATTTCTTGAACTAATTTAATCTGCAAGCGTTGCATACTTAACTGTATATCTGTATTGGGCAGAAGATTTTTGGCAGGGAGAGAGCAGGCTCGTTTCCATGGCAACTGAGATCATGTCGTGGATATTTGTGTAAAAAACCCAGCGCTCACGGCTTCCTCTGTGAGAAAACCATTTCAGTGTGAGCACAGATTTCTTACCACCCGCTTGAAGGAGTCGAGTTGTTTAAAGAAAGCTCAGACAAACTCATTTCTCTGTGTATCTTTTCTTCAGGGTGATAAAATACTCGTTGACAAACGTTGCTCAGAGCTGTTGATTTCATGAATAGAAAAAGCGAGCAGGTATCTGGCTTTTCCCAGCTCTGGTTCAGCAGCCAGGAGAGACAGCCCTCGCAGAGATTTGGGGTTTTACTCTTTCTCCTCATCATGACTTGTGTGGAAATCAAGGAATTAGGATGAAACGGACGTTCCTATCCTGATTTTACCCCTGCATTCCTTTCTCCCAAGGTTCTATGAGAAGCCCTCAGTGCTGAGATGATAAATGGAAGAAGCTGAAATGCCCCTGGGAGCGTCCCTGCCTGTGCAAGCCCTGGGACGGAGATGGGGAGAGCAGAGATGTGCAGGAGGTGTCCCCAGGGCAGTGCCACAGCTGGGTTCCGTGGCCCACCCCAGGGTGCATCAGCTCAGGCTTAAACACGTTCTTTGGCACCCACTCAGCTGCTTAAACTGATGATTTGTAGGCTGATGGGGGCAATTTGCATAAAAGGTATAAAAATAGTGTCAATTACTGAGTCCTCTCCGTAGCCTATATCTGGCACAATGTCCTATAAAATCTCAGGCTTGGATTCAGGGGATCCGTGCAGGGAGAAGAGCTCATTCCCGGTGCTGCTCCGTTTTCAGAGCAAAGATGTTAAAATGTCAGTTATCCCTGACTTTGCCTGGTGATTTCTTCCATCAGGCTTAAATTGAGCAAGGAGGACAGGCAGGAAGGGCTCCTGCATTTCACGTTGAGACCTGGCAAGGTCCCTTTATGGTGACAAACCCCTTGACGGGCTGCTTTGAGCTCTCTGGGGATGACCTGGCAATGTCTGTGGGAGCTGTGGGTGTTGTGCTGCTCCACCCCTGCTGCTCCCAGTGCCGAGGGTGAAGTGGGGAAAGCTGGACTGACCCAGCGAGGCTCCGCTCCGGCTCCTGCAGCCCAAAGCCCTCTGCAGACGAGGTTTGGGTTGGCCCTGCCCTGCAGTCGGTGGCTCAGGTACCTGGGGATGGGCTTTGACATCCATGTGCCTGCAACATCTGTGTGCTGCACTTGGGGTGGGGAATCGTGGCTGGGATACGGCAGGGATTGGGATCGGGCACAGCAGGGATCGGGTGTGAGAGGGATCAGGATGTGAGAGGGATCAGGATGTGAGAGGGATCAGGCTGTGGCAGGGATGAGGTAGAGCAGGGATCAGTCACAGCAGGAATCAGGTAGTGCAGCGATCAGGCTGTGGCAGGGATCAGGCAGAGCAGGGATCAGTCACAGCAGGAATCAGGCTGTGGCAGGGATCAGGCTGTGGCAGGGATCAGAAGATCAGCTCGGTTGCCCCATCAGATTCCTCAGTCCTTGAGCTTTTCCTTCATCCCTCTCCTTGGCCGGGGGTGGAAGTGAGGAAGGCACAAGTGCTCCTTCCCTTTCTTGTGGTCTCTGAGCAGCTTCTGATCCTCTGGGCCCTGGCAGGAATGATTTGCCTGCTTTGGACTCTGGGGAGTGAAACACAGGGATGCTGCTCCTTTTACCAGGCTGGGGCTGGTGTGGGGTGAGGGACCAGGACTGCACGAGAAATGTGCTTGGGGGTTTTCAGGTTAGCCTGTACAGAGGAGAAGCTGATTTTGGTCTGGCTGGAGCTTTTCAGATTGCTGCCGGGGGAACTCTGCAGAGAGCCCTGTTATTGGAGAAGGCATTGCAATGGGAACAGAGGCTGCAGCTAAATGCAGAGCCCAGATTGCCCAAACCTGACCTGTGCTGTGCTATAAGATGCCAAATCTGTGGTCTCCAGGGAGTTTTATAATTTCCAGTCACTTTGCCTGCTGCCATTTGCAGCTCCCTTATGGATTTGAGTTCCCAGCTAAATGGCACTAAGTCTCTCCAAGATCTGAGGTCCAAATGGATTTTATGGGTCAGTTAAAAAGCAGCTGAAAAAAAGCCAGGTTGCATTTCATTGCCAGCTCCCCAAACCTGTGTGAGGGCTGGCAGAGGTGTTGGGTTGCAAGCGAACCCAAACTCTTCCTTCCCAGTGGATGAATGGAAAGAAGGAGCGTGGAGGGAGGAGGTGACACTGGGTGCTGCTGGTGCGTGGCTGGAGCTCTGCTCATCCCTGGGAGTAATCTCTGACATCACCGAGGTATTTTTAGCTGCCTCCACCTGACGGTGCCTCGCTGTCCTTGGCTGATTTAAGATCCTGGCCTGCAGCCATTGACACGTTCCAGCTGGGGGAGTAATTACCTTTTCCTGCTTTAAATAAGGGAGCAGCTCCAGCCTTCCTGCTCTAGTGAACTGCAGATACCCCGAGCCCTGAACTGCGCCCAGCCAGTCCCGGCGGATTTGGTTGTTTGGAGCTGGGCAGCGCTGCCTGGGAGCCCCAGGGGATGAAGTCTCATTGTTTGCAGAGCTCCCAGCATTTGTCAGCTCAGCTCCCTCTGTGCTTTCCTGCAGGCACGCTCATTTTCCGGGAGTTTTCAGATGGCCTGTGGGCTGAGGCCAAGGGCATGGACTCTGCCTTGCCTGGATGTTCCCCAGGGAGCGGCCTTTTCCTTCCTTGCTTCCAGGAGTGAGGAGCAGGATGAAGCTGTGCTGCTGAAATGAGGGGCAAAATGTGGAGGTGTGAGTTTGTCCTCTACTCAGGAGCTGGGTCAGAGTGGAAACTGCCACTGGGAAGAGCCAGGACTCGCCTGTAATCCCCTTCACACCCCGGGCTGGTGCAGAGCCTTCGGTAACCTGCCGCTTCTGGATTTACTCGCCCCTAAACACAGGACTTTGCTCCGGGCTGAGAGCTGGAGCAGTCCAAGGGGCAGGGAAACACAGAGCACGTGTGTCCCTCTCCAGCACCTCGGGTCTCTGCTGTGGCCAGAGGGGATGGCTGGGCCAGGGTGATAAGCCAGGCTCTTCCTCTTCAGCTGCCTGAGGATGGGCTCCGCGTTATTTTTAGTGTCCTCGAGTAGTCAGTGCTTTGAAGTCTGCCTGGAAGCCTTGAGCCTGTCCACTTGGAGACCTTTCTTCCTGGCTAATTTGGGCAGTGTTACATTCTTTGAGACCTGCCTGGGGATTGGGACCTTGTAAAAATTCCTGCTAACAAGCCCTGGAGCACTTGCTGCTCCTGGAGATGCTCATCAGTCAGCTGCGAGGCACCCGTAACCGTGCAGGGGGAACGGGCCCTTTTCTGTGCCTGCTGCTGAGGCTGAGGGACCATCAAACCCCTCCTGGATGTCACCTAAAACACCTGAGGATGTTTCTCGTGGGTTTAACGCTGTGTAATGCCCAGAATATTTTCTCCTCCTCCCTCTGTCGTGCAGAAGCAGAGTGGTGGTAAGTGTTGGAGCCCGCTGGCCCGGGTTCCTCCAGAGCGGCTGCTGAATCTCCTTGGCTCTCTCTGTCCTGCAGGAGTCAGAGTCTGAGAACAAGCTGGATGGAGAGACAGCGTCAGACAGCGAGAGCAAATCCGAGTTCGGGGGTTCGTCCCCGGTGCCGACCTCGGATGACACCCCCGAGGTGCTGAACAGGGCCCTCTCCAACCTGTCCTCCAGGTAGGGGCACCCCGCCGTGCTCTGCCAGGGCTCTGCGGCTCCCCGTGCCCGCTGGGGGCTGCTGGAAGCCGAAGGAGCAGCTCCCCAGCCCCGAGGCCGTGGGAAGGGAGGGGGCAGAGCAGTGCTGGGGGGTCTGGCTGCCCGCTGGGTCCTGGCAGGTCCGGGTAGGGCAGACCCAGGAGCTCGTGGGTGCCTTTGATGGGGCTCACAGCAAAGGGTTGAGCTGCGGGGGTTTTTAGCCACTGCTGTGAGTGAATTCTGCAGGAATGCTTGAGGAATGGCACTGGTGAGGATGGGATTTAGGAACAAGCCAGGGATATTCTCCACAGACTGCTTGGGAGGGAAGTGTCCTGTTTGTATCACAGGAGAAGGGGTCTTTCCTGAGCGTGCTGTGAGGGTGGGAGAGGCTCACAGCAGGAAAGCAGTGAGGGTACAACATGCCAGGGGCCATCTCCCCTCAAGGAGAGCAGTGCAGAGAGGGGGAATGGTCCCCATTTTATTTGAATTTATCCTGCAGCTTGTCCAAGGTGTGGGAAAGCTGCAGCAGAACAGGAGCAGAGGCTGCCCTGTCCCATCTCAGTGCCCTGGGTGAAGCTTTCTGCATTAGTGAGGCTGAGCTGCAGCTGCTGCAGCCAGGCCTGTATCAGCAGATCAAGGTCTCTGCACCACTGAGAGGAAACCTGGGGTTTCCAGGGTTCAGTTTCCTTCCTGTGACACACAGAGAGCAGAAGTGCTGTTGGACTGCTTTGCTCTGTCTTGTCTTTCTCTGATGTTTTCCTTCTCCACGGCCCAGATGGAAGAACTGGTGGGTGAGAGGCATCCTCACGCTGGCAATGATCACCTTCTTCTTCATCATCATCTACTTGGGCCCCATGGTCTTAATGACAATAGTAAGTGCTCCAGAGAGGTGTCCTGACCGTCACTGCGGGGGGAGGTTGCTGGGACGCTGCTGGGGTGGGGAGCTCAGGGCCTCGTGGTCTAGAGGTCCTGGGTTTCTCTCTGCGTGGAGGAAACCTGGCAGGAATCTGCTGGTCAGTATTTGGCTGCAGTTGGAACTCACACAAGGGGTTCTTAGAAACCTCCAGCAGAGGAAAGGGGAGGGAAAAGCGACATCCTGAGCTTCCCGTGTGGGACTGGGAGGCTCCTGCAGGACTGGTGGCAACTGCTAAAGGACCGTTTGCTCTGCACGTGCTTGGTTTCTGTCTCCTCAAGGAAGGAGGTGTTTAACCAGCAGGAATTACAGTGCCTGGATGTCTTTTTCGTGCAGGTGATGTGTGTCCAGATCAAATGTTTCCACGAGATCATCACTATTGGCTACAACGTGTACCACTCGTACGACCTGCCCTGGTTCAGGACGCTCAGCTGGTGAGCGAGGGGCTGCTCCCCACCCCTGTGAGCAGCACTGACACCTCCCCTGGGCACACGGGGGCCCAGCCCCAGACCCTGGGCTGCAGCGTGCCGACAGTGACCTGTCCTGGCAGCACTTGTAAAGGAAAACCACAGAATGCCAGGGTGGAGTGGGTTGGAAGGGACCTTAAAGCCCATCCAGTGCCGCCCCTGCTGTGGGCAGGGACATCTCCCACTGTCCAGGGTGCTCCAGCCTGGCCTTGGACACTGCAGGGATCCAGGGGCAGCCACAGCTTCTCTGGGCACCCTGTGCCAGGGCCTCACCCCCCTCACAGGGAGGGATTTCTTCCCAATATCCCCTCTAACCCTGCCCTCGTCCAGCCTAAGGCCATTCCCCCTTGTCCTGTCACTACATAAGGGCTGTGGAGAGGGCGGGAGTGGGGCTTTTGGGGCACAGAAGCCCCAAAATTGGGCTCCAAAAAGGTGGCTTGTGAGGTACAGAGCAGGTGGGTGGTTTTGGGAGGCACAGCATGGAGGATTTTGGGAGGCACAGGGTGTGGGATTTTGGGAAGGACAGGATGGAGGATTTTGGGAGGCACAGGGTGTGGAATTTTGGGAAGGACAGGATGGAGGATTTTGGGAGGCACAAGGTGTGGGATTTTGGGAGGCACAGGGTGTAGGATTTTGGGAGGCAGAGGCCAGTCGAGCAGTGCCACCTAAAGGCAGAGTCTTTGTGCATGACAGCCAAACCCAAACCCCAGCTGTGACCCATCCCAGAGCGGGGCTGAGGGGTGCAGCCACTCCTTGGAACGGAGGTGACATTTCCAAGCTGGGGGAGGCAGTTCTGGCTGGCAGAAGCAAAACCCCTTGGCAGTGTCCAGAGCAGCGTCAAGACCTCAGGGATCAGCCACTTCAGGAGCCTTTTAGGGCTCCTGCTGACAGCATTCCCACCCTCCCCAGGTACTTCCTGCTGTGTGTGAACTATTTCTTCTACGGCGAGACGGTGACAGATTATTTCTTCACCCTGGTGCAGAGGGAGGAGCCCCTGAGAATCCTCAGCAAATACCATCGCTTCATTTCCTTCGCCCTCTACCTGACAGGTAGGCACCACCTCGATGAACGTCTGGGCTGGAGGGAAGAACTCTCCTGCCTGGAGTGCTGTATCCAGTGCAGGATCCACAGCAAACCATCTCCGCTCCCCAGGGATGCTGGAAGTTGGCTGCATGGTGAGGGTGGCGGTGGCAAATCTTTTCCGTGAGGTTCTGGAGGAGAAAACTCCATAATCTTCATGGGACAGCCAGATTGTTCATCTGTCCAAGTGCTGCTTGTAGGCAGTGGTGTGACCCCCAAAGCAGGGCTTTTCCCACTGCACAGCGCTCCTTTATTCCAGCAAAATCCCCAGCAGCTGTGCAGCATCGTGGCCCAGAAGTATTTCTGACTGTTGAAGGCACATTCCCACCACTGACTTTCCTTCTGTCTCTCCTCAGGTTTCTGCATGTTTGTCTTGAGTCTGGTGAAGAAACACTATCGTCTTCAGTTCTACATGGTGAGGTTAAAATCCGGGTCTTGGTGAGGTTAAAAGTCATGTTTTGGTGAGGTTAAAATCGAGGCCTGGTGAGGTTAAAATGCAGGTCTTGATGAGGTTAAATTCATGTTTTGGTGAGGTTAAATTTGAGGTTGGAAAATGAGTCAGTCAGAAATCCAGGTTATCTTTTCAGATCCTGCTTCAACAGTGAGATGTTTCTTGGCAGCTGGGAGGTGCCAGGCCAGCGTTAGCCCCACAGTGCCAGAATAACCCAGCACAAGACAGCCTGTCCTGTTTGTCTGGCTGCTTAACAAATGAGATAATCAGTGAGCTTTCTGGGGGTGAGGTGCCCTGCTACCCTCGTGCTCCAGCTGTTCTGAGGAGCTCTGGGCACCTGAGCTGGGCACTGCTGGCTCTGGCAGGCTGGGCAATGGGCTCTCCTCTCTTCCAGTTCGGCTGGACCCACGTGACGTTGCTGATTGTTGTGACCCAGTCACACCTCATCATCCACAACCTCTTTGAAGGAATGATCTGGTGAGTTTGCTCTGCCTCCTGAGCTGCTTTGACTTCTGCAGCCTGAACAACTGACTGTGTTTTCATAGGATCACAGGCTGCTTTGGGATGAAGGGGCTTTAGTGATCACCCAGTGCCACCCCTGCCGTGGCAGGGACCCCTCCCACTGTCCCAGGCTGCTCCAAGCCCCTCCAGCCTGGCCTTGGACACTGCCAGGGGTGGGGAGTCCAGAAGCTCTCTGGGAAACCTGTGCCAGGGCCTCACCACCATTGTAATAGGAATAAATGCTGGATATCTAATTTCTTTTAATCTCAAACCTCACTTTTGAGTTAAAACTGTTCTCTCACAAAAACAAATGGCCAGGGAGGAGGTGCTTCCTGTCAGGGACCAACCTGTTCAGAAGAGCAAAAGATTGAGGGAGTCCTCAGAGTCTTAGGACTTGCTTTGTGCTACTTCAGCATATGGAGATGTTGTAAAGGAGAAATTTGGAAAGTTGCTGTGGGGTGCAGGGACCTTTCAGGTGGCATTGGGGCTGGGTGGGTGCTTTCTGCTGATACCCACAGCTGCCACATGGCTGGGGAAGTGCTGCTCCTGTGGGGCTGCCAGCACTGAAGGGCAGGAGGGGACATCTGCCACCTCAGTGCAGCTGCTGTGCACAGGGGAGGCCCCTTTGGGGCTCCTGCCAAAACCAGCAGGGCCAGGAATTAACTCTGGCCCCTCGAAGGCTGCGTGTTCAGAGTGACACAGCCAGCCCGGGGTGCTCTGGGGTCCTCCTGCCCACGGCTAAAACGCAGGAAATACTTACACAGGAGGTCAGGAGGGGAGTGTGCAACACCCTGCTGAGCGTGGCTAAGGAAAACATGCTGCCTACAGCCCATTCTGGGGACACAACCTGCTTTTTAGTCCTTGGAGTAACCCCCAGGTCCCCTTGGAGCTTCCCGTGGCCGTTGCTTGCACGGCGCTGGAGGAGGGCGCATTGGTGCGGTGGCACTGCAAAGTGCCCTGTGTGGCACGGGCTCACGTGGAGCTGTGTGATGGTTTGACCCTTGTCCCCTGCAGGTTCATTGTCCCCATCTCCTGCGTGATCTGCAATGACATCATGGCCTACATGTTCGGCTTCTTCTTCGGCCGCACGCCGCTCATCAAGGTTTGGGACGCTTTGGGGGACAAAACGTGAACTTTGGCTCCTCTGGGTCTTAGTCCTGTGCTCCCCCAGCTCCTGCTTTGTGGCCTCTTACGGGTCTGAAGCAAGGCTCCAAATGAAACCTGGTGTGCATCCTGGTCTCTGAGGCTGTAAAATTAAATCATTGAGCTTGGAAAGATCATCGAGTGCAGCTGTGAATGAGCCCTCTCACACCGAGGTGTTGGGGTCAGCTTCTAACCAAACTCTTGTTTGTGGGTTGGTGGCACCGCTTTGTGTTGGCCTCAGCAGTTCAGAAGTGAGGAGGGGCTGTGGAGGT
The DNA here is from genome assembly GCA_013398955.1 of Callaeas wilsoni. Lineage (NCBI taxonomy): Eukaryota > Metazoa > Chordata > Aves > Passeriformes > Callaeidae > Callaeas > Callaeas wilsoni. The sequence goes on along the minus strand of VWPU01002591.1, from coordinate 7,932 downwards.
GTGTCAGTAATGATCCCCTGTGCTCTCTCTGGCAGCTCTCCCCAAAGAAGACCTGGGAGGGTTTTATTGGAGGATTTTTTTCCACCGTTCTGTTTGGATTGCTGGTAAGTGGCCATCACGGTACTTCCTCCACTGGCCTTTTCCCTTCATAAGGTCACAGTGTTCTGTTTAAAAAATGTGGTCAGGCTTGAATCTCTGTCAGGTATTTCACCTTTTCTTGCTGCCCAGGGTTTGAGGTGGTCCCTGGCTGTGTGCAGGCACTGCTGGACCCAAGTGCTGGAGGGAGTTTTTAATCCCTGTTGAACCCTGTGATGCGCTCATTACAATAATTAACCATTTTCCCTCTGCTGCCGTGTGATGGTGCTGTGGATCATTTCAGGGCTGTGTGGGGAATTCCACACTCCTGGAGTGTTTTGCCCTGTTTTTATGACCCTCCCTGTGGCTGCTGTTGCTGTCCCTCCAGCTCAGGCTGCAGGCTGCTCACTGCTCTTCCTGTGCCTTTAGCCGGTTACTGCTGCTCAGGGCAGCGATCTCCTTCCTGAAGCTGGGAGTGTGGTTCCCTCCTCCCTCATCTCAGCGATCTCCTTCCTGAAGCTGGGAGTGTGGTTCCCTCCTCCCTCATCTCAGCGATCTCCTTCCTGAAGCTGGGAGTGTGGTTCCCTCTGCCCTCATCTCCTTGCATGGCCTTTCCCCTTGAGAAATCCCCGAGGAAAACATGAATCCTGTTTCCTTTGTCTCTTTTTCCTGGAGCTGTCCTATGTGATGTCTGGGTACCGCTGCTTCACCTGCCCCGTGGAGTTCAACAACGACACCAACAGCTTCACCGTGGACTGCGAGCCCTCGGAGCTGTTCCAGCTGCAGGAGTACAACATCCCCGTGGTGCTGCAGTCTGTGGTGGGCTGGGTACGACCCTCTCTCTTCCCCAGACCTTATTTAGCGGGGTAGGACCACTAAAGAAACAGAGCAAGGCTGTGTTTTGATGTGAAAGAACGTGACAAAGGTGCATCCAGAAAAAAGGGGGAGTGTAGTGGTGCCTGTTGTTGGCTGAGGCCCCAAAGGAATTATCCCAAGGCTGGTGGGACATGAACCCACCTGAAAGGCAACTGAGCTGAAGCCTGGGGGCAGGGAGGGAGGGGCAGGCAGCGCTGTTCTCACTGGAAATCCTCCCGTGCTGTTTGTCCTGCAGAAGACCGTGAGGATGTACCCCTTCCAAATCCACAGCATCGCCCTCTCCACCTTCGCCTCCCTCATCGGGCCCTTCGGAGGCTTCTTTGCCAGTGGCTTTAAGAGGGCCTTCAAAATCAAGGTGAGGATGGTGAAAGGCACGGACATTTTGGGGAGGAAGCTCACAGGGGGTGCTGCCACTCGACGCGGTCCCGGAGCTCCGAGGGAAGGGAGGGGAAGGGAAGGGAGGTTTGTTCAGTCACAGATAAAATGCTGGAGCAGGATCTGGTTTGCTTTTGACCAGAAGAGAAGAGACCTTAAGATTTAAATCGTGATACTCTAAACCCTGCTGTGGTGCAGGTAGAGGAAGGAAGACCCAGCCAGGAAATTTTGCAATCTGAGGTTTCCCTTGATGTCTTGCAGGCTGGTTTTACATATAAACAGCCTGTGCTCAGTTAAGATGCCTTGAAAGGCAAGGCATGGTGGCAGCAGATAAACATTTGCCTTCCCTGACCTTTGAGTAACAGAGCTGAGTTGAGCCTCGCTGCCCCTCAGGCACCAGCAGCTTCGTAAAGGAGAAACTTCCAAAAGCAGGGAGCCATGAAACGAAATGTTTCCTTGGTCTGACTTTGCCCTCTGGGATGAGCTGGAGCAGGGGGTGGGTGCGGCGTGTGGGGGCACACAGGCGAGCACAGGTCCTGGCAGAGGCTCAGTGCAGTCCCTCTGCTCTCACAGGACTTTGCCAACACCATCCCGGGGCACGGGGGGATCATGGATCGCTTCGACTGCCAGTACCTGATGGCCACCTTTGTCAACGTGTACATCGCCAGCTTCATCAGGTGCGTGTGCCCCGCTGGCCTGGGGGCTCCTCTGCTCCCAGGCAGTTGTGCTCCCTGACACATGGACAGCTGGAAATACAAGACACAGGAAACGGGGGCTTGAGGAGGGGAAGGGTCTTCAGCAGAGCTGGAAACAACCCTCACTTCCTGTGGGCTGTTACTGCGGTCCCACCGAAACTCCTCCGTGTCCCTTTGGGAATCTTGCACAGGTTTCTAGAGTCAAGTGAGCAGGAAAATCTAATTTGCAGCACTGCCAAGCATTCTGTAGCCAAGCACGGAGGCAGAAAGCCTGTAGGTCCATAAAGGATGTGCTGGGGGAGCTGAGGGAGCTGTCTGTATGTGGCTGCCTTGAATTCTGAGGGGGAGCATGTTCTGATAAGATGCACAATCCTCTTCAGATGGATTGGGTTTGGGATGTTACTTTGTGTTTACAGTTCAGCCTCCTGGGCCTTTTGAGTCCATTTCCACATCCCACATGGAGTTAGGCTCCCGGGGCAGAGCTGGGGAAGGAATGGACACCACAGCAATCAATCTCAGCCCGTTATTTTGATGGAATTGCACTTGGGGCCCAGCCCCCGAGGTCTCGCCACATCCCCCATTGCTGACGATGTTTTTGTGTTCCAGAGGCCCCAACCCAAGCAAACTGATCCAGCAGTTCCTGACCCTGAGGCCAGACCAGCAGCTCCACATCTTCAACACGCTCAAAGCACACCTGGTGGACAGGGGAATTTTGGGGAGCCTGGAGGACGCATAGACAGGAGGTGGTTGGAACAGGACTGAAAACAGACAGGCCTCCTCCAGGGAATTCCCGGCTTGCCTGATTTAAGACAATAACAAGGCCTCATTTCACTGTAACTTTTCTTCCTTTCTTGGTAAATGTTTGCATTTGTGGTTTATTTTTTTTTTAAATAATATATTTATAGAGCTTTGGTTCAAATGAGCAAATCTTGGGTTTGTAGCTGAGAAGGAGTTAAGGCTCAGAAGGACTGTTGGGTGGAGCAGGAGGGTGTGATTGTCCTGGTGGACTGTTCTGAGCCTTTGGGGGTGTGGGCAGAGCTGAGCTCTCCCTGAGAATGGGTTTTGCAGGGAATGCAGAGCGTTGTCCGTGGGGGCTGGCAGGGGAGGGGTCTCCCCTGGCCCTCGTGCTCAGGGTGGCAGCTCTGGGGACCATCCTTCTGTCCAGTGACAGCTGGGAGTGTAGTGGGAATCGTCCCAGCCCTTCATGCCTGTGGGAATCTCCTTGCACAAGGTAGTTGGAGGAGGATCCTGTACTAACCCAGCCCTGTTTCCTCTGCCCAGCCCTGCACCTGCTCTCACCTGCTGCTTTTGCGGTGCCTCTCACATTCCCTCCCTTCAGGGCTGATGTTTTGGCAAATCAGATTTTTGTAACCAATTAAACCAGAAGCAGACTGGGGACGAGGAGTCAAGAAAGTGGCAGTTGTGTGTGGGAATGTGGGAGGTTCAGATTGCTTCAAAACTGATTGAAGTAAATAAGTTCTAAAGAACGTTGAAGTTTCATTGAGCAATTCCTGCCAAGTGAGAACAACTTCTAAATAACTTGGTTCGTTTTCCCCCATTAAAAAACCTTTAAGAACCACACTTCTTCATTTCTCCAAGGTTGGAAACCCCACAGTGGGCTATTGGAACTAACCTGGGGAGCAGTTCCCAGCCAGTTCCCGTGCTGGGTGGGCTCCAGCTGCAGCTGGGGGTTTTGTTTTCTTTCAGGGATCATGTCTGTTTGTTACTTGAGTTGTAGAAGTCGTGCTGCTGAGTTTACCACGGTCTGTGTTGCATTTCAGTCTGGGTTCATTTCTCTGCAGGCTTCTGTCCTGCTTCGCTTACTGAATCGTGTCAGAAATAGTTTGTACTTTATAGCTGCAAGTTTTATCCAAGTACTTTCCTTTATTTTGCCATACTTTTTTATTATTTAAAATTGAGAGCCCTAAAGATTGGAAAACTTTCCTTTTTTTCTTTTTTTTTGTGATTGGACAGTGAAGATATCCCCATTTACACCTCACGCCGTGTTCCCAAACACGAGGTGACTCTGATTTTCCTTCTTTCCATAGTTTGTGCATGGGAGAGAGAAACTTTACCTTATTTTAACCTGGGGAACGAGCGACAGGGAGAGCTCATACAGAAGTACATTGGTGTTTTCAAGCAGTTGCTGCCATAAACCTTTAGACACAGAACCCCCATGTGAGACCTGCACCTGCTGCGAGCTGGTTTGGCACCGACAGAAAATAAATCACCTGAAAATACCCCAAATTCAGAGCTTTTACTCCGTGTTCTGGTTGTGCCACTGCTTTCATTTACCCTGAGTGTGCAAGAGAAGAGCTGGTGTGTGTGCAAATACAGGGCACAGGTCCCAGCCCCTCTCCTGCATTTCTGTAGGGCTGTGGTGGGCTTTGCTTTGTCTCCCTGAGCAGGAGCCACAGGGCAGAAGTTTGTGCTCCAAAGGCAGGTGTTTGATGGAAAGCACAGGCTGCAGAGAAGGCTCTGTTCTTATAAAGTATTTTCAGTTGGTGCTGGCAAAGTTCTGCACTGAGCCAGTTCGGGACTGGGTTTGGTGTTCACACAGATTTTTCCAGGTGTGGAGACTGTTCCCTTCCAGCTTGAATCAGGCAGGGGTTTATTTTCTGTTGACAGAACAAACACTGGTCCAAGCCCCTGATACAGAAACTGCAGAGGAGAATCGAGGTGCTTCCACCTGCCTTTGCCCAGGGCAGTTCTTGGCTGTTTCGTGCTGGTTTGCCTGAGTTCAGCAAGGCAAAGTGAGGCCCCTGCCAGCAGCACCTGTGGGAGCAGGGGGGCAGTGCCAGGCTGTGGTTTGCCCTGGGGGGCTGGACCAGCCGGTGCTGTTCTGGATTCTCCCTGCCCATTGCCAAAATCCCTTGCAGTGACTGTTGGGTCACAGGCAGAAGTGACAGTGTTGATAAATATTCCAAAGGTGTGCTCTGTTCATAGTGAGAAACTTCTCTGGTCTTCAGTCTCCTGCCCATCTGCTTCACACCTCTCGTTCCTCTTCTGTTGTAATTAGCGGGGCAAAGCTTTGCTGCAGGCTCTGGTTTGGGGCAGGTCTGAGCCTTTCCCGAGGGTGTAAGTGCTGGACGCGGGCACTGGAGGGCAAAGCAGTTCCACGGAGTGGCTGCGAGAGAGGCAGCAGCAGCTCTGCCTGTGGGTGGCTTCCCTGGTCAGAAAATTCCCTGGTCAGAAATTCCCTGATCAGAAAATTCCCTGATCAGCTTTATTCCTGCTTCCTCTTGCAAGGTGGGCTTCCCAACCCGGGGAAAGCTGCCTGGGAAGGGTTTCCTGCGTGGAAGCTCATTGAAGTGAGTGGGAACAGTGGGGCCACGGAGGGGGAAGGGAGAGGGAGGTGGGGATTGCTGGGATTCTTTGCAAGTTGTGCAGCTGAACTCAGAGAATCGGGAGTTGGATCCTGGGTTTGGGTTTGGGCCTTGAATCTCGTTCCACCTCCCTTGCCGTGGGCAGGGAGCCTCTCACTAGGCCGGGCTGCTCCGAGCCCCATCCAGCCTGATCCTGAGCGCTGCCAGGGATGGGGAGTTGGTAACTGCCTGAGGAAGGATGAAAACAGCCCTTCCTGGCCCTGGCTGTTTCTGAGGGGCACTGCTGCCGGACCTCGGTGACGCTGCAGCTCTCGGGAATGTCGCTGTGGAGGGGCCAGAACGGCCCCAGGGATGGTGGGAGAGGAGGGATGTGGGGAGTTCTGGGGCTGCGGGGTCGAGCTCGGCGTGGCACAGCAGCTCCGGTTCACAGCGGGCTCCAGCAGCAGGGAAGAGCACAGGGAGAGGTGTGGTGCCAGCCGGGATGTGTGTGTGGGCCGGGAGGAGGGACAGGAAGGATCTGGCCGCTGTGGAGGTCGCAGGCTGCTGCGGGAGCCAGCTCTGCAGTGGTGTCACTGAACAGGCAGCCAGGGAGGTGGCAGTGCCCGTAGGGATGGCACCGGGGAGCTGCTGTGGGCTCTGGCAGTGCTGGGCAGGGCCCTGGACACCCCCAGGGTTTGTTTCCTAGGGGCTGATGAGTTTGGACATGGGTTTGATCCACAGCTGGGCTGGGCCTGTGGACACCTCGGTGGGAATTTGCTTTTCCCTGCCTGGTTGTAGCCCCAGGTGAGTTTGCAGGTGGGAGGCAGGGCCAGCCCATCCCAGGGAAGCACCAGATGCAGGTTCTGCAGCCGTGTGCCGTGGGGTCAGCCTGGGTCTGACAGATGTTCCCTGGGTCTGACAGATGTTCCCTGGGTCCAGCAGCCGTTCCCTGGGTGATGGGCTCAGCAGTGCCCCTGAGCTGAGGGGCAGCTCTTGTGTGGCTTGTGGAGCTGGGGACCCTGCAGCATCACCCAAAGCTTGGCACCGGGCTGTGCGATCCCCGTGCCACATTCCAGGGAATGTCTCCTGTGTCCCGTGTGTGCAGTGAGCCCCCCAAGCCTGCTGGTGGGGGGATCCTGCCCTCTCTCCCTTCCCTCTCTATGTGGTGGGAGCAGGGCAGGGCTGTGTGGGCCCATCCAGCCCCTCCTGGGGACAGCTCAGTCCCAAAAAGCATCGCATGGAAGCTCCCGTGGCCCCTCCCTCGGTGCCCAGGCAGTTTTGTACTCCTGTAATCCCTGTGTAATCCCTGATCTCCAGCCCTGGCCTGTTCCCACCACCGGCTTCTTTCTCTGTGCATTGTTCTTTTGATTCCAGTTTTAGCTACACACGTAGAGTTGCCTTTCTTTGACCGAATGTTCGAATGTGAAATATTGTATATTTTAAAGTATTTACCCTATTTATATACTGTATGTTACTGTTAAATAAATACAAATTCCATTATCCGCAGAGGAGTTTCATTCCGCGCTTGTGGGGTGCCGCAAACCTCCCCGCGCTCCATAGGGCAGCTCCACGTGTTATAAACTCTCATTCCCTCATTCCTCACCCCATAGCTCTCCTTCCTCGGGGATTTTCCCCAGCGCGGACCTGGCCGTGGCAAGGACACAGGTGGGCAGGACTGGGCCGTCCACGAGGTGGACACGATCGGCCGCATTCCCTGTGGGATTTGCGGTGACCCCGGGGTCGGATCATCCAGGCTCATCCTGAGCCGCGGTGGGGGAAGTGTCGGCGCTGCTCCCCCCTGCAAATCAGCTCGTTTTACCTGAAGGTTTCACTGGGAATGGAAAAATCGTTGGGAGTTGCACGTCCCATAAGTTATTCTTCACTTCAGCCCTTTCTCCTGACTTGGGGTCAGGAGGGCAGAATCCTCCGTTTGCTGAGGAAAATGCTATTTTTAGCGCTGGTGTTATTTTGTCTGTTTTTGACTTATCAGCTAAGCCAAAGCAGCCCCTCAGCAGCCTCTCAGGGCTTCCTGTCCCTGCGTGGGCATTGCAGAGGAGTCCGGCCTCCAGGAGCAGCAGCAGAGCTCGATGCAGCCCCTGCGAGGTGACTCCCGACCCCAAGTGCCCCGTTCCAACGCGGGGATCAGCAGGGGAAGGCCGGGCAGCGCCCTGCAAGGGTCAGCAATGTGGGAAGCGATTCGGGGCTGGTCGGTCCTGTGGTGTTAAATCTGTCAGGAGAGGGACTCTGGGGTCCTGGGGCAGCCGTGGAGCTGCGGCGCCAGGGCCGTGCGTGGTGGCACCAAGCCCATGCATGGCAGTGCCAGGGCCATGCGTGGTGGCACCAGGGCCGTGCGTGGCGGCACCAAGCCCATGCAAGGGTCAGCAATGTGGGAAGCGATTCGGGGCTGGTCGGTCCTGTGGTGTTAAATCTGTCAGGAGAGGGACTCTGGGGTCCTGGGGCAGCCGTGGAGCTGCGGCGCCAGGGCCGTGCGTGGTGGCACCAAGCCCATGCATGGCAGTGCCAGGGCCATGCGTGGTGGCACCAGGGCCGTGCGTGGCAGTGCCAGGGCCATGTGTGGCGGCACCAGGGCCGTGCGTGGTGGCACC
>VWPU01002590.1:0-29628 GCA_013398955.1 Callaeas wilsoni | reverse complement strand
AGAGCGCCTGGGCCGCGCTCGGCCGAGTCAGACACGGCCAGAGCCGCAGTGTCCGTGGTGCTGCTGACGCACGCGGTGTCCAGGAGTCCGTGTTTGTTTTGGAAACCCTTCGGAGAGAGCTGGCTGCTCTTCTGGGCAGCGGTGGGGTGCTACGGCAGCGCAGGCTTCGGGTTCAGAATTTAAATGCTCAGAAGATAAAAGCAAGCTCGCATCCCATTGCACCTTTCACAGGAAAGGCAGGAGATTCCATGTTCATTTGCCTGCGGTTTCGTTAGAACACTTAGTGAAATTTCAAATGCTTTTTAATGTTCAAATACATGAAATAGACTTCTTTATTCTGAAGCAGGAGGTAACACTGTCTTTTTTTCTTTGATTTGTGTGTGTTGTTTTTTTTTTTTTTAATAGAATATTCAAATAAAAACTTTGGCAGATGATGTGGTAAGGTCTTTGTAGCATCTTAATTTGCAATGGTAACTCCACGCTGCATGCTATTTTACTCCAAGTGTTGTGGACAAAATAACATTCTTATAAGGATATTAAGCATTAGATTTCAGAAAACTGAGTGATTACTCCTAAAGATCTTAATTTGTGACTTCAATTGAAGAAGATGAATAATGATTTCTATTTGGAAAAACTTCCTTAAGCACATTTTAAATACTTTAGTAATACTGTGGCTCTGTTGAAACTGTTACTCAACAGTTGAAGTGTTATTTCTCGTGACCTTCTCTTTACCAGTAAGTGATCCGCAGTGGTTCTTCAAAGTTGGTTGCCACATGATTCAAGTGGAACCATTTTGGGTAATAAATGTGTACTGAATGCCAAACAAGTTTGTATTCAGTAGCACTAACTTGATAAAACTGAGTGCTTTGAAACTGGTTCCAAAGTATTTTTCAGAAATTTATATCAAAATTGATTTCATTAAAATTACAGCCTTGTATTTTATATATATATATAAAAAATAAAGCCAGACTGGCTGTTTAGTTAATGATTGTCTACACATCTGAAATGAGGAAATTGTGCCTGGTGACTACATAGAAGATTCCTTTGTGGCTTTCAAGTGATCTCACCAGTGCAATCTCATTGAACAAATTTGTTGTTAGTAAGTTATACTGGAAACAGATGACAGTGTGGTGAAATTGGATCTTAAGTGACTTTTTGTGACTATTGAATGGGCTTTTTAATGTAAGTGACAGTAAAACTGCATTTGATACCTATTGGCTAAATTTGGATACTGCTTTTCTGGCATTATGTCGTATCCTTGGCCTTTCCACCAGGCTATGCCCTAATTTTAGGTTCCAAAAACATAATTTAAATTATTCTAATCAGGTAGAAAATGGATTAAAGTAATATTTTTGCTTTGTTAAAGATGTTAACAGTATCCTTGTAGGTATTGTGTTTCTGTCCACAAATACAAAATTTCTAAGGAAGAAGAAAACCCCCCTACCACCCTTCCCTCAAAAAAAAAACAAACTCAAAAGAAATTCAAAGGGAATGCAGCTTATCTAGGGACACTTTTCTTCAAAAATTTAAGGTAATCTTGTAGGATATCAAAAATGACAACAAAAATGAATAAAAAGAAACAAAACAGCAGAAAAATAATCTTTCTTCTCTGTACTCCACAGCTCTTGCTGTAGTGTCTCTACTCTAGACTTGCTCATCTAAAAAGAATAAAAATTTTTGCAACTAAAGTACTTCATCAAACTTTTCACACCTCCCAGAGGTCACTGAATTGGAGCCAGTGTAAATTTTGGTTTACATGTTTTGGTGATGACAGTAAGTGCTGTGAGTGCTCCCGGTGACCCTACATAAGCTGCTGTTAGATGAAAGCACATCTTCATAAGGCTGTTCAGTGCCTGAAACAAATACAGGAGTATTTGTGGATGCCAACAGTTCATCGAGCAAAATTGCTATATGCATGATGTTCTCAAAATGAACATATAGATGTATATATGCATTTGTATAAAAAATTAAAGGCAATTATTAAATCAAACAATTCGGACTCTATTCAGAATAGAGCTATATGTTCTAAATACAGTAAAATGGCCTTATAAGGAAGGTGCTGGTTGTTTCCAGTATTAACACAGTAAGGGAGCATGCTGAAAGCCCAGGAGGTGGGGATCGGTGTGAGCCCGGAGCAGGCAGCCCTAACCAGAGACCCGCCCTGGCAGTGTCTGATGCTTCCACCAGCGTCTGTCCGTGTGTTTAACCATGGGTGGCTGCTTCTGCGTGAGCAATCCATCACCTGCCTTTCTAAAGCTCAGCACTAATTTCAGGAGTTCCTACTCAAAAACTCTTCGAGTTATGAACTGTGCTTGGAGCATTAATTCCTCTACAAACTTTATTTTACTTTAGCAGGATTTTTTTATAAGCCTGATGAACTTGTGAGTACCTCCTTCCCAACGCTGCCTTTTTCAGTTGTCCTCCAAAGAGTTATAGCTCTTCAGGTGAAGGAACACTGGACATTACCTTTGTGGTACCATAATTATTCACTATCAGGATAATTAGAGAGTAATGTGAGAAGATGAGATGAAGATTTTGAGATGCTGAAAGTTTAACCTAGCTGGTATAATTTCGAATTCATGAGAAATATTTAAATCCCTTTTGCATGTGACCTGTCATGAGTTTACCTTGTATGTTATTGTCTTTCTGTGCAAAGTAATCTCTGAATATTAGAGTATTTTTACTTACAGTTGTTTAACTCTACTGCTTGAATTAACTAAAAACATGTGCATTGCTACCACGAAACTGGCTGCTTTTCTCGATTACTATTTCTGCTTATTTTTGAATGTCTTTACAGCGTGACAGAATTACAAGCTTCAGAAAGTCAGCAGTGAAAAAAGAGAAGCCTCTCATCCAGCACCCTATTGACTCCCAGCCTTCCATTAGCGAGATCCCACATGCCCAGGCGCTCGTTGATGAGCGCTGCATGAACTTATCCGAAAAAGAAGTTATGGATCTCTTCGAAAAAATGATGGTAAGGTGTGGGTATGGCCTGAGAACTGTCCTGTTCTGCTGGGTGGTTCTGCTCTGTTCAATGAAGCTGTGAGTGTCTTTCCAAGGATTGGATAAGTGTTAATTAACACTTGCTTGATTTGCTTGATAGATTAAGGGATTAGTTTTTAACTTTTCCAAGTAATGTGAATTGAAGCAGACAATGGGTCTGTCTCAGAGACCAGCAGTTCTGTGACAGAGCTGTTCACCAGCAGTTACTGCAGGAACACTGACTGCTCTTAGGTGCTAGTCTGGAGTTACTTTGACTTTTAATGGCAGGCCTAGTCATGACTAGTAATGACTGCATTGTGTTTAATCAGTTATTAAGTTAAAACAGGTGTCTTAACAGATTTACTCTAGCAGGGAATTTTGACTTTTTAGGCTTGTTTTAAATACATCAGTTGGAACAGCTTCACAGCTACCCCTTCCACAGATACTATCACCCATGCACTAACAGCCTTCTGATTAGATAGTGCAGGAATGGTGTCCACTCTGATAAGATTTCACTAAAAACACAGGAATATCACAAGAGTTGACACTTAAGCATCAACTTGAAGTGTAGAATTGTTGTGTTTGCCCTCTAGTTTTACTTCTTGAGCCAAATTTTACAAATTAACTACCCTTGATGCAATTTAAATTTTGGCTCAATCTCAAAAACGGTGAACACTTGAGGTGGCAGAATTAAATGAGAAAATCAGGTGGGGCAAAGTCAAACACATGCAGATAAACTGGAAAAAGTCACTTCCGTATGTTTGGTAATTGTTTCACAGAAGTAGCGTAAAAGAACAAAGACGAATAAAAATCCTGAGATGTGTTGCTGATGTTGTGTGGTGTGTTTGTTCACAGGAGGACATGAACCTGAACGAGGAACGTAAAGCTCCCTTACGAGACAAAGACCTGAGCACAAAACGCGAGATGGTTGTCCAGTACATTTCTGCAACTGCCAAATCCGTAAGTAGTCACCTCTCCAGGGCAGACCTGAGGAAGCAGCTTAGCTTTGAGTGTGATGCTTTTCAAGCTTGAAACTTCAAAATTTTTGTCTGGATTCATCTAGGAGTGGTAGGAGAAAAAAAAGGTGTACTTACTAACATACTTTTAAATGGTTGTAGCTGCATCTGAAGAGTTAGTTTATATTTTCCTTGCTGGACAATGTAAAAACTTGATCCTTTCTTACAAACTATAAGAAATTGCAAATCCAATGATGTAGAGTTGTGGATGGAACCTGAGCATATTTCTGTGGAATTCATCTTTAGTATTTTCAGTACCCAAAGTTTCTGACCTTATGGTTTCAGTAGCACTGTATGTACTAGGCTCCTTTAGTGAGACGATGATCTTAAAATCAGTTTCAAATTACATTTTTAGTAGAAAAGCTATTTTCACCTTTCATTCAAGTTGATTATTCTCAGTAGTTTAATTGATTAATTAACACATCATGCAGAATTTTTGAAGTCTGTCTTTGGGGTGCAAGAAGTGTAAGGAAATGAGAGTGCCCCTACATTTTTTTGGGTGGAGAAATGCAATTTCAAGTAGTGAAGAGCTGCAGTTCATTATCTGCTGTTGAATTGTCAGTACTAATGAGTTATAAAATACAACAGCAATGCTTTGTGTATCTTTGTGTGTGACTATGGCAAATATAGAAATAAGCAAATATGATGTTGGTATCTGCCTAAGAAATCTCTAAGCATGGACTGCAAGCAGTACAGTTGACTTGTCCCTTTTTAACCTTGAAAATCAGCTCTTCAGAGTTAAATTTCAAAAATTAAGACGACAGTGACATGCAATTATTATGCAAATGCCTTGCATGAAACATTATAAACTTCAATGAGGAAAAGCTTGTGTTATAATGGTGGTGAAATGGTAATGAAAATGGTGATTTAATTTCTGAGAGGAGTGATGTTCCTGCATGAGTTCATCTTAAACAAAATCCACAGTCCTTTAGTGTGTGCTGGAAGGGATCCAGTGCTTTAAGCACGGTCTAGCTAAATGTACAAATTACTGGAGAATTATTCAAGCTTATGCAGTGAATGTTATGAACTATGACCTAGAGTGTCTTTGGGAACTGTTAATTATGTTTCGTAAGGTTTTTATCGTCACTTGATGATCAGTATTAAATCTGGAATTTTTCTTAGTGTGCAGAAATACTTCACTGAAGCAGTAGAAAGCGAAAGTAGAGGAAGTATTTGCAGTTTTTTCCAAAAAGTGGTTGAACAATGGTCATGTCTGATGTGCACTGCTGTTGAAGTGTGGCTGCCTCCAGCCCCGGAGCTGTGCAGCTGAGTAAGGGAAGCATGGCTACCATTGCATGGCTCGCTGCAGAAACCGTAACGCGCTGCATTGCTGCCCGTGTGTGCTGCAGCATGGGAAACTTAACTGGAAATGTTTGTCCAAATGTGCTAACAATGTAAACCCCAGTCATCCCAAAAGGTCCTCCTACGTGAATGTGCACTTTGGGCTCGAGTCAGCACCAGGGTGGATGTTTCACACATGTGCAAAGTGTTTTTCCTAGAGGAAAAATGGCTCATTGAAGTTTGTGTGCTTCAGTATGTCCTCTTTGCAATTGAATCACAGCATTTGAATGGAATCTTTCAGAAATACACATTCCCTTTCTGTAGCATGTTATCCTAATTGAACTTTTAAATAGCTAGCATCTTGATTGTTAAAAAAAATTCTAAGACAGAGCTTAATTTTAAAATGTTGATTGGGATCTTACAGTGGTGCAAACTCTCATTTTCACTTGTAATTTCATCTTCTGTTTAGTGCTTCTACTATTCTGCTCAGATGAATTCAATCCCTAATCAATCTTTACTGCATCATGAATTGTCAAACTTCCTTTTCCTCAAGATTGCCTTCCATGAAAATGCTGGTTGCATTCAAAACGATCTGTCTTTCAGTTTTCTACCTTTTCCTTTTGTCACAGATAATTATCTGTCTTCCTTTTTTACACTGAAAATAGTTGGACCTTCTGCTTAGAGCTCACAAAACACACTTAACAGTTGATGTGACTTTTCTTACAGTTCATTTCATGTTTTAATTAGGCTTTTGAGCTCCTTTCCTTCATGTGAAAATATCACTCCCATTTGCTGATGTTGTCTTAACCAAATTATTTTCGATTTGGCGCTTCATTTCTCTGCCTGTGTGCTGTCTGCAGCATGCTGACCATGCTTTTCTGAAACACTTGTCTTCAGAGTTCTGAGAGAGGAACTTTGGGTTTCACTGGGGGTTCTCCTCAAAAGGAAAGTTTTCCTTGGGGTGGAGGACATGTAGAAGCTGGTGAGCTGGATGCTTTCATGGGAAGTGATTTTCTGTGCTTCTGGCTCCTTCTCTTACTTGAAGAGATTGTTGGCCATGGAAATTATACCTGAGAACTGGTGAAGGATTGGAATTCCGTTTCAGAACTGAAGCTGGTGACGTTTTGTGCTGTACTGAACAGTTGAACATTGCTGAGAGAAGAAGATAGTAAATTAGGAGAAGAGATTGTCTGGTGATGGCAATCCTTCTTGTGCTTCTAGAGGAAACCTCATCAGGAAGAGAAGTGTTGATTGTGAAAGACTTGCAGGGACTTTTGTTTCCAAAAGAGTTCCTGAAGGAATAACGGAAGAGCTAAGAGTAGCAGATGCAGCAGGGAGAGGCTGAACAGACAGTGTCCCATTCAGATCTCAGAACCAAATCAGCTCTTGAGCAGATAAGAGCCATTCAGAGAAGTGGCTGCTGCTGTCGGGGTGCAGCGATGAGCCGAGGAGGAGCCTGCGGTTCGGAGCAGAGGTCTGGTGTTCCCGGGAGCGTGGGCATTTGTGCACGGTGACAGCACAGGGCACAGACGTGCTGCCTTCCTGCTGCTTCCTCTGGGGAAACTCAACTTCTTGTTCATGAACAGAGAGAGATGCTGTTCCATGGTAAAGAGAAGATGGCATTCTGAAAATCACTGTTTAATTATCCATGTAATTAAAAGCATCCGTACCGAGCAGTTGAATAAAAATGTCATGTGAGATTTTCTGAAATGCAAGTTGGAGTTATAACTGTAGGCTATGTTTTTGATTACGAAAACTTAATTAAATTCAGTGATGACATCATCTAAACAGATCAAAAGCTCCGTAATAAAAGCAGTTGTTATACATACAAGGAAGTCAGTATGCCATTAGTGTGTTCTTTAGTGTTCTCAGTGTCATATATAAAGTATCTGACCTGATAATTTTAACAAAATGGCATATTTAATCTTTCAAGATGTAGCTGTCAAGACAGGTATTTAGTCATTTGTTGGTAAATGGGTCAAATACTGATGATTGAGCAGCAGAACATAAGAATTTGAAATTGTTCTCCTGCGGTAGAGCTGCTGTTTTCCTGTTGAGAAGCTCTAACCCCTACACAGTTTGATAAAGTAATAAAAGAGTGTAACTACTACTAATGATTAAACACTGAAAAATGTGTGTGCAACTACATCCTCCTAAGTACTGTGCTGTGTTTATTTATGTATTATTGTTATCTTTTTTACACAATAACCTCTCTTGGCTGGCCACTGCATGCAGATAGTCGGAAGTAAAGTTCCGGTGAGTACGAACATGAGAGTTTTGTTTTCTCTTATGAACTTCCCTTCTTAGAGATGAGGCTGGAATATTTTGGACTTTTATCTGGGTTTTGAAAGTTCACTGGGAACAACTGAATCCTTGTTTTATCACAATAATTACCAACAACCTCAGTCATGTTTATCTTAGCAGTATAAGAGCATTGCTTAGACTTTTGAGGGATCTCTTCAAGTTTTCAGGAGTCTGTTTCCAAATACTTCAGACTCTGAGCTCATCTCTTCATTGTGAGCAACAAGTATAATTTGAGCTTGTCTTGCTTTTTATTGAAGGCAGGCACTTGAAATTTTACATTTGACAGTATTTGGCTTACTTCATTCTGTTTAGATGTGGAATTTTTTATGTCCTAATTGTTATTAGTCATAGCTTGTCTTGGAAATGCCAACTGCTGCGGATCAGTGTGAGAATAAGATGAATTCAGAGGATTCAGAAGGTCAATAAGTTTAAGATGAGATCACTGACAGCATAACTTTTCTCTTAAGGACTCATCTACATTTTATGTTGTCTTGATTGAATTCAGATATTATAAACAAATATTTGGAATGTAATTTGTTGGAGTGAGTTCAGCAAGTTTTTTGTTTACTGGAAAAAAGGATTTTTTGGGGAATTACATATGTGTTTAAAATAATGGTTGAAATCAAAGATGTTCTTTTAAATTATGGATGGACTTTATTTTTGACAGCCAAAACAGGCTTTTCAGGTATAGTAAGGCTTTCTACTTAGGTCCTATTCAGTAATTACATTGTGTAGTAAAAATAATAGAGAACAATCTATGACTTAGAACTGTCTAATCATCGCCTCAGATGTAGTTAGGTTTTTATCCTACACACTATATTCTTATATATTTTTCTCTTGGTTTTGTTTTATTCAGAGTGGCCTTTAAAGAGACTTTTCTTTGTGTTCACCAGTACTTTTTAGTTCTGTACACAGCACTGGTTCTTCCCCTGATTGAGGAAAATACCTTCATTGTGCTTATGTATTTAAAGGTATTTGATTTGTTGAGGGGACAAATGATTAATTTTCCAGTTCAGTGTGTTAAAACCAGTTTCAAATAATCCCTGCTGCTGTGTAATTTCCTTATGGTGTGAATTAGCTCGAACAGCTGCTTTGTGAAGAGATTATTTTGTAAAGGAAGTTGATATTCCCACAATGGGTAGGGGAGAAATTCTAAGATGTTTTCTTCCTTGTGCCTTTGAGTTCAGGGTCTGATAGAGCAAGAACAGCTCTGCTTTAAAAGCATGGTTTTGTGCAAATAACTTGCTAAATACTAAAATAAGAAATGCTGTGCCTGGAGTATGGCTTCTGCATATTATTGCTTAATGAGCTCTTGCATCTTGGTGTGCTTCTTCCAGGATTCATCCTGTAGGAATTGTGTGCATCTGCCAGCATATGAAGCTATTTCCTTGGAGATCTACAGATTCACTCTGATTAGGGAGGAGAGGAATTTTGGGATGTTCCTGGTAGTACTGTTGGGTTGCAGAGATTGCAGAGAAGAGGTTTCCCTGCTCATGGGGACTTGGGAGCTTGAACTTTATTGATTTTTACCTGGGATCCTCAGCACTGGTGGGACTGCTGTGTGGTGCAGGCTCTCATTTGAGCGGGCACGAATGAATCCTTCTCTGCCTTAATGGTATCACTGTGAGGGTGACTGGTCAGAAAGTCATTTCTAAGATTTTCAATCTTAAGCATGAGTTTAATCTCTGAACATTCTGATGTGGGACCCAACCCTCTGAGTTTTTCAACTTCACTTTTGCTTTCCTCTTTATTAGATGTTCTCCTCTAAAACATATTTATCATCAAGACCTTGTACCTCAAAGTAAATGAGAAATGCTTATATTAAATTCTGATCTATATAAAGGCATAGCAATACTTATAAATAGTATTCCAATCAAACTCTCTTTGAATAGGGAAATAAAAGAAGTAGCACCGGGTTCAGCACTCCAGTTAGCATGGCTGGAGGTAAGAGTGGATTGAGACTGAGCCATTGATTGCAGGGAATAACAAAGTAATCCTGGTACACTGAGAATTCTCTGAAAGATTTTAAGAATGGATTTTTATGAGCTGTCTTTGAGTGCCCATCCATTTTGAAGAGGGAGGAGAATGAGGAAGAGGAGTTGGTTCCTCATTTCTGTGCAGTTAAAGGTGCTTTTTCAAGGAATCAATGAAGAAATGTGCCTGTCCTGCAAGACACGGGAAGGAGCCTTAGCAGAGCACGCTGCCAGTTCTTTGGGCTTCTGACCTGTCCTAACTATTGATCTGTTTTTGGGGGAGTCGTAGGCCTTCTGAAAATAAGGGACTAGGCAGAGCAGGGGTGCTTCACTAACGGCCTGGATGGCATAGAAAGAGGAGGCAGCAAGCTCACACCTTGGTTTAAACGCAAACAAAGAGTAGCAAAGACTTCAGGTGTCCCCAGTCTGAACTGGAGTCTCTTTTGGAGCTTGCACCAGACTGCAGTGGAAGGACAAACTCATCTCTTGGGAAAAGCCACTGTCTTGCATTCTAGAGAGCTTTTCAAGGTCTAGCTTAACAGGCAGTGGCATTTGATTGAGGTTGCCATTGTCTCATCTCTGTACGTTTTGTGGCTCTCAGCAGTATTTCTCTTCTCTTCTTTGACCATTTGGGGAATGGCTGAAATGACAAAATTCGTGCCCAGTTAGATCCATATTGTGTAGATGATGTGCATTATACAGAGATAAAACCTCTTCTGATTCCCACCTGTCCAATGAGTGGCATAAAGCTGTTCCTTTTTTATAGTTCTTTACCTTATGGTCCTTCAGAGTGATGGTTTTTCTGAATTCTGATAATTTTTGATCTATTAACCTGATTTACAGTCAGTTCCTGCTCTTATAAAGATAATCCCCACCCATTTATTCTTTTTCTTTTGGTGGAAGAGCACCTCTTTGATTAGGAGTTAATGGTGACTGTTTCTAGTCCCTTTATATCCTTCTTACTCCTCTTTGCCTTGGTCCTTTGATGTGTGACTGGCATGTGATGCCCAGCTAAAGGTGCTCTGCATGTCAGCAAGGAGCATCTTCAAGGTGGACACAGTGCAGAGGACACTTGTCTCAGTGCAGTCACAGCCTGTCATGTTTCTGTTCTGAATCTGAAAGTGTGTTGTGAACTTAGTTCCGTTTTGTGCATTTATTCTGTCTGGGTCAAAGTCATTAACTTAAATTTAGACAAGTCATTTTGTCATCAGCCATACTTGGTGTTTTTGGAAAAGGAATGGTAAGAATTTGAAGAGACCAAACCAGAAACTTTGTAAGCTGTGGAGCTTTGTGAAAGAGAGAGAATTTGAATATTTGTAGTGGAAGCTTCTGCTACAATTAGAATCAAATGCATACCAATCCTCTTCTAGGTCAGGCACTTGATACTGCCTTCACACCCCTGACATCCTTATCAGGTTCTCTTCAGCAGACCCTTCAGAGCTAAGGAGCTTTAGGAGCTGCAAATGAATCATGACCACTCTTCTGAGATAAGCCTACTGCGACTTGTCAGAGCTGTACAAAAGATTAGTTGCACCTTTTGGGAAAATGTTTTGTCTTGTTCATGGGTTTGAATACTATAGCTCTAAGAACTGCCATTCAGGTATTTTAATAGTGAAATACCTTGTAAGTAGTTATTCTTCTGTAGTGGCACTTCAGCAGGAGAGAGCTCTTTGTCACATCTCCCATATGATTTTTTTGCAGCAAACAAGATCCTGTAGAGATCTCCATTAGGGGCCAACCATGGACTATGGTACAGCAAAAAATTGGCTCATGAAGTTGTATGAACTGGGGTTTTTTTGTCTCTGTGATCATTTCTAATGCAGTGTTTGAACTAGATGTTTAATATACTCCCATTAAATATGTTAATACAGCTGAATGATGGAATTGAAATTTTATATTCAATGCACTTTTACTAAAAGAAGTGAGAGAGATTCCAGCAAAAATAGTTATCCTTGTGATGCAAAACCAAAAATATTAAACACTGATGACAAATCCAAGTCAAGTCAGGTGTCTTGAATACGTGTACTATGATTTGAAAACTCACATGGAAATATTAGTCTTCTATTTTATCTGAACACTGCTTCATCACTAGAACACTCAGCAGCATTCTGCCTTCTGTGATAGGGTGGACTAAAAAACAGCAAGCACGAGTGCACCCTGTCCTCACAAGAATATATCCATGAACTGAGATCAGGAATTTCAGATGAGAAACTTCTTAATTGCCTGGAGTCTTTGAGAGTGTCTCTAACCAGCAATCCAGTCAGGTAAGCAGAGCAATTTCTGCAGTAGTTTTCATCATGCTGTTTTTGCTAAGCAGGGGAGTTGTGGGCTTTGGGGTTTTTTTGAAAGCAGAGTAATTACGCTGATGCTCGTTGACAGAACAGTGTTCTCAGCACCCTGGAAAAGGATAAGTGAAATGTTTGCAGCTGTCTGCAGTACCTCCTCACCTTTCACTGTGGCTTTCAGCAGTTTGTGCTTGTTGGAACGTTTGCCTTCGTGCCTGATCAGGTCTTTTGGGGAGTGAGACCCAAAGTGGAACCTGTGAAGGGATGCATAAGGAGTAATGGAGAAATAACCACAAGTTTTGTATTTGATTAAGAAATAATTGAAAGCATTTTTCTTCACTTTTTTCCAGCTGGGTAAACAATTTTGGCCATGAGGGTCTTGGACTTCTGTTGGATGCATTGGAAAAGCTTCTGGACAAGAAACAGTAAGGACCTGGAGCATTTGAAGGGAGGGGTGGGGAGATTGTGAAGATTTTCCTGATGTGATTTTCTTTATTCCTTTCAAGACAAGAAAGTATTGATAAGAAGAATCAACATAAACTTATCCAGTGCCTCAAAGCATTTATGAACAATAAAGTAAGTGTTATTTTAAATTCACATAGCATGATTGGGTTTTGAAGAGTTCAGGATTTATATGGCATGTTAAATGTTGGAGAGGGAAGGAAAGCTTGTATATCCACTGCTTAACTCTGGAAATGCAGGTCTTAAACTCAGTGTAACTTCTCTTGAGAGTCTTCTTCATGAACCTCTCTGAATATGCATTTTTTTTCCTTTATTTTGTTAAATACTACTGATTTTTGCAAGTAAAATATTTGATAAAGGGAGGATGATAGTATAAATTTAAGGGAAGTGAATTTGGAAAGTAATGACTTGGAAATTGAAAAAATATAGCTTTCTAAAATCAGATTTCAATACATGACTGTTAATATCATGTACTTTTCACCTGATTGGAATTGAGTAGGATTTGGTATCTTTATGGCTGCAGTTTTTAAGTTGGTGGGTCTTGGGTAAAGGATTAGGTTAAGTTGTATCTGATTTGTTTCGAACAGGGGTCACTCAGGTTTGCGGAGTGTGAGTACTTCCTAGAAGCTGATGTGTTAAACTTGTAGTTTGCTTTATTCATAGCAAAATCTGAAATCTTGGATTTATGTATCCTCCTCAGCAAATAAAACTGCATAAAAGTACTTAAAACTGCTTTTACTCAGTTTAGGAAAATCTCATAGAAGAGCTTGTCTAATGAAGTGAGAGAAAAGCAGATTTTTCATGCTTCTGAGGTGTTTCAGATACAGATAGAAAGTAAAACCTGGTTTGTCTTCTGGTGGGTACTGATTTTACGAGGTCCTGGTCTCCTCCTGAGGAGCTGAGTCTGTGTCAGGAGAAAGCCTCAAATGCAAGACTGGGGACACTGACCTGTGTCCCCAAGCAATAATAACCAACCCCAAGGAGGTTTTGGTAAAGCATTGCCAAGCTCCCCGTGGGAGGGAAGGGTTGGGAGAATCCCTCAGGATCTCAAGCCCAGAGATGGGGATGAGTATCCAAGGCAAGCACAGCCTTTTCACTGTGAGCTTTTTGTTTCTCCAAGTACGGTTTGCAAAGGATTCTAGGAGATGAAAGAAGTCTCTTGCTGTTGTCAAGAGCAATTGATCCAAAGCAACCACACATGATGACTGAGACAGTGAAAATACTTTCTGCCATCTGCATTGTTGGAGAGGAAAACATGTAAGTAAGATATTGAAGCTTTTTTAAATGCTCATGAGTTGTTAATTTGGACACAAGTGAGAAAACTTGTTAGTGGAACAAATGTAACCTGTGAAGTCTTTAATAATGTGGTTTAAAATGAAAGATTTCACTTGTTCTGTTGCCTTAATTCAGTATTAAATCAGAGAAAAGCAAATGAGCAGAGACCTACACACTGTGGCTGAAGTGGAAGGTCTGCAAGGACAAATCACTTCTCTATCACAGGAACAAGAAGTTTACATTTGCAGCTGGGCTTTGGAACAGTTCAGCTTCAAGTTATTGACCACTTGCCAATGAGATTTTGGAAACAAACACAATCACTTGGCATATGTTTCCTGTAAATTCATCAGTGTATTTATTTACTGAAGGTTAAAATGGGCAAACTTCATGTCTTCCATGCAATAAATAGATGAAAACATTTTGATTCCTGAAAGGACAATTTGTTAGAATTTCCAGCTGTTAATCATGTCAGCTGTTACCTAGTGCGCAGTCTTGCAAAGGTAGGGATTTTTCCCCCCCTCATTGGTTGTTTCTTAGCTGAAATAATAATACAGAGATTTTTTCACCTTTCTCTTTCTTATTTCAACATTAATCTTGTAGATATTTTTAACACTTGGTTCTTGGTTTGTTTTCAACTTTACGTAGATAAATGCATTTAAACTCTGCCAGTGCACTGAAGTTGTGAGTTGTGTGGATGGTGGGCTGAGTATGATTGAAATGAGTGAATTGGCTGTACTGTGCTCCTCTGACAGTTTGTCTTTCTCTTAGTCTGGACAAGCTTTTAGGTGCTATAACAACTGCTGCTGAAAGGCACAGCAGGGAGGAGCGTTTCTCTCAGATTGTCGAGGGCCTGGAGAACCACGAGTTCATACAGCTGCAGGTGAGTTTGCTCTTCTGTGTGCTTCAGCTGAAAGGCTGCAGCTCTGGGCATTGCTTGGTGATCTTTAATTTACACCCAAAATCTTCTAGTGCTGTTAATCCAGTGGTCAGGTGAAGAGGAGAAATAAATACAAATAAATACTACTGGTATTAGATTTTCTCCTTAGTGATGTGAAACCAAGGAACTCCCTTCCTGTCCCAAAAATAGGATTAAGCCTTGACCTTAGTAAGGAGAGTAATTAGTGATATTTCTTTCCTTGGATACCTGATGTAATGTTCAGGTAATAAATCTGTTCCTAGTGCTGGGACTTTAGGCAGCAGTGCCTGTGGCCTCTTAAATATTCAGATATATGGTAATTATGACAGATGTAGAATGGGGTGTGCCCATTTTTGGCAGGGCACCTTTTGGGATGAGTGAAGTGCAGCAGGATATCATTGGTACTTGGTCAGCAAGGACTCTGCCTTCCTTGGTGTGTGTTCAGTGTGTGCCTTTCATCAGCCACTAGTGCTTCTCTAAGGGTGATCTAGTGAGCTTTGAAGATTATTTTTATAAAATAATAAATTAAACCTTCTGTGCCAATGGTTTTTACTAAGTCATGTCCTAGATCATGTTCATTGCTGCTTGTGCCCATGGACAGAGGTTTTTATGCTCTGTGGGCAGCAGAGTTTTGGTTGGTATTAAGATGCAAGCTTTTTAAAGTTGGGATTGGTTGGATTTTTTTGGTGCTGCAATGTTTGCATAGAGGCCAAGTGGCTGAATATCCTATTGAAGGATGACTGTGACTTACTGCCTTCTCATAATGCTGTATTTATGCACATTTTGGGCTAAAATTTTTATTTTTACTTTTTATTATATTATTTTATATTATATTATTATTTTATTACCTTGGCTGAAGGATATGGAAGAGAACAAGGCAAACAGGGCAGGTATCCTTGGGATGCCTTTGTCCAGTTTGGATCAAGTGCACACCAGCTGTAGTTGCCTTAATGCTGTGTTTACAATCAGCACCTCTTGTTTCAGAGCTGATGAGTTAATGATGCCCAGTAAGTTTCTATAAATGGCATTCTAATCTTAACACTGAAGAATTCATTCTGGAGTTGTCTCCTGCTTTATGACCTTGTTGATTTAAGGCAAACAAAAACCACCACCCACCATCCCTGGCAGCCTCCCCCTGCCAAAGCTCACTGATCCTCAGTGAAGGTACAATTGCAGGACTCATTACCCTGTTTCTGACAAAATCGTTCTTTACTGGTAATGTATTAGCACAAGCCATTAAGCCAGAGTCTCTCTGGCAGAAGCAATCAGAGCAGATGGCACCTCTTCTCTCTATTAATTTCAGATTGGACATGTACTTTGGCTTGTTAAGTCATGTCATAGTAGTAAAATAACAAGAATCATTCAAGCAAGCATGATGATACTGCATTATCTGAAGATGCAGCTCTATCAAGAGAGTGCCTTTGGAAGGGTGTTTTAATAGAAATTTGAGACTCCATAAGGTGTTCTATTAAAGTTAAATAGTGAATGTAATTAAAACAGGAAGGGCGCTTTTTATCTGATTTTTTTTTCCTCTGCAGCTATTGATTTTTTTTTTCCTACTGTAATGCTACATCTACTTGCAGTTAACATCTTTTACCAAATGTGGTATTTCCCTTGAGTCCCATTTTAGTCTTTCAACGTGGATCAGCACTTTTGGCATTATGCTATTGTCTACCTGTTTTCAAGTAAATCAATTAAAGTGCACAGCTGTTCAATGAAAGCATTAGCCACTGTCCCAAGACTTCAGGCATTTTGCAGAAGTGCTCTGCAGGAACAGAAAAAAACACCTGGTGATGTGATTAATTTGGCTATGGGTGTTTTTTGGGTGGTTCTGACGTGGTGTTTTTAAAGTTTTTAGTTATTGTAGAAACTTTGTTTTCAAATTGGTGAATACTGAGGAGAAAGAGGAGGTGCAATGGGCAGCTTTAGTTTGGGAATAACTGGTGGATGATTTTAGGGTGGGGAGGCTTGGCACAGGGTGCCCAGAGCAGCTGTGGCTGCCCCTGGATCCCTGGAGGTCTCCAAGGCCAGGCTGGACAGGGCTTGGAGCAGCCTGGGATCGTGGAAGGTGTCCCTGCCATGGGGATGAGAAGTGGGACAAGATGAACTTTGAGCTCCCTTCCAGCTCAAACCATTCCATGGTGATATTCTGTGATGATCATTCACATGGTACTGTTTTGACACAGCAGAAGCATCCTGATGTGGAAACAGAGCAGTATTTGGTGGTGCTAAAATAAACCCCAGTGTTGCATGTGTGCTGCATAACAAATAATATCCATCTCTTTGCGTTTACAATGAAACTGAAACAGTACTGATTTGCATTCTGTATTTCTGATAACAGGTAGCATGTATGCAGCTCATCAATGCCCTTGTTACATCTCCAGAAGACCTTGATTTCAGGATACACTTGAGAAATGAGTTTCTGCGTTGTGGCCTGAAGAAAATACTGCCTGTAAGTCATTTGTATATAGGAATTGATCACTGTCCATGGTGAATGCTGAAGATAACCCAGCTGTTTAAGCAGAAGTGAAGGATTGAGGGTGGGGAAGGTCAGACTGTCAATCCAAATCTGCTTTCAGCCTGCAGAGTTACAAATTTAAGTTCTCATGAGCTGTATAAACCAGAATAGTAGTTAAAAGAAGTCAATATATTAGAAATTAAATTAGGGTTGCCAAATTCTGCATAATGAGCTCAAAGCACACGCAGTGAATGTGAATCTGGCTGTGGAACCAATCTTGGATTAACTTTTTTTGTATATGCTGTTCCTGTTGTTTTCTGTGAAATCTGTTTTTCTTTAATCTGCCTGCTGAGAGTGCACTGGGACATTTTAAGGAAAAATCAAATCACCAATTCATTCTCTTTGAGACTGCATGTCTGCACAGATGGGAATATTTCTGACTTAGGGAGAGATTTGTAGCTCTTAAGAAACTGTTCTGATGCTTACATCAAAAATAAGTATATTGAAGGTACTCATCACTTTCTCACCAAACATGAGAGAAATTAGAGTACCTGCTTATATTTGAAACAGAATTTATACTGCTGTGCCTTTTAAGAGACCAAGTTTTGAATGATCAATTGGTCAGAAACAAAAACTTCCATTTTTGGCTCATTCAGCCTTGAGACTCTTCCTGATGTGTGATGTTTTTCTTAGGTGTATTTTTAGGGTTCATCATATAGATACATTAACATGATCTACTGGCTTCATTTTTTGTGGAACATCTGCAAGCCTCAAGAACTCAAGTTTTTTGTTTGTTTTTGGTTTTTTTTTAATCTATTAAAAGGTATTTTATAGAATCAAGAAATGCTTAAAAACTTTAAGGGGGGGGTGGGTTAGGTAGCAAAGAAACTGAATTGTAACAAACCATGATATGATAGAAAACTTGGAGTGTACCCATGTCTGGTGTACTGATGAGTGTAAAAGCAATTAATATTGGGTAATAACAGTCTATTTTCAGAATGTTGAACAGCTAATGTGTTGAAAAAGAGTCAGGAGGGGGATGCACAGCTCTGGCTCTCATCTGCTCAGGTTCAGAGCAGCCTCCTCTGCCTCTCAAGCAGTAGAATTGGCACGAGCTGCTGCTGTGTTGGGGAACACAACACACATGGCTGCATCCAGTTCTGACAAATCCAGGCCCATTTCCATTTCAGTCATGGAGTGCACTCACATGAATGCATGGGAAGGAACTTTTTTGGATGTGCTTTTCCTGGTAGGAAGTTAAACTTGGTTCTTAAGGGAGCTAGAACAAGTGCTTGTATTTCTTAAAAGAAAAAGCACATTTTCCCCTGCTCCAAATGGTAACTTTTGTGGATTTTTTGCTCCTCTGTATTTCTCCTTGTACTATGGATGTTTTAATGCCATGATCTAGATTAACTGAGTAACAGAAACTGTAAGCATGTCTTCTTTACACTTCTTTAGGCTTCCTAAGCTCACGTCAGTTAATGTTTTGAAATATAGCTGTTGTGGTTTCTTTGCAGGGACTCTGACATTAACAAGCAGGAGCTGCTCTGTCCCATTCACAGACCTTGATTCAACTGGAAGTTTTGTTTGTTCTGTAGCCCATACCTGCTCTATGAGCTGGCATTTTGCCTTTCGTTTTTCTCAGTTGAATCATTGTAATAAAAAAAGCCCAGGCATTGAGTTAAAACTTTCTCCTGTTCTAAAAGTTAATGTCTTCTATTTCATCATGATACAGTCCTTCAAGGGGAGGAATTCTTGCTTTAAAAAAGGAAAAAATAATATATGCTCTACCTTGAAAAACAGGCCTTGAAAGATAAGGAGAATGACGAGCTGGATATTCAGCTGAGGGTGTTTGATGAGAACAAAGATGAGGACCACTTTGAACTGTCACATCGTCTCCATGATATCAAAGCTGAAATGGAATATCCTTTAAGGAAATGCTGTTAGAACTTGTGTCGTTTCAGAACTTTATTAAATGGAAATTACAGTGCTCTATGTGCAGGTTATTTGTTGCAGTTGTGTGTCTTACCAGGGGCTTTGTCAAGCAGATTTCTCTCCAGTTGCTTTTTTTGTTAGAAAATATTTGGATAATTAGTGCTTAAATTTGCATGTTAAATGTAAGTCATTGGGAACTGAATTAATTTTTCATAAATAACATTTATTAAGCTAAACTCTGTCTCAGAATACATGAAGAGATTAAATTATACCCATGGAAGATCACAAGTTTGAAGAAAAATGAGTTTTGATAATAAAAGGAACACAATTTCTAGTGGGTTCTGAAGCACTTCAGATGCCTGCCTTTTCTAGCTGTGAAGCAGCAGTAAATTTAAAGTTACCTAAGTTCAGAATGGCTGCTTGCAGGTTTTAGGAGGAAGCAGAGGGAGGTAGAGGCAATCAATGAGAGGGCTGTAAAATTCCCTGTAATGTTGTTGTTTTGCAGAACAGGTAATTACAGGTAATGGTCATCTTTAGGAAATGAAAATGATTGAGCAGTGTGTGTTTGCCAATAGCCTGCCTCACCTCGGAGTGGAAACCAAGCTTTGTGTGGAGTATTTTTATAGGATTCTAAAACATTAAGTCTATAGGATGATTGTTCTGATTAATGAAACATGTCCTAATTGTTGAACAGGAGGCAGAGGGTCTGTGCACAGTCATAGTGGAAAAATAAGATTTACTGCTAAGGGTAGGAGTTCAGGATGTGGAGGGGTTTTACTTGAACATTATGGGCAATGTCTGGGGAGCTGTTTGGCTGGGGTGGGTGCTCTGTTGTGCACTGGGGTTTTTCGGTCTTCTGTTTAAGTTTTTGGGTTTTTAAGTACTCGTATTTTCTTAACAATGCTTGCACTGATGTGAGCGAAGTATTTCATCTACTGTATAATATGGTGAAAGATACTTCTTCTGAAAATTACTTCCTGTCAATTCTCCAGCATTTCCTGCTGATCAGGAACGATTACTATGTCCGGTGAGTGCCAGCTGCCAGACTGGATTTTTGGGGGGGAGCAGTGGCAAGAATAGAAATCAAGACCCTGGTAAATAGAGTAGCTCATGCCTAAAAAATCACTGATACTGATGTGTTATTTATCTTTCTGCTCTGTGTTAGTATTAAAAAGATCTTGGTAAATATAATAATGCTTATTGCAAAGACTTGACCCTTAGTCCAACACCTTCATCCCAAAAACCTCTTAACTCATTGGGCACTTTCTTTATTCAAGTTTGATACCTTCATTGCTTCGAAGAACATGGAAGTTGTACATCTGATAATTGAAAATACTCCCACAGGCTTTGTATCTGGTCTTTGCAATGTAAACTTCTTGCAGCTCAGTGTCTTAGCAGGGTCAAGGCACCATATCCAGAATATTTTCAAATAAGAGTTTGAACTTGATACTTCTGCTGGCAGTTGTATAATTGAGATATTAGGAGTTAATTGCCCCCCACCCCAATTGCTAGTGAATGCTTGTTCATGTTCTTACTGTCTTGTAAATGTTTCCTGTTTTAGACCTCAGTATTACAAGATCATAGAAGAATGTGTGTCACAGATAGTGCTGCACTGCAGTGGCACCGACCCAGACTTCAAATACAGAGGAAGGATGGACATTAATTTTACACATCTTGTTGGTTTGTACTCTTTAAGCAGTTTTACTTTGTTTTTCTTTGTGTTCTTCTGTCTAGACTGGTATTGACTGTGAAGTTTTTCAGTTTTCTGGAAATACATGTGGAAGTTACAGGTGTAGTTGTGGAATACCAGACCAAATGCTGTAGCCTTTAATGAGATGAGACAGGGTCAAAAAAGAAAAGGGTCTGTTGCATTTGTGTCGTGGGCTCACAGGGTAATTATGGTTGGAAAGCACCTCAGAGCTGGGATATGTTTGACTTGTGTGTGGTATTTTATTTAAATTCTAGATGCGTGTGTGGACAAAGCTAAAGTAGAAGAGAGTGAAAAGAAAGCGGCAGAATTTTCCAGAAAGGTAAGTCCTACTCATGGTTCCCTTCAAGGTGTGGAACAGAATCCTGACAGGAATACAACCGGCTTGTTTCACAGCTAAAACTGGGCACTAGTGGCTCTCACAGGGAGGATGTGCTTTCATATTTGAAGCTCTGTGGGGTTTGGGTGTTTCTGGGTGTGCACAAGGCTCAGATGCAGTTGAGTCTGAAATATCCAAAGCAGCTGAGTAGTATTAACTGTCCATCTCCTCAGCTGTATTCCTCTGCTCTAGATGACTGATGGGAAAAATTCCACTTGTTGCTCTTTTGTCCCGAAATAGTCATAACTAAATACCTAAAGTGCAGGTATAAGCTTAAAGAAATGAATGAATGTGCTATATTAGCTGCAGTAGTACTGAACTTCAGATGTTATGGAGGTGTGTATTAAAATCATTCAAAATGTTCATGTTTTGCTGGTCTGGTCTAAAGTGTTTTCAGGCCATAAGACAGAACATGTTCTCAAACATGATGATTGCAGATTTAATTTTAATGAGTTTAAGCTTGCTGCAATAGAGGTATACTCAGGTTTGGTTTGAGAAGTCTGCAGTGTTCTCTTGGGGGGAAAAACCTCTACCGAGTAGCTGGATCTGGGTGATCTCTGTCATTGACTTATTGATGGAAGAACTTGTGGTACTAAAGTGAACATATTAGAAGAATGCTGCTAAAAGAGTTAGAAGTGCATCTATTGCTGCAGTTGGGGTGTTGTTCCAAGAGTTCCTGCCAGTGTGGGCTGTGGTGTGGCCATAACTGGACAAACTCTCTCATACTGTTAAATCATTACAGTTTGATGAAGAGTTCACAGCTCGACAAGAGGCACAAGCAGAGCTGCAGAAACGAGAAGAGAAAATCAAAGAACTTGAAACAGAAGTCAAACAGCTCCGGACCCAGGTAACAAAACTGTATCACATGAAGTTCCACAGCTGAGTTGATTTTTTTTTGAGGAGGAGGAGTTGAAAAGAAATTGCCCTGGAGTGCCTTGTCTCTATGGAGTTTGGAATGTCTGTTCCAGGTGTATTAATTTCTTTTGCAGCCAGCATAAGTTACTAAGGATAGTTAATGGAGGTAACATTTTTCAAATAGCAGTATATTCAGCCTGTCACAAATACCTGCTTTATTGAGAAAAAGATGTTTCTTAGGCTATAAAAATCTTGAATCCAGTCTAACTTTGTTTTTTTCCCCTCCAAGTATTTGTTTATGCTTTCACATTGCTTCTTCTGCTGTTTTGCAGAAAGTTCTTGTTTTGGAAGTCTGTAATTTTAAAGCCTTTTGCTTTTATATATATTTTTCACTCTTATATTTTTATATAAGCCTTTTGTGTATTTTATTTTTTTACACCAGCTTTGGGTTTTAGACAGGTCATTTGATACCCTTTAGGAGCTAACAGATATTATGATTTAGTGCTTTTGCCTCAGCCTGGCTTATTTTGTACTCCTTCAGTGCTAGGCAAGGTCTGCCTGTTGCCTTTTTATCTTTATTTTTGCCATCTTAACGCCTGTGATCGCACTTCCTATTTGGACAGTAAGGTGGAGACACAGACACTTCTGTTCCTACTTCCTTCTTGCCAATTTTCATGTTTGTTACGAATTTCTACAAGCCAGTGTTACACTGACATTTGACAGTCTGTTTTAATGAGTTCTCCACCAGTTGTTGCAGTAGAACTTGTGGGCCAAAGAAACACATGCCTTGTGCAAAGTAAAAAATGCACCTTTAGTCTAATTAATTATTAATCCTGCTTTATTGATTCTAACACAGTTCAGATTATCCAGACATGACAGGGCATTCACAGTAATGATGACCGTAGGTTAATTAGTCATGTAATTCTAGTATCTGTTCCCTTTTCTGGTGTCATGCTCCCCACAGAATATAAGATGGCGCTTATTTTTAGAGGCACTCACCCCTCTGATGGTTTGACGTGCTGCTGTTTTTCTCCCTTATTAATTAGTAAGAACTGATTAGAAGGGATATTGCAGTTGCCCTTTCTTCCTCTCCCCAAAGCAGCCCCCTCAGGCAGCCGTGGAGGACAGCAGGATGGGTTGTTGCACACCCTGCACCCCCAATGTCAGGACAGTGAGGAGCAGCTGTGGTCCTGTGACCTCCTGCACTGCAGCTGCTGCTCCACTGATTGCTGGGGGAAGTTTTCCAGCAGCAGCAGAGTGGTCTTAAAATTCAGCGTGGTTATTCTCATCTCTGATGCCCCAGCTTGCTGGGGTATCCTAAGTGGGATAAATGTTTTGTGCATTGGTAAGAAATAAAATGCTCTTCTGTTCACTTAAATGTTACTGCTACTATTAAATTTTCTTTAAAATTGAAACAATTTGTTTTTATAAAAACGCTAGGTTATTCAGTTTACTTGGCAGTTTTATGGTACGTGGTATAATCTATTGTTATTGTTTCTCATTTAAATAGGAGAACAGTTGCATTTCTCACTTTCTTGAGGTGCAGTTGGCTAAAAACCATCCTGATTGGTTCAGCTTCGTATCAAACTGCCTCCTGTCACCAATGAAAAGAATTCCTCTTTTATGTTTCAGGGTCCAGGCCTGACAGGCCAGCTCACAGAAGTCCCAGCAATACCTCCAGCCCTCCCGAGTGACAGTGCCCTGCCATCTCCAGCGCCTTCGCTCCCTGGTGGGGGAACAATTCCAATTCCTCCTCCTCCTCCACTGCCTGGTGGGGCAGCAATTCCTCCTCCTCCTCCACTACCTGGCGGGGCAGCAATTCCTCCTCCTCCTCCACTACCTGGCGGGGCAGCAATTCCTCCTCCTCCTCCACTACCTGGCGGGGCAGCAATTCCTCCTCCTCCTCCACTACCTGGCGGGGCAGCAATTCCTCCTCCTCCTCCACTACCTGGCGGGGCAGCAATTCCTCCTCCTCCTCCACTACCTGGCGGGGCAGCAATTCCTCCTCCTCCTCCACTACCTGGCGGGGCAGCAATTCCTCCTCCTCCTCCACTACCTGGCGGGGCAGCAATTCCTCCTCCTCCTCCACTACCTGGCGGGGCAGCAATTCCTCCTCCTCCTCCGCTGCCTGGTGGAGCCATCCCACCGCCGCCTCCTATGCCCGGGGGAGCGGTCCCTCCACCGCCGCCTTTTGGGGGACCCCCGATGCCACCCCCTCTCGGAGGGGCTCCCTTTGCTCCCTTCTCAGTGATCCCAGCACTGCCACACGGCATGAAGGAGAAGAAGAAGTATAAGTTGGAGGTCTCGATGAAGAGAATCAACTGGTCAAAGGTATGACAGGAGGAACAGCTGATGTTCCTTCCCCTCCTTCACTTCACAGATGTGCTTGGTGTGGTGTAGTGATGGATTTTGAAATGAGATTCATCTTGACAGAACTTGTTGTTCTACCAAGTATCCCAGGAAGCCAACTTGCTTCCAATGCACTGGATCAGGTGCAGTGAAGATCAAGTGCAGCTTTGCATCAAGCTGTATATAAATATATATTTATCTCCAAACTGTTTTAAAGCAGCTTTCACACATACCTAGCAAAACGAACCAACTTAAGCTTTTTAAATTCATGATGCTTAATGTAGTTGTAAGTTCAGAGAGTGCTGATACCAGGCTTTAATGTTGCTTGTTGATTACTTATCCGAGATGTTTATTGGTTGTTCTCAGTTAGTCATGTGCTGGAGCAGGGCTGTGGCCACTGGGAGGAGCCATGGCACTGCTCAAGGGAAAGGTTTGGGCACCACTGTCTTCATGTGGCTGTATTTAATCACATTTCATCTTTAAAGCCATCTTAAAATATAAACATTACTCGAGCAGTAAAGTGCAAGCACAATGTTATTTGCAAGTGAACCCTTAAAGCAGTTAGCAGTTGTTACTTGCCTCTCGGTATGTCCAGTCACTCTCTAACAAGGGAAGTTATGCAAACGTCCAGCTGTGTGCTGGGCTGTGTTGCTTTAAAACCCCTTTTTGATCAGTGTAGCCACTGCTCCTTCCATATAAAGATAATACATGTGGGGTATTAGATAAATGCATCTGTTATTGCACTCTAAAGTTGTGGTTGGCAGTTCTTCAGTGGTGTAAAATGTGACAGATATATTGATGTTTGGTGCAGGAAAAAGTACCAAAATCACCAAATCATCAAGGCAGATGGAAGGAGGACTTTTATATATTCCATGCTGTGTGGTTTGAGCTCTAGCTGGGATTTCAGTGTAGCTTCACTGGCTATCTGCTGCTCTCTTGTCAGTGCCTTGAAAACCTGACACTGGCCTTGAAAACCATATTCTCTGTCAGGAGTGTGTTGGTACCAAGAACCTGGTAAAATCAAATTGTTGATGAAAACAAGCTGTTAAGTGGCTCCAGGTGATCATTGCTGACCATAAGCTGCAGTTTAACACTGAACAGTTTTGGAATTTAAATCACGCTCTGAAGCAGCAGTGCAGTTTTTTAGGATGTTTCACAGCTGGTTATTTAAATGAATTTAAACACTTTTTTCTGTAGAGTAGGGTGTTACTGTGTTCCCCCAGATGGAGCTGGTTGCTGTGGGATGCTGGCTACAAATTGCTTTGTATCAGTTCTGAATAAATACCATCACTGCCTCAGGCAAGACCTTTTGAGAACTAAGGGTGACACAC
Source organism: Callaeas wilsoni (assembly GCA_013398955.1). NCBI lineage: Eukaryota > Metazoa > Chordata > Aves > Passeriformes > Callaeidae > Callaeas > Callaeas wilsoni. The sequence continues at coordinate 4,119 of VWPU01002590.1, read as the reverse complement.
GTGTACTGCTGGAAGAGGAGCTAGGCTGCCCTCTGATATTTTTGAACAAGTGATAATTGTCTTTCTGAAAAAACAGGTTTAGATTTTGGGTTCCTCTAAATTCTAAAGTCTTGAGTAGTGAAATGGCTCTTTCTTTGAACTAACAAAACAGCAGAATAATCCCCCAAATTTTGGAAGAGGAATCCAGAAAGTTGAGAGAGAACCTGCGTGGAAACGCGTGTCATGCCAATTTATAGTTTCTTTTGGCAGAAGAATTAATGCTTCAGTGATTTCAAATTACTTGAAAATATTTTGAGATGTGCTAAAACAATCTGAAAGTGTATCTAGCAGTAGTTTAAAAACAGACTTCCACTATATTTAGTTAGAAGGATGTTGAAAACAGCCAACTATGGTTTTAGTGCATTAATTTAAATAAATTTTAAAATCAGTTTGAAAATCTTTACCTTTTCTGTCTGGAATTCTTATAATCTGCATAAAAGGATAAGCAATAACTTCTTTATTTTGGGAGGAGGAATTAACTGTATCTAAGGGAGAAAGGACTGGATCAGGATGCATTGCAGGAGTTTTGTAACTGTGCAACATAGACTGCTGTCCTGTAGGCATATAGAAAAGCAAGCTTTTATTTTATAATGCACATTGTTAATTGCAGCCCATTTCATTGTGATTGGTTCCATTGGGGAGTTTATTGGAATAATTTCCCAAGTGTCTCTGAACACTGGCTGTGACAATGGGAAGGAGCTGCAGATGGACGCTCTGCTTAAGTGCTCTGGGAACGGCGCCAGAGATCTCCTGCCTACTGAGAAAGTGGAAAGTCTGTTTGATCATCACTTTTAAGGAGCCATCATTTGAGGAATAAAATTCTTACTGTTTAATTTAGTCCCTTTTGCTGTAACTGTCTTCCCCATTAGTGCTGGATTAAGGTAGTTTTTTAAAATGTCCTCCCTGGAGCTGGTGGTAAAGCAGTGCTGGAAGGTGGAGGACCAGGGTGTTGCAGGGAAATTGGAGTGAGGCTGACAAATACACTCTTGCTGAGTTCCCTGCATATCATCTTGAAGTTAAATAGCCCTTGAAAATTACTTGGCATTTAAACAAACTTATAAATATTAACTAATAATGCTAGANTTAAATAGCCCTTGAAAATTACTTACAAACAGTAACTAATAATGCTAGGGGAATATATTTTGAAAACAGAATAGGAGTTCTGAGTCATACCTGAAGAGTGAAGTTGTCTGTCAGCTTCTATATTGCAGAGCGTTTTATTTTAATATAGCCAGTAGAGAGTTCCTACGGAGCCAGGTCCCTGTGGACAGTTCACTCCTGGTGCTGTTCCATGCAGTTCTCAGGCAGCAGGTGCGTGTCAGTGGTGAAGAGTTTGGGGGCTCCCTAGAAGGCCACCAGGAGAGAGCCAGAACACTTTCAGACCCAGCTGCTGGTACCAGGCCTGCGTGGAAGCTCGCTGAGTGGGAGAAGTACAGTAAAGGGCATTGTGGCCAGAGGGCAGCTCAGCCCCTGGTGTTTGTGCAGCAGAGAACGTCCCGGAACGGGCTCAGCTTCCTGCAGCCCCGGTCCCACAGAAGCTCTGTAGCATCTGCTTGAACTTGGCTGTTCAAAACACTCCTTACTGACCTTGGAGATGCTGTTTTTCTTTCAGATTGAGCCTCAAGAAATAGGAGAAAACAGCTTTTGGGTAAAAGCTGAGGAAGATAAATTTGAAGACCCGGAGCTGTTTGCAAAATTGGCACTTACCTTTGGAACCCAAATGAAAGGTACATTCTTACTTTACTCTTTATTGTGCTTTTATTAAGTTTAAAACTGTGCAATGGCACTTTCTTTTATGCTTTGTGCAATACCATGGAATTCGTATGATGGTTTTATAGCAGGAAGATGATTTAAAACATATATTAAGCATAACAGTCTATTACAAGAATTGCTCCTCCTTCACGTTACAGCATGAGGGGAGGAACTTTTTTGCAATAATACCTTTTAAAAGTGTGCTGTATGTTGCAGACAGACGTGAGTTTTCTTCTAATGAAATTATAATTAAATTTAAGTTCTGATCCTAAAATCACGTTTATTTGCATTATTATTCCTAGCTGAGAATTTCAGGAATAAGAACAGCAATTTTTACGAATATAGTGTTAAAAAAGATTAACTCAGGAAGGGCTCTCAGAGGACTGTAATGAACTATTTCTTGAGTAGTTTCCTTGAATTATTTCTGAATGGTTTTTTTCTATGTTCTTTTGAAACCTCTTTGAAGAGTTGGTCATGGCGATGTTTTTCATAAGATAGATTCATACTCCTTTCAGTAGTCACTGAATTTAAACCATTAGAATTCTCCTTTTGCAGCACACCTTGGAAGGACTTTCTGGTCTAAATGTTCAGCTATTCCATGCAGTAATACAAAAGCATCCTTTGCAGTAATTTAACATTCTTTCCCATGCCGAAGTTGGATTGATTGTTGGTTCCTAGCACTGCAGTGAGAGTAAAATGATGCGGAGTTGGTCACTTCTTTTGGTGTGACAGGAAGACCTTTAAGGGAAGGAATGCCCAGCAGCAGATGACACAATGGCACAAGCCCCTTCTTAATGAAAAGGACAAGCTTCTGCCCTGAGCTGAATTCTTTCATCAGAAGTCTGAAGAAATGTTTTTGAATTCCTGAAAAGCTTCTTCATTAAAAATGCTGGAAAAACCCTCTTGAAATTTTGACGTAGCTGACAGTTTCCTATGAGAAGAAATTCTTGTTGACATAGTTGCAGAGTTGTAAAACCAGGAGCAACAGGAACTCCTCAGCTTAGTGTACTGATAGCCTTGCAGATCCTTTTCCTTGTCGTTCTCAGTTAATGGTTGTAGTAAATAATATACCATAGCAAAGGAGGCACATTAAAAGTGCTGCTGCCTAGTACTCAGGNCTGATAGCCTTGCAGATCCTTTTCTTTGTCGTTCTCAGTTAATGGTTGGCCTAGTACTCAGTTCATGAGAACCTTACTTGGCTGACTCCTACAGAAAAGAGTTGTCTGTCTTTGAGTTCAAGTTTTTCTTGCAACTTGAAAACCTACTAGAAGTCAGAAAGACTCTTGGAGCCTTTAGTTGCAGCACAGACCCAAAGAATTGCATTCCAAAAGCAACTTTTTTCCGCTGCCATCTGCAAAGGGAAACATGAGATGATGCTCACCCTTCTTCCTCTCCTTTTGCCTGAAGAGTCACAAGCAGCTCAGTAATGCCCCAAGTACTTATTTCAAGCATCATCTGGGGTCAGATTTCCCTTCTGCTTTACTCCTATTTCGTGAGGTGGTCTCCTAGTACATTGTAGGAGAGTGATAAAAGCCAAATAGAAACGTGTGTGATATTCTCTCAAGAGCACAGTCAGCATGCAAAACAAACAAATGGATCAGTGGAAGCAAACTGACAATTGCCAAAAGCAGTTGTGGTGACTTAGTGTTTACTGTCTTGTGTTCTGTGACATTTTGGAATGCCAATGGGAATAGTAACCGAAGTAAAAGAAATGGTAGTGCAGACATTTATTAAAAATCTGTGATTCCATGTAAGTTACAGCACTGAAATTGCATTAAACCTCTGAATTCTATTCATGATTCTTTGGCACAATGAGAAAAAACCTTGGTGAATTTTTCTCATTTAACATAGTTTTGTTTTAGGATACTCCAAAAATGACTTTGTGTTGGTTATCATGAAGCTGTGAGCTGTTTGAGTGCTCTGTTTCAGAGGAATGCAGCCAGAGCTGAGGGGAAGTGGTGTTTTTGGGTGGAAACACTGTCATGAAGCTGAGGAATAGTTTTTGCTCAGTATATTAATTATTAATCCAGTGTGGTTGTACACCTCAGGAAGACTGGGCTACTGCTTTTTGGTAGAGTTGGGGGTGTGTATGATTTAATTCTATAGTGTCCTGAAACCCCCAACAACTGAAACTAGCAGTTTAAAATGTTAAGTATTCTTGTCAAGAACCGACTTAAATCTTTGAAATCATGTAAGCAGGTCATACTACGCTGAGCATTCTTTTAGCAAGCTTTGCTTTTGTCCCCTAACTGGTAAGAAATTTCCTCTCTGGCCACCAGTGGAAGGGAGAGCAGCAGCAGCAGCAGTGTCTGCAGTGCTTTGTGGAAT
>VWPU01002589.1:0-24614 GCA_013398955.1 Callaeas wilsoni | reverse complement strand
CACATCCACAGCACTATGTCCTCCCAGAGGTCCGTGAAGCTCAGTGAGGTGTCCGTTGGGACGCCCCTCATGACGGTGTTGATGCTGTTGCTCGTGGTTGTGCCATTCCATGAATTCAACAGAGCTCTCCTCTCCTTACCTTTGTGCTCCAGATGTCCCAGCCTGGCTGAAGAGCCTCCGGCTGCACAAGTACGCCGCCCTCTTCTCCCAGATGACGTACGAGGAGATGATGGCCCTCACCGAATGCCAGCTCGAGGCACAAGTAGGTCCCACATCCCTTGCGTGACACACCTCCAACGCCCCTTCATGTGTCTTCCCATCGTTGGGAAGCAGAGAAAGGGAAATTGGGTCTTGGGGAGTGAAAAAATCCCACATTGTACCTGAAAAAAACCTTGTCCCCGTGTTCTTACTGGAGTCCCAGCATGGAAGTCCCATCGCTGGGAGCTGCGCTCGGGCTTTTTTTTCCATTTGGGATTAAGTTCAGGAGTTTCAGGGGTGCAACCTGCAGTAGCCAACTCCTTTAAAGTCAGTGGGGCTTTGATGGCTGATTGCCTTTAAAAATGTCATAGAATCATAGAATATTGAGGGTTTGGGTTGGAAGTGACCTTAAAGATTATCTGGTTCCAACCCCCGCTGCTTTCAGGTTCAATCTGCATTATCCTTGGGATGGAGAGGAATGGGCAACACCATTGCTTTCCATGTGTGAGGCGTAACAGGAAGGGACAGAAAGCTGGAAATCTCTATCTTCAGCAAGTCTCTGGGCAATTTTCTATGTCCCCCACAAATCCCTGCGCTCAAAAATGTAATTAATTTCTAGCAGCCTTTTCTGTTTAGTAGAGGAAGGGTTTGGGTCGACCCAGCTGCCCCGTGGAAGTGTTAACGCCAGGTTTTGTGCTGGTTTTGCAGAACGTTACCAAAGGCGCAAGACACAAAATAGTCATCAGTATCCAAAAGCTAAAAGAAAGACAAAATCTGCTCAAATCTCTAGAAGGGGTAAGTAATCACAACCGGTTTTGTATTTCTTGTGTTTTTAAGAAGCCAGGAATTAATTCTGTGGTGAAGCGTTTGCACTCTTTGCTCACATATGTTGTGGAGATCTTCTGCAGGGAAATCTGTTACTGGCTTAGCTGCATGTGAATGATGCCCTTTACCAGATGCAGGTTTTATTTCACAGAATTCCAGAATGGTTTGGGCTGGCAGGGACCTTAAAGACCATCCAGTCCCAGCCCTCTGCCATCGCAGGGGGGACACCTTCCACTAGACCACATTGCTCAAAGCTGTATTTTGCAGAGTGGGTCCCGATGCAGCTCCCACACCTCACGCAGCTGGGATGGATGTACCCTGTAGCCCTGAACACCTCCAGGGTGCTTAGAAATACCTGAGCTTTCCTGGAACATCAGATGGGCACCCTGTCCCTAGATAAAACACCAGACACCCACATCAATGCCTGAACAACATCTTGAACTTCCAAGGAGAATAAATAGAAACTTCTTTATCACTTCAACAAAAGTTTAAACCCTGCAGAAAGGGCTGTTGGGGAAGCAGCAGCACCATAGCCTAGCTGGGAGCAGCTTGCCCAACCTCTCCCTATTTATTATCGCTGTATTATATTATATTTAATTGCACCATCTTCAAACAGCAACTTGCAGAGCCTCCCACTAGGGGCTTTTAAATACTTCTGTGGTGTGTTGCTATTTATTGGTGTTTTCCTTAGCTCACTGCTTCACTATTTATTTATAATATGGGCTTGTTCTCAGAGTATGGCAGGAGCTAATAAAGCCATATTTACCTCCGTTATTAATAATAACTATTAAATCCAAGAGCTGGATGGAGCTGGCTGCAGCTCTGTGTTTTCCAGGCGATTGCACAGCCTCTTCTCCCACTTCCCCACCAGGTTTTGGAAATCTGGTATTGATTGAGTGGCTCTGTGCGGGAGCTGGAGCCCAGCTCAGCTGGCACAGCCAGCCACGCACGCTGTAAAATACAGGAGAAAAGTGGCAGGGACTGGTTTCGAGCCCTCCTGGGTGGGTTTGGGCTGTGGCACTGTGACCCTGTCCCACTTCGCTGGGGCTCGGAGCTGCCTGTGAGCTGCTTTCCCTGGGAGGAGACGTCTCTGCTTTTCCAGGCTTCCCATCCAGTTTTTGCTGAACAAGAGCATGTGTGGGACTTGATGTTTTTGGGCAGTGTCTCGCTGCTAAATATTGCTGCTTTCTTGGAAAGAGCTGCTCCACCCCTCTCTGTTAGTTAGCAGGGCAGGGTTTTTTCCCGAAAAAATAGTGCCCAGCAGACCAACACCAGATCTTTGAGAGAAGCGGAGCTGAGACATCCAAGAGTGAGCTGGGAATGCAGCAGGAATTAGAATCAACAACCGTTCCAGGGCTTGCACGCATCCCATGTGCATCCCATGCTTCCTTCAGCGCATCAGGATTCACTGCAAAAGTTGCCTCTGTCCAAGCAGTGTCCCGTGAGCCAGACCGTGCAGGAGCCTGCAGTGAGCTGTTCTGGTCCAGGCTACATTAAAAACAAAATGCAATTATTTCCCATCAGTGGGACAAGGATCTGACTATAGAAGTGGAGTTCTTGATCCACACCAGGAGCAAGGCTGGGGTGCACCCAAATTCTCTCCCTTCTGGGTGGATCTGCCTCAAGATCTCCAAGCTGAATGGTTTTGCTGTGGGAATATCAGTTTCCCCTTCTGTGTCTGACCACAAACCACCTGCTCCCCTTGAAACCCTCCCAGTCTCCCCTGCATCCACTCCCCCAGCCCATCCCAGAATGGACAGGGATGTCCTCACTGCTGCCACAGGACAGGATCCTGCATCCCAGTATGGTCCTGGGCTCCGAGGTGATCCCAGAGCATGAGGATGCCATGGCAAGCAGTTTTGGGGCAGAGCAGTTAATGGGAGCCAGGCTTGAAGGTGGTGCTGGAAATGGGAAACAAGCCCATGCTAGTGCAATTCCAATGAAATAGAGCTGAAATGTTGTGATTGTGGGATTGCTGGGGAATGAACAAGATATTTGCTGCTCTGGGCATTGAAATCTCCCAGGCTCAGTCACTTTCATGGACTTGACATTTCCCTGGTGGAAATGCGGAAACATTGAAGCCGGATTGTTGTTGGGTTTGGGTCCCAGTGGTTGACGGGGCACATTTATCTCTGGGGATTCAGGTGTGAACACATCCATGGGTAATCAGACACAGTCCCTGCAGCACTCCCCTGATAAAAGGAAAAGACTTGATGAATGAAACGTGGCTGTTGGCTCTGGAATGCAGCAGGATCGTGAGGGAATTCTCAGGGGGTCACAGGAGGGTTCTGCTTTACAGCTGATGTCCCATTGTCCCTGCAAAGACAAACCCTCTTCTCTCCAATCCGCAGGACATCCTGGAAGGTGGCAACTTGCGTGTCCCGCTGCAGGAGCTACACCAAATGATCCTCACCCCCATCAAAGCCTACTCCTCCCAAAACTCGAGCACGGAGGAGCACAGCCGGGATGTGGACTCGCACCACCCCTCCTCCCTGATGGGCTCGGACAGCCAAGGCTCGGACTGCAAGGACTCCGCGGCAGCCGGGATGCAGCAGCACCATCTGCCGGGATGCGAGGGCGAGTCCGGGGGGGCCCCTCTGCCCGAGGGTGACCTGCCCGGGCAGTTCACCCGAGTGATGGGGAAAGGTGAGCAGCTGTCACTCGTCCTTGGTGACTTGGGAACTCGTCACCAGGGAGGGCTGCTTTGGGGCAGGGGGTGTGCGGTGGCAGCGCTGGCAGCCGCCTTTCCCTGAGCTCCTGCAGGTTCCAGTCGGAAGGGTGGTGGCTTTTTGAGGTCCTGTCACGCTGGGGTTAGAGGTAACAAGAGAGGGCAGGAGGGCTGTGGTTTTGGGGAGGGGTAGCATTGGCCCAAGCTGCCTGCCCGAGGTCCNTGCCCGAGGTCCAAGGTGGATAGCATGCATTCCGTGCCCCAGGTCCAAGGTGGATAGCATGCATTCCGTGCCCCAGGTCCAAGGTGGATAGCATGCATTCCGTGCCCGAGGTCCAAGGTGGATAGCATGCATTCCGAGCCCCAGGTCCAAGGTGGATGGCATCCTCTCCCTGCCCCAGGTCAGAGGCAGAAATAGCAACTTTTCAGGTCAGGAGGTCAGGAGTGGAGGATGTCCGCTCTCTTCCCATCCAGAGGTGTGGGGTCATCCCACTGATCCAGAGGTGTTTTCAGCAGCATCCCTTGGATTTACTCTGCTTGGAGCAGGGTAGCAGTGGTGTGTGGGCTGGACATGAGCCATCTTGAGTGCAAATCAGTGCATCCAAGCCCCTTTTTATGCCGCAGTTTGGATGCAGGACATCCAGAACACTCCAGTGCCATTCCGTGTCTAGTGCAGGGTGCGTGGCTTTGCATCAGGGATAACACATTGGGAGGTAACAGGAGCAATCTGAGGTGGGGACTGACGTCCTGTGCCATATTCAGGGCTCCTGGAGCACATCTGTGTGAGCTTGGATGTGCCCTAACCCTTGTTGGTGGCCCCTGAGGTGTCAGTGCTGGCTGCATGGAGGGAGATTTCCCTGGGAAAGAGGAAGGGGGGGAATCATCCACAGGAGACTGGGAGCAGAAAGAACCTCGTTGGGATGCCACAAAGAAACACCAGCCTTGTCCCTATTTCCAACCTTTTTTGCAAAAAAATAGCTGAGATGTTTTCTATACAGAAACCTGGTGCAGGATTTGTCCCCAGCTGGTTGCCTGCAGAAACAGCCACGTGTGAGCCTCCAGCCCCATTTTATTCCCATGACAAAGGCCAAAGTGTGGCACAAGCCCTGCCAAGACGTGGTGTCCTCCTGGACCTAAAAGCATCCCTGCCCAGGGGTTTACAACAGGAGAAACTCATTCCTCTGTGAGCTCGTTCCCACTTGCTTTTATGGCGTTCATTCCAAAAGAGGTTAAAATTCTTCAGGAAAGGTGGGAATCTGCCACTCTGCAGTGGGGGCAGATTTTAGCCACGGGAGCAGGAGCTGTCTTGCCTATGAGTAGGGATTATTCCTGTGCTCCTGAGTAGCTCTAATTTTGGGGACACCAGTGGTGTTATTCTGGATTTACACCATCATAACAGAGAACAAAATCTGGCCCTAAATATAGGATGGCACGGCAGGAATTGGTGAAGGGCGTTTTTTCTCACTGATGAAAAACCTGTTCGTGGTTACAAGGGAAACAGGATGTCTGAGGTGTTTGTGGGACCCCTCCTGGGCCTCATCTTGGTGTTCCCATCCCCATTTCCCTTCTTTTCTTTTTTTGTTTTCTTCCAGTCTGCACACAACTTTTAGTTTCCCGACCTGATGAAGAGAATATAAGTTCCTATTTACAGCTCATAGACAAATGTCTAATCCACGAGGTGAGTCGTGTCGGATCATCTAAAACTGTTGTTCTCATCACTTGGAAACTGTTTCCAAAGTGTCTGTTTATGTAAACCTTTCGGTTTCTAACACAAATATTTTTGGGGGGTATTAATAGTAATTCTGACAGAACAGGCTTGGAGCGGGCGGTAGCTCCAGCGTGGTGCATGGAAAGGTTGCTTCCCCCCATGCTGGTTTAATTGCCAAGGCCTGGAGCTGGGAAATTCATCTGGCTCATGACAGTCCCATCAGCAGCTGGATGAAAGAAAGAATCCCGGGATGAACGTGCAGGCGGTTTCCATCAGACGGACCCGGCGATCCCTTGGCGTTGCCTCCTCCCGTCTTGCACCACGTGGTCTTGGGATTTTGCAACAGGGATTTTACATCTGTTTCTGCTCCCAGCGGATCTGCCTTGGCTGGGTGATGGCTTGGGATGGCCTGGACTGTGCCACAGGGCTCTGGCACGCTCCTGCCCGGTGGCAGGGAGGGGTGGCCGGTGTTCCTGGTGTCCTGCAGCGTCTCCTACCCACACTGGCTGTACCTGGAAGAACAAGCTGCTTCCGTCACCTGCCCAGCGGGCAGGGATCAGGGAGCAGAACTGGTGGAAGCTGCAGCCTGGGGCCAGAGAGTAAAGCCAGAAGTACATGGAACTTTTCCCAAAGTGCCTGCAGTTTTCCCACTAGAGCCAGCCCATGTCCCAGGACCGCCCCCTGCGCTGGCTCCGGCGTAATCAGCGCCAGGAGAGAGCATCTCCTCCAGAGTGCTTCGGAGCAATCAAGTCAGGCACTAATTAGCCTCCAGATTGTCCTCTGGAGACTTCTGCTCCTCTCCAGCGGAGACCTTGGGTGTCTAAAGTTAGCAGTGGTGGCACGTGGGTGTCCCTGCCACCCACAGCTCCTGCCTGGAGCTCTGGGAGCAGGTCTGTCCCTGCCGGGGTGACCTTTGCAGGGAGCCCTGTGTGGGCGACAGGCTCACCCTGGGTGACCTCCCCCAGAGCCTGACAGTGCCAGGATCACAGCCAAGCTCTGCCCAGCCCCGAGAAGGGGGATAGGATGAAGGATGCCACAGGGCAGCTCAGCTTTCCAAATCCCAGCTTTGCCCACCCTGGCAGCGTTTCTAAAGCCACATGCAGGTGACAAGTGTCACGACCCGTCGGGACCCACCGCCAAACCCCTTCTCTGCCAAAAGGTGTTGGCAGCCTTGAGGCAGAGCTGGGCTGTCACTCCAGGACACAGGGAATGCCGCCGGAGCATTTTCTCCACCTGAGATGAGTAAATCCTGAAGAAAGACCAGTGTTTCCCCCTGGACTTGCTGATGGGGCTCAACTCACCCCATCACCTGCTCCAGCTGCTTTTTTTTACCCACACACCCACATGCACATCCCTGCTCGCTTTGTCCAGAAAAATATTCATACATTTCCTATTTTTTGCTCTTTTTTTTTTTGGGCAGGCGTTTACAGAGATCCAGAAGAAGCGGCTGCTGTCATGGAAACAGCAGGTGCAGAAACTCTTTCGGTCTTTCCCTCGGAAATCCCTCCTGGAGCTGTCAGGCTATCGGCAGCAGAGGAGGTATGCGGGATTTCGGGAGGGGAGGGATGGATGCAGTGGCCAGAGCAAGATCACTCCAAGTGGGAACCATGTTTCCCAGAGGGAGGGATGGGTTCTGCTGGGTTCAGAGCCATGTTTAGGGAAGGGGGAGAGTTGGAAAAGCTTCAGCAGCGAAATTCCGGGCGCTGGCTGGGAAGGGAACACAGCAGGCAGTGTCCTTGTGCGTGTGGTCACTGCCTTCCCCTCCGATGCCACCCTGTCTCCATGGCTCCAAACCCAGCACTTCCCAGCTGTGCAGCACATCCCCAACACTGGGCTCTTTCCCTGCTGCCCTTTGGTGATGGCATCAGCGCTGGAGTTTCCTCAAAAAGCTGTCAAGTGGCAAAAAAAAAGGCTGGAAGCCTTCAGAGGGTGCAGAGCCAGGGGTGCAGTAGAGAGCCAGGCAGGGCTGAGTTGGGAACACCATGTTTGCTCATTTCCAAGGTGATGCTGGATTTTGGGTGATCCTAGAAAGCGTGGGAGTTGTGCCAATAAGAGAGATTTTTAAATCACTTTTAACAACACCACCAGCCCTTTGTTTCATTCTGCAAAGAGCCTGGTTTGTTGCAAGTTCTTCATTCCCAAAAAACAAAGTGTTTTGGAGATAACTGAGAGTATAGAAACTTCCAGGATGAGATTTCAGGAAAGCACCTTTAGCTCAGCCCTCCCTAATAAAACTTGGATTTGTTAGGTCGTTCTAACCAAATTTTACAGAACTTGAGAGTCTCAGAGGGGACCATACTTGTAAAAATGAACCTCATGGAAGGGGAGAAAGAAAACCCAACAGCATAAGCTGAACTTTAATTAGACACTGGAGAACCCACTCAAGAGAGATCCCAAAGAAATCAGGTTCCCGGGGCATTACCTGAATTATTTTAGATTGTGTTTAAAAACATCCATTTTTGAGGAGTAAAATAAACTTAAAACAAGTGTGGATCTGAGAACTGCAGAAGGGCGGGAGAGGGACTGGCAGATGGGAAGAAGAGAGGATGCTGCACACCCAGACTGCCTCCTTCCCACTGCCTGTGCAGGATGGAGGGACCACTCTCAGTGGGATGGGAGGGTTGGGAACCCCTCACCCTCGTCGCTGTCCCCTCACAGGGCTCAGTGTCTCACCCTCGGCGCTCTCTCTCTCTGCAGCCGAGGCTTTGGCCAGTCGAACTCCCTCCCGACAGCCGGATCCGCAGGGGCAGGGCTGGCACGGAGGAACCCCCGCCAGTTCCAGATCCCCTCCCGCAACCTCCCCACGGCCCGGCTGGGGCTGCTGGGCCCCACCGGGCTGCTGGGCACCCCCCAGCGCAGCCCTGCTGCCAGCCCCGCCATCCTCAAGCAAGGCAGACAGGTTGGTCGGCGTTGGCGGCATTTCCAGCTCTTCCGTTCCTTTCCTACAAGCTCCCTTTGCTTTTCCTTCTCTAACTTATCCAGATCCCCACTTCTTTCCCACTCTTCAAGCAGCTTGCAGGCGTTTGGGTTGCGCTCTCCTCTGTGCAGTGGGATGTGGAGGTGGGACTGGCGGGAGGGGGAGAAACCGAGTGGCAGAGGGGGAAAAGCTGAGTCCTTGAAGTGGCTTACAAAATTAAGGAGAAGGACTTTTGACAAGAGCAGATAGTGGTAGGGGAAGAGTTTTAAATTGGCAGAGGGGAGATTTAGATGAGATACTGAGAAGAAATTCTTCCTTGTGAGGTGGTGAAGCCCTGGCACAACTTGCCCAGAGAAGCTGGGGCTGCCCCTGGATCCCTGGAGTTGTCCAGGGCCGGGTTGGATGGGGCTTGGAAGGTGTCCCTGCCCATGGCAGGGGGTTGTAACGAGATGATCTATAAGGTCCTTTCCACCCCAGACCATCCCAGCATTCTACAAGCCTGAAGTGGTTATAAACCCATGGCACAGAGGGCTTTGCTTTGCATCCCACACGTTGTGTTTGCTCCCCACAGAACCTGTGGTTTGCCAACCCCGGGGGCAGTAACAGCATGCCCAGCCGGAGCCACAGCTCGGTGCAGAGGACGCGCTCGCTGCCGGTCCACACGTCCCCGCAGACCATGCTGATGTTTCAGCAGCCAGGTAGGCAGCAGAGATGCTTTTCCACTTACCCACAGCCAGGTGAGGCAAGGGGAGGTGAGAGGAGCTGTGCTGGTGAGCCTCCCCACAGGCACACGGCCCTTGCTGGCGCACTGTGTTCCCACCAGGTATCCCTGAATTCCTGCATTAACCAGAGACATTGCTGGAGGGATTTTTGACCCTATATATTCCATCTTGACTCTGTGTGTTACAGTGCTGGTGCCTTACCTAGCTCGCTTCTGGCAGGAAGGTGGTAGCTCATCCATCACTTCTTCCTCGTGGATGGGCACGGAGCCCCGGTGCGGAAGCACTGCCTTCATGCACTCAGGGGAAATTCTTTCCACAGCGCGTGTGAAGGGAAATGGTGCTGTGTCAGTGCTTCCTTCCCAAACGCTGCCAAAGTGCTCCTGAATATAGGAGCATCCTCTGATTCAGGGAGGATCCCGCTGACCTTGGACCCCGGGCCTGGAGCATCCTGGCCCTGAGGAAGCCTGTTTGTGTATCCCTTCCTTAGCCTTTGAGCGTGCCTTTTCCTACCAACGCACGTAACAATTTACACCTCGGGACAGGGAATCCATCCCCCAGTAAACTCGCCCTCATCCCTACACTCCTGCTGGTTTGGGCTGGCAGCTCCCTCGCCTCACACGCCGGCGGTGTTAAACTGCAGCATTTGTGCAGCAAATGTTCCGTACAGCAGGAGCAGCAGCTGTTCCCGGGTATTGATTAAACACCGGGACAAGGGCACATTTCTCAGGCGCTGGAGGAGAATAAATGGGTTTCTCTTCACGCATCAGCCTGCGGTGGATGAGGGCATAGGAGGATTGGGGAGCCAGAGACGTGGATTAAGTCACAAGGAAAATAAGCAATAATGTGATGCTGGGCTCACAAACCACTGTTTGCCGGGCTGTGGGGGAACCTCAGCCCTCCTGGATCTCATCCCACGTTCCTGTGAGCCGGTGGAAAGCGGGAGATGCCGTCCAGCACAGTAGCACAAGCTGTGTTTGCAGGTTTTGCTGTAGGGTGGGGAAAGTTTGCTGCTGTTTAGATTAGGACGGGGGTGTTGGAACACTCCAGACTTCATGTGCGTGTCCCCTTTTTTGTGCCCAAGGATGTGGCAGGGATGACGTGCGCGACTGAGTGGGAGCCAAGCTGGTCCTGGAGAAGCCAGGCAGCGGCTCTGCCGGTCTGTGCTGCCATCCCATGTCCAAGCATTAACCCTGCCTGCACGGACAGCATCCATCCCCAGGACATGCCCAGGGCTGCCCCCTCCCTGGGTGAGGTTTCTACTCCCGCTCCAGCTGCCCCCTACATCTCTTATGGCACCTGAACCCCCTCAGATTTATCCCTTATGGATAACAGAGGGTGATGACTGCTTTTGTGAGTGTCTCTTGCTGAAGATGATTTTACTGGGAGTCCTGTCAGACCCTCCAGGTGGTTTCCCCACACAGAGCAGGCAGGCAGGGTCCCTGCCAGGTGCCTGACCAGGGTCTCCTATTCCCTTTCTCCCCGCAGAGTTCCAGGTGCCGGTGACTGAACCTGACATCAACAACAGGCTGGAGTCCCTGTGCCTGAGCATGACGGAGCACGCACTCAGCGGTGAGCATTCCCTCCTCCTGGGGCTCTTCCAGCACGTCCACACCGCCTCCGCTGAGCCCCCCAGCACCTGCCCCTGCCCCGTGCCCCCCAAAAGCTGGGACAGGCTGTGGCTGTGAGAGCGGGACGGCGGCGGGGCTGGATGCGGGGAGGCTCCCGGGGATGCTCCCGGGGGCGTTCAGACGGGAATATTGGCTTCTCTTGGCGAGGTGGCCGGGGCAGGGGGTAGAGCCGAACACAGGGATCGCACCAGCACTAGTGGAGTCTGTGCTAATTAGCCACTCGTCAGCTTGCTAATGATAATTAGTGTTAGCTCGCTACTCTCGTTAGCTCTCGATAAAGCCCCTGCCGCCGGCGCGCTCGGATGGGTCACAGGCTTTGGAGTGTTGTTCCCTTCTGCCACCGGATCCCTCGTTTGGCCGGGGCTGCCCCACAGCTGGGGGCTAAAGGCGCACTAGGCGCTGTGCCAGGCGCTGTGCCAGGGGCTGTGCCGGGCGCTGTGCCCTGGTGCCGGCAGTCCGCACACAGCCGGGGGTGCCAGCGGATAGCGGGCACGGGGAGGGAGGAGGACCGGGGCGAAAACAAGCAGGGAAGATGGAAAAGGCGGCGGCAGCAGCGCGATGGAGAGCCTGGTGCAGCACGAAGCACCGGCACCAGAAGCTCCCGGTGTCCCTTGCCGACGCACTGGACCCCCAAGCACAAGGGATGACCCCCAGCGATGGCATGAGCCCGGCCGCCGGCATCGCCCGGATTCCCGAATGACCGGCTCGGATCTCGCTGCGGAAATCCTGGACTGTGACCGATGGTTGAGGACAGGAGCCCTTGGAGAGGACGAGTGCCACCGGGAGCCCTCAGGGAGGACAAGTGCCACCAGGCTCCCTGTGGATGCAACAGCCCTTCCTGGGGAGAGGAACACGAGAACGAGGACTGCGGGAAGCAGCAGGGCCCTGGCAGCATCCCTGGCTGGGAAAACAAGGACACTTCTGTCACCCGAAGCGTTTCTCCGGCGTGTGCCCAGCCGAGGCTTAGCTGTCTTGTTCCTCTGCAGGGTACTGTTCCTCCAAGTTATTTTTTCCAGGTCGCATTCCCTGAATGCATTCTCCAAACCGGTCGTGCTATAAATAGCTCTTAAAAAAAATAAACCTTTCGGGGGAGAAAAAAAAAAAAAAGGCGTAACAAACCTGTTTGTTTTTAGTGTCAAGGAGGGAGGTGGCTGTGGTGCCCCAAGTGGTAACAGGGAGTTCTCTGTTCCAGAGCCACTCTGGGAGCTGCCTCCTGCCACTCTCCATCCGAGGGATGGGGTTTGGGATGGGGGACAGGGGGTGGGATCAGGGCTGAAGGGTTGGAAGTGCTGTCGGGTGCTGATTTCTGCCCCTGGGGGTGGGGTAGGGCTGCTGGTACCAGGGTCAGTTGTGAGGCTTTGGGGTGGGTCATGGACCCCTCGCTCCTGGGATCGGGCTGTGGCTGGATGCATCCCTGCTGTCACAGGGTGCTGGGAACTGGAGCTCTGGGGAGACAGAAAGGACTCCGGGGTCGTCGTCTTCTTCCACAATCCTCAGATGTTTTTGCATCCTCTGCGGTGCAGGTGTTGCAGGGCTGGGTGAACTGCAGGCAAGGCAGCCCCTGGGACCGGCTCTGTCCCTGTCCCCTGACTCCAGGTCGGGGGCACGTGAACTTGTCCCGCTGTAGGACAGTTCCAGGCTGTCATCTGCCTTGTGACGAGTGCAGGCTGCCCAGAAACCCCCTCTGCTCCTGGAAAAGCGGTTGTGGGGTTGTGGCAGAAGGCCTGGACCAGTGTTGGGACAGCGACCTGGGGAAGCTGCTGTGGGCTGGGGACAGTTGGTGGCACAGAGGGACCAGCAGAGCACTGACACCCCAAAACCCTTCTGCACCCCTTGGGGAGATGGGAGGCGGTGGGGGCAGCCCTGACACCTCCTCGCCCTAGGGGCTGCGTTGAGGGTGCTCCGGGGGTCCATCCCCCAAATCCCCAGCTTGCGGGGTACCGGTGCTCACTGGGACTGCTCCTAATTCTCCCTTCCTGCTTGCAGATGGCGTCGACAGAACCTCCACGATCTAGAAGGCGTCGCCACGGGGACGCTGGCCGGGACAACAACTGCTGCGGGTCCAGCGGCGAGGTCGGGGCTTGAGGGAGCCTCAGCGATAGCTTGCATCCTTTCTCCTTTCTCCTCTCTCCTCTCCTCTCTCTCTCTCTCTCTCTCTCCTGTTTTAATTTTGTGAATGTGTAGATTGTCCTTGTGAACATATCATTAGACTTGGAATTTGTGTTGTCATTTATTACATCCATGCTAGGGTGGGGGGGAAAAAGATGGCAAAAAAAATCTCAGCGACGATGATGAAGCAGCATGGGGAGGCTGGGGGGGACACGGAGGAGGAGGAGGAGGAGAGTGCTGACAACGGAGGGGTCGCCGGAGCACCGTGGGCAAAATGTTCCTGGAGGAGGAAGCAAGGAGCACGGAGCACCACGCAGGGGTGTGCGACCAAAAACCCTTTGGGGAGGATTTGCCTGCCCTGCCGGCGGTCCCGTCTCTCGAGTTCGGGCACGGACTGACCCGGCGAGCCCAGATTGAAACAGAAATAATAAAATAACCCCAAAATTTCCTTTCGGTTTAGCCAAGAGATCCGAGCGTGGAGGCGGCGTTGTGCTCAGGGCAGCGGAGGGTCGGCAGGTGCCTGTCCCTGTGCCCCGCTTGGTTCGGGATGCGGGACGGAGTTGGGGCATCTCGCCCACAGGAGGGTCCTGGGGGGGAGTCTGCAAATTGGGGGACGCTGGGAGAGTTTCCGTGTCTCTTGCCTTGCCTGTGCAGGTACTGGGAAGCTGCTGCATCCTGGCTCCACACATCTGGCCCAGCCTGCCCAAACCTGGTCATAAGGGACTTTTCCAGCGTGGCCAAAAAGCTATGAAGGAGCCCCCAGATAAAACCAAGCCACAAAGGGCACCAAAATACAGCTCCACAGCCCTGTTTTCTTGGCATTAACCGTGTGCCGGGCAGGAGATGAGGCTGGCAGTGGCTGGGCTGCCCCTCACCCACCACTGCTTTTTACAACAGGAGCTAAATTTGCTGTTAAATCAGTAAATCCAACCTGGCGCTGCTCAGAGCTGCAGCAATGCTCCCGCCGGTCCCGATGCTGCTCCGAGCCCTCTGATGGAATAATAACAAATGTAAGTCAATTAACTGAGGTGATGGGTTGCAGCAATATTTTCAGAATGGGCTGTGAGGACGTGGGCAGCATCGTGTGCCAGGATCGGGGCTGGGGGCTGAGGGGCAGCCGGAGCATGGGCAGGGCTGGGAGATGTGTGAATCCTTTTGTCATGCAGCGTTTTTAAGTTGTTTTTCTAAAAAAAAAATTATATATCTCTACATATATATATATATATACAAAAACCCAAGTGCCAAATGCAATGTTTTATGTTTGCTGTTCCTCGGTGTCCTGCTTCCCGGCAGACAGGAGATTGAGGGGGGGTGGTGGGGAGGGTGGAGAAGGGAAAACCTGAAGGCCAGGGAGGTTGGGAAGAGGTGTGAGGAGGTGAAGGCGAAGCGGGGTCGGCGCTGGGGACCTGGGTCACCCCCGAGCACCCCCAGCTTGTGAGGTGTGAGCAGAACCGCCGTAGCAGGAGCCTCCCACAGGGAGACTCCAGTGTATTTACAGAGCTGAAATTCTATTTATTCCTTCGCTGACTGTGGACACGGAGGTTTTCTGATTGTTCAGAGAGATTATTTTGGATATTTTACCTATTAACTTGCTATGGCTGGGAACCATGATAATGTCTGTTATTAACAACCACCAAATAATTCAATTGTTTTTTTCCTTTTGTTGTTAAAAAAAGAAAAAAAGCTTGTTTTCCATTGACAGTGTAGAGGTTAATAACGACTTAGTTGTGTTTGCTGTTTCTTGTTTTGTTTTATGAGTACAAACAACAAAAAAGTGGCTTCAGTTGCGTTCGGGAAGTGCTGCCTGGCTCTGGCTGCCGGTGCTAAGTGCAGGTGGCAGAGCTCCAGGGAAAGAAGCTTAAAAGGGAAAAAAAATAACAAAAAAAAGCTTGAATCCTAAAAGAAATAAAAGTTATTTATAGAAAGAAAAAAAAAAAGAAAACAAAAAAAAACCAACCCAACCCAACAGTTGCATGAGTGAGGCTGTGAAGTCAAATATTCAGTAATAAAGCGGCAGTGCCTTTCTTTTTGTATCCCCCGCTCGCCCCACTGCAACTGTCCCCTCCCTGTCCTGTCGGAGATGTCGCCGCCGCGGGGTCCCGGGCGGGGCGGGCGAGTCCCCCCCTCCCGCCGCTCGCCCCGCTCCGGCCGCGGGCCCCCCCAGCGCCGCCGGGGACCTTTTCGTGGTTCTGCTCCCCTGAGCCGTCCCCGGCCGCCGGGGAGCCCGGCCAGCGCAGCACCCAAGTGCCCTTGGGCCCGGCGGATGCTCCCGCGGGGACGCAGCCTTGTCCCTCGTTGTCCCTTCCAGCGCCGTCCCCTCCGCAGGGACGAGCGCCGAGCTCGGCCGGGCTCTGCCTCTGCTCGCTCAGCTCGGCAAAACCCTCCTCGGAGGGCTTCGGGGAGGGTCGAGGCCGGCCAGCACCCGGCAGGAAAATCCCAAAGTGTGATGGAGCCGCTCGCCGGGTTGGGTCAGCACTTGGGGGAAACCATCTCTGTTGTCACCTTGCTCCATGTCGGGGGTGCGGCCGCGCCCCAGGTTTGGCTTTCGGAATGTGCCTGATGGAAAAGTGGGTCCCGCAGACGTCTATAATTTGCACACAGCGACGATAACACTAAAGTTGATTTTATACGAGTCATCAGAGTTTGCAAAGTGAGTTTTATTTTTTGTATTCCTTTATCTTTACTTAAAGGTGAATGTGTATTCCTCTGGGAGGAATAGGAAGAAAAAAAAAAAAAGAAAAATACATAAAAAAACAGGAATGTTAATAATGTTAAACAGAATACTTCCTCCCTTATTAATATATATAACCCTGATGTATTTATGCCTATTGTA
Organism: Callaeas wilsoni; assembly: GCA_013398955.1. Lineage (NCBI taxonomy): Eukaryota > Metazoa > Chordata > Aves > Passeriformes > Callaeidae > Callaeas > Callaeas wilsoni. The sequence continues at coordinate 9,006 of VWPU01002589.1, read as the reverse complement.
AGCTGACTTTAAAGAGCTTTGACCTCTCTTCTGTTGCATGCCGTTCCCGGGCAGCCTCTCCTTGTCCATGCATGCCTTTCGTCCTGGTTTTTCTGTACAAAGTTAGTGCACAAAAGAACTATTTTTGCCTAGTTAATGTTGCCGAGCAATGCCTATTTTTTAAATTTTCATTTCTTTTTTTTGGTCATATATGGCAATAGCATGTTTGTTACATGTAAAAGCTTCCCGATATAAAGAAATACTAATGTTTGGAGATGCCGGTCTTTGCAAGTGTACAGTTTTCCAATGTTGTTCCCAGTGAAACACCCTCGTGATTTCCACTTGCTCCGATGTATTTATTACTCATTTCCTCCCGTGTAACTAGGAACCATGGCTATATTTCATATCCGCGCTATATTGAAAGTGAAGGGAGATGATTAATACAAGGTTTTGTAACACTGGGGTGTGGCGCCTCCTTATTTATCCCCTTTTTGGCAGGCGGCTTTGGACTCCTCAACGTAAAAAAAAATTGGAATTCAATAGATGTTCATCCCGTGGGCGACAGGGGAGGAGCCGCGCGGTTCCACAGGGGGTCGGGGAGCTTTATTTAAAACCCGTGGCAGAGCTTCCAAATCCCTGGCATTCCCCACGCAGCTGCTTCAGTGTCTCTTTGGGATGCTCATGCCCCAGGAGCTGTTTAGATACAGGATTTTCCTTTGAAATCGGCAGGAATTGGGGCTGGGGCAGCCCGGAGGCTGTGGAGGCACACGGAGGAGCCGGCTTGGCCCAGAGACTCAGAGTGTGCGTGGAGACTTTTGGGGTGGGATTTTAAGGTTGGGTTCTTTCTGGGCTTAAAACCTGCACATTCCAGACCCTCCTCGGGCTGGAGCGAGCAGGGAAGGACACTCAGAGCTGGCTCTGCTGCTTCCTGTGGATACTCTGCTGCGGGAAGTGCCAAGGGCAGGACCTTCTGCCCCTGGGTTTTCCATATTTTCTCAGACTGAGCCTCCACATCTCCAGGCTGATCAAGGCCAGCTCTGCAGGCTCTTCTCAGCCAGTCCAAGCTCTGCCTCCTCAGCCTTTCCTGCACTCAGGTCCAGGGAATGCCCTGGGTGTCCCGGACCCTGCTCGCTGTCCCTCCATGGGCATCGGGGTGGCTCAGGTCCCCCGTGAGGAGCAGAACTTGCAAGCACGGCGTTTCTTCAGGTTGTTTGAACGCTTCATCTGCTGCTTCTCCTAGGACAGGGCTCCTGGTGAGTTCTCCAAATGCTGATGGGGCCAAGACCCCAAAACTGTGTCCTCAAGCTCCTTCTATTTAGGATGCTCCCAAGCATCTTGGGCCGGGCCACCCCAGAAGGGAAATGTTTGCCATGGTGTTCAGTCCCACTTGAATTCCCCTCCATGGGAGAGCATCCACAGCCCACTGGCCATGGCTCCCTGCGCTCATTGGGAATTGGCTTTCCAACATAGCTCAGACAAACCTAAATCCCCAAAAAAAAGCCATTTCCTTACATAAACAGTTTGCCTTTCCAGGTCCCCGTGCTGCTGTCTGGGTCTCACAGCACAGGGTTGTTGCACTAACAGAGAATGGAAAGAACAAGGAAAAGGCAAAAAAACCTGGGGTGGAAAACTGGAGTTGGAAGGGCTGAAAAGGCTCCAAGGAAAGTCCGTGGCAGCCACGCGTTAGGGAGAGTCTGTGGGTCCTACTGCCTGGCAAGAGGAAAGAGGCTGAAAAAAGGAAAAGCAGGAGGAAAAAAAAAAATTCCATCCTGCTGGGAGCTGTTGGATTAATCCATTCCGGACACTAAAGGCTTTACCAACTCGTGCACCCGGATTACACCACACCTGAGCCCCATCCAGGCTGGGGAAATCGCGTCCCCTTCTCCTGCCCGGCAGAGGATGCAGCCCATGTCCAGCTGGGAGCAAAGCCAGGAGCTGGTGGCCACTGTTTCAGCAGCTGCTGGGCTGTCGTGATCCCAGCAGGAGCTGAGTAACCCCAGATTTGTTAACACGATCCTTTATTCCACGTCTACCTATTCCAAAGGTGATGGAGAAGCAGCCGCAGCCCTGGAACCAGGCAAGTGCTCCCTCCGGGGGGACGCTCCTGTCCCTGTCCTGACCCCTGGCTCCCGGCGTGGCTACAAATTCCTCATATTTAACAGCGAGGGGAATATCCCAGGGAACAACCCATCAGCGGCAGCAGGCAGGGATTTCCCACTGCGGGGAAGTTTTTATGCAGGATGGAGAGGGCTTTTCCAGCAGAGCTCCTCGGGATCAAGGAATAATTAATTCCCCACGTCTGCTGGCTGCGGCTGCGCGGGAGATGCCGCTGGCCTGGCTGCCAGCCAGGAACACGCTCCCACGATATACAAATAACCAGCTGCTCCTGGCAGCCCAGGCCAGCAGCGTGGCCACTCCGCTCAGCCTGGCCTCCGCCACCACCAGGGAGCTGCTCTAGCTGGGATCAGCAAAGGACTTGGGAATGTACAGCTGGAATGGGCACCTTGGGGCTGTGGCATCGCTCGTGTGGGGCGCTGGGAGTGGCAGAGCTGGGTGGTCCCTGCGGACAAGGGGTCCTGGCATGGGATCAGCTGGGACACCTGATATCCACAGAGCTCCCCATGGCTTCACCATGGTGCGTGGAGGAGCAGAACAGCAGGGGAACAGTTTTAAACTAAAAGAGGAGAGACTGAAATGAAAGGAAGATATTCTTTACTCAGAAGGTGGTGGGGGCCTGGCACAGGTTGTCCAGAGAAGCTGTAGTAGCCCCATCCCTGGAAGACCAGGTTGGATGGGTTTGGAGCAACCTGGAATAGTGGAAGGTGTCCCTGCCCATGGCATGGGATTGGAACAAGACGATCTTTAAGGTCTCTTGCAACCAAAACCATTCTGTGTTTCTATGATTTTCCCTCTTTTCTCTACGAAAGCACCCTGCTGACTGAGCCTGGTCAGAGGAGATGTGGTCCAGCTCAGCCAAAATCCTCACTTTTCTAAAGAAAATAGCTTTTTGGGCTAATTTTAAATAATAATTTTTTTTTAGTACTCCATCCTGGCAAGTAGCCTCTGCTTTTGAACAAACCAGCTCCATCTCCACCCCTGTCAAGAGGCAGCACAGGTGGGTGTTTGCAGCATCACCCGGCAGTGGGATGCAGTGGAAGGGCTGGATGCCCCTCTTGCACCCCCACCCCCCGGTTTGGCATCGGGGTGACCCGTGGGCCTCCCGAGAAAGCATTTCCAGCCCCTGCTGCTCCCGCGGCGAGCAGAGCTCGGGGCCGGGCTCGGCAGAGGGAGCCACAGACTGTGCGTGCCCGGGCAGGCGCTGCGGAGCCCGCACCAGCCGAGCCTCCGGCCCCTCCGGGCATCCCTGACCTCGGGCATCACCCAGCTGGAGCAGGGCCCTCGCAAACCCCCTGCCAGCTCTTCCTCCCTCCTGTCCTCCCTCCCACTGCTGCTTCTCCACAAAACCTTTCCCGTCCTTCCCTTTCCTCCGGCACCAAGACCCATTTCCCTCCCCGTTAATCTCCCGTGGTGAAGAGCAATGGAAAAGAGGCTGGGGAAAGTGAGCACAAACCTGGGGGGCAGCCCCCCAGAGCTCAGGGCTGGCACTCGGGGCTGTGCCAGTTCGGGTCCCCATAGCCAAGGGCGGGCACCTTACACAGCTTCAAAATCCAACGGGGATCACAGAATGTCCTGAGCTGGAAGGGACCCACAAGGATCATCCAGTCCAACTCCTGGCCCTGCACAGCCACCCCAACAACCCCACCCTGGGCCTGAGAGCCTTGTCCAAATGCTTCTTCCACTCTGGCACGATTGGTGCAGTCAGCACTCCCTTGGGGAGCCCGTTCCAGTGGCTGTGTCCTGAAATTTTGCCTTTCTCCTACACACTGATGCACCGCAGCGTGTCCTGGCTGCAGCGGTCACTGTCACCTCCTCCAGGCATTCCCGCAGCTCTCCAGCAGCTCCAGGCCTTGTTCCAGGACAAGGCAGCTAAAGCAATGCCAGCTGCAGATGAGCTGTGGCTGCCCTGGTGGAACCACGGGATGCTCCCCACCCACAGCCAGGGCAGGAGGGAGCTGAAGCACGGACACCTTCCCACAGCACCCGGTCAGGGTGTCCCAGGAATCACTCCCTCCGTGGCATTCACACGTCCCAGGCCAAAGCAGCACCATTGTGTTTTGCCTCGGCACTTTTAAAATCATTTTCAGGCCCGTGCAGAGGAGTTGATCCCTCTCACAGTGGGTTTTTAACCTTTGCTTCACTGTTGCAATCCTGGTGTGGAGAAGCAGAGCAAACAGAGGGAACACGGTACACTTCACCTGCCAAAACCACCCCTGCAATGCCCCAACACCAAAAACACAACATAAAGTTGTTACAAACAGCAAAGAAATTCCTCATGATTATATTCTTTGTGTATTTTAGCAATATTTCTTCGAATACTGTGATTTATTTTCTGTCCCTCCCAGGCCAAGACTTACTAACAAGAGCTTTAATGTTTTATGTCCCCTCAACTCCTAAATCATGAGTGTAACCTTAAAAACAACTAGAAGGCAAAGCTTTTCCTAAAAGTTATTTCCAGGAGCTGGCACAGCCGATTACAGGCTCTTTCCCAACTCCAGCAGTGCTCTGGAGAACAGGGGCAGGTAAGGAGCTGTTAGAGCTCATTAAGCAACTCTCCAAGGCGTGGAAGGTTGTGAAGGCTGCACGAAGCCTCTGGGATGATCCCAGCCCCTGCCTGCAGCCACTCAGTCACTGGAAGGCAGATTTTTGTCTAGAAAGAGCCTAATTTGGGGTCCACAGCTGAAGGAAGTTGCCTGAAGCATCCTGGTGGGCTTGGCAGTGCTGGGATAAGTGTTGGACTCAGTGGTCGGGGAGGGCTTTTCTAGCCTTAATAAATCCATGATAAACCTGCACCCAGAGGTGGAACACAGGTGGTGAGGACCAAAGAGCCCAGGGCCTGGCTGGATATGGCACAGGGATTTAGGGACTGGTCACTGCACAGCACAGGGGCAGGAGGTGATGGGAGACATCCAAAGTAACCACAAAGTGATAGAAAAAACCTCAAAGGAGCTGTTCAGATGGGGGACTCTTGAGAAAATAAAACTGATAAGCAACACATGCCGCTGGAGAGCATCAGGAAAGGAATGGAGCACATGATAAATCAGGTGGAATCCTGGGAGATGGGGCAGGTCAGGGCTGGGAGGATGTCCCCTTATTTAACAAATTTTGGTCGTTTTGATTTAGTTCTTTGTTTCAGGTTTTTTGGGGGTTTTTTTTGAGCTACAAACACTTTGAAGCTGAATATTTTTTCACCCAAATGGAAACAGATTTTCCCATGATCACGAAACCAGTGAAGCTCCTCCCCAGTCCCACACCTTAAAAAAAAAAAAAAAAAAAAAAAAAAGGGGCAGGGAACAGATAATTCTTTGCAGAAGTGCCTGTTTTCCCAAACAGATCGTTTCCCACCACAAGCACCAGCTTTAATACTTTAATACACAGCTGTGAGAAAGACACAACTCAGCCTCACCACAAGGACGGGTCTTGCCAATGCTCCTGGGGCTTCCCACGAGGGTTATTTCCAAATACTTCAGACCATTTGGATAAAAAAGACACCAAGGGCTGGAGGGGGCTTCATTCATCATCCCTCCTCCCCTCCTGACAGCCGCAGAGGACACAGCCACAGGCAGCCCCTGCAGTCCCCCTTCCCTCTGTGCTTGGGCTGCACTGCTCCTCAGGAGCCTGGGATCCATGCATTTTATATTTTTTTTCCCTGAATCTCAGCAAAGACTGCTTCCTGGGAGGCTGGAGGACGGCAGGAATGTCTTCAAGCCAGCCTGCTCACCCTGCACCCCGGTGCACAATGGGGTGACTCCACCCTGGCTTCACCTTCGAGGTTTCTTATCGCAGCTGCTGATGGGATTTATTTGTTCTGGTAACTTCAACATCTGGCCAGGAACCAGGTATTTCCTCAGGCCAACGTGAGGCCACCAGGACAGCTCAAGAAGGGCACAGAAGGACTGTGAAACCCCCCAAGCTCAATGCCAGGAGCAGCCACTGCCACCCACCACCCCTGCTCCAATGTATTTGCTCTCGATTCCCCTGGCTCCAAGGAGCAGTAAGAAGAAGGCGACGCCGAATCCTGCAGGATTTTTGCTTCCCAGTCGCCAGCTGGGGACTCACCTGTGGATAAAAGCAGCACCCATCCTGGAGGAGCAACCCAACCCCTCACCCACGAGTGCAGAAACCATCTCCCCCTGAGGAGAGGGAGCTCGTGCCCTTTCCCTGTGCAGTGCCATCACCTCCGAGTGCCCAAGGATGCTCCCACTCCAAAGGATAACACTGTGCTTTAATGTTCCAGAGACAATGGACTGGTGTGCAGTACCACAGGGGCTGTACATCCTATACATATTTACACGCGGGGTGTAGTTAAAGCTCGTGTATTTGAACAATGCTGACGCCCCAAAAAATGCACTGAGACTTACAACAACAAAAATGGGAACGAAATCCAAGGCCACGAGTAGAGAGAGGTATGTTTTAAGGACCACAGGTCACATGGAAATAAAAAACAGCGGTGGTGCAACGTGAACTTTATCCTGAATAGAGATTAGTGGTTAAAACACAACTATTTTTTGGTGCCTCAGGAGCAAGACAGTATTTTACAGAGATTTAATATCCAAACTAAAGCAAGGAAAGAGAAATAAATGTACTAGTGTGTGCCCCTTTGGTCCTCAAAATCTCCTTCCAGTCGAGCTACAAAGAGAGGTTTACTGCCAGCTTCAGGCAAGAAAGATTTAAGGCTTTTCAGCTGGATATTTTTAACATACTGAACTGAAAAGTGGTGATTTCAGGAAAACAAATGCCATGGAGTTGGTGTGGTTTAGCAATGTGCAGCACAGCTTGTTTACACCGGTGACAGACACTGTTACAGCACCTAATCCTACAGAATCCAGGACAGAGGATGTTATAAAAGATTTTTCCAATAATGCTGTGAAGGTCATCAAAGTAAAATTAGTGTAATTAAACACGTGAGCTTGTTCTCCTTGAAGAAGTTCTTTAGGCTCAATCTGACCAGCCACGGTTTTCATTTTGTTCCCAACATGGGCTGGAGCAAGAGGGAGGAATGTTGGTGAGATGGAGGTGGCCAGAGCAGGAACTGCCCTTGAGGTTCGTGTACAGGACATCTTGGAATGACACCCAGCAAAGCAGAGAGAGCCCTGGGAACCTGCGGGCATCCAACCCCCCGGCTGAGGGTTGTTTTGCAAGCTCGGTGTGAGGAGGGTGGTTTTCATTTGCGCCTCATCTTTTCCCAATTAAGAGTTACAAAACACCCATTAAAGTGGTAACAAAGCAGAAGTTCAGCCAAGTCCAGCTGGGCTGAAACTTTTTTGTACCAATTCTGCCACTTACCGAGGTTGCCACATACACACAGAAAAATGTGGTTTGATTCATTCTGGTGGCCCTGGAAATGCTTTTCTCAGCTGCTCTTGCGAAATGAGCTGTTGTCATTCCGGGTTACTCTGCCCTGAAATGACCCAACCTGTCGGCAGGGAGGGGAGGTGCCATGTGCTGTGCTCAGGATTTCATCTCACCTTTGGTCCAGCATTGGAAACGGAAACCTTAGGATGCTTGAAAATCCTCATTTTCACATTATCAGACTAATTTTAGCTTTTCAGTCTAACCCGCGGAAATCCAAGACGGAAAGCTCAAGATATAAATATCATTAAAACCTCTTTGGATACCTCGGTACTCTGCAGACAGACTCTGCAGGGCTTTTTCCTCTCTTCTGTTAAAGTTTCTTTAAAAACAGTAAGAAACTGACAGTTCAAGTGGTCAGACATTCTGAGGCACAGAGAAAAAGGTGCATAAACCCCTTTGTACTGAGACAGGGCTGTGCCCCAAACAATTCAGAAGTTAATTCCCTGCCTGTTAAGAGGATAGGAAAAATGGAGTTTACACATTTCTCAAACAAACAAACAAAAAAAATACACAAAAAAGGAAGGTTAATGCTAGCAAGAATATAAAACACACCAGAGGTAACAACTCAGAGGTAAAACACACACATCCAGGTACTGAAACAGCCACTGCAGGACTTGCAATAAAACATAGTCAAATAATTTGGGACGATCCCAATCCTACAAAGATCCACATCCTTTCAGGTGTTTCCTGTGCTGCTCCACATTTATTCTAATAAACACAACTATTTCATAAATACCCATTTCACTCCCAAGCCCCGCTTCTCTCCTGACATTCTGGATATTCTGCGTTATGGACGGAAAAACATTTCCAAACTCCTGTTTGTGGCTTGTAACTCTGTGTCATCAGCGTCAGTGGAAATCCAGGAGGAGCCTCCCTCATCCCTACCTTTCCCATTTGCCACCAGAAGGCTTTCACTGCACAAAGACTATGACAACACTTCACAACGGTTTAGTTTAGAATTGGGATGTGGGAACAAGGACAGACAGTGACAGGGGACAGAACAATCCAGAGTGCATCCAGAGGGTAACACAGTTTCAGCTCCTGATGAGGGTCAAGAATTCTTCACGGGTCTTTGGATCTTCCCGGAACACCCCCAGCATTGTGCTGGTTACTGTTTTACTGTTCATTTTCTGTACCCCACGCATTACCATACACATATGCCTAGGAGAAACGAGAGGGGAGTCAGTGCACCAGGAACACTCCCGGGAAAGGAGCAATCCCGTGGGGAGAGATGTGTCTCACACGGTCACGTTCAGTTCTGGGAAGGCAGCAAAAGCTCCACAGCCAGAAGGAGCATCAGCAGCACCTCAGCTGTGGAAGAGGGTCACATTCTCAGCCACAGAGCGCTGCCTGAGCGCTCTGATCCCAGGAAAATCCCCCCTTCCCAGGGTGCATTCTGACCCCAGGGACATGCCTGCGGCTAGTGCCAAGCTCCGCACTGCTCGAGGGGCAGGGCATGGATCCGGTGCGGCTGGGACAGCTCCTCACTGCCACACCACAGAGGATCAGGCAGCTCCCACTTTAAACGGCTCCAGCACATCAGGGCACTTTGTT
>VWPU01002585.1:0-22289 GCA_013398955.1 Callaeas wilsoni | reverse complement strand
TGGCCAGAAGTATTTTGATTTTTAAAAAAATATTTCTGTCATTTTTACTACGTTTTTTACTATTTCGAATTTTACCTGAAATTTCTACTGTTGGCCAGAAGTATTTTGATTTTTTTAAAAAATATTTCTGTCGTTTTTGCTACGTTTTTTACTATTTTACATTTTACCTGAAATTTTTATTGTTTCAAATTTTACTTTTCGGGCTAAGATTTGTCGTTTCATCAGCACCTCAGACAAGTCCTTTCTTTGAGCTTTCTTTGAACCCCTCTCCTGCTTTCCAGGAAATCTAAATGGAATAATAAGAAATCTTGGAAAAACACCCACTGAAATAGAATTAAATGATATTTTTCACGTTGCTGCTTCCTAAACCCTTGAAGTTTCTTTGGAAGCTGGTGCCATCATGTGGAATAAACTGTGCACTGCTGGGTTTTTAAAATATCCTTCTTTTCTCCGTTAAATTTTAGTTTTTAGCAGCTTCACTTCTGGTTTTAAAAGCAGAGAGGAAAAATCTTTGAAGCGTTTTAGGGAAAAAAAAAGCCCTCATGGGAGGGAAAAAATATTTCTAAGTGCCTTCAGGAAGTGTGAGTTTTAAAATAATCATAATTATTACAGCACGTGAATGTTTTGAAATATCTTTGTGAGGAGCAAAATGCTGATAATGCACAGGTTTAATAGAAATAAATTTAGAAATAAATCTCATCACACTGTGAGATTTTTGTCCTGGTGCAGTTATAGTGTTTATTTAATTTGTGTCATTTTAGGGTCGCATCCAGTGCATTTTCCTGGGTAGTTTTTAATTTGCCATACCTGTGCCTTACATATTTGGATAGTGCTGATTAATAATTCAGATTATTAAATTGTTTTGCTTTTTCTTCTCAAACCTTTTATCCTACGTGGGGCTTTTGGGTTTCCTGTAACTCACCTGCTCTAAATTCTTACTGGGAACTTACCAAAGGTTTGAGATAAATGAGATTTTCTAAATATTTTGAGTTCTGTGAACTTGTTTGAAATGCTTTGCACGTTGGGTTTTACTTTAGTTTAGATTTAAATTAGGTTTAAATTTAAGTTTATATTTAGTTTTATTTAGTTTTAAGTTTATATTTAGTTTTATTTATTTGGTTGCCCTAAATGAAGGAGTTCCGTTCTGTGTTGGATATTGTGTTTATCAATAATTCTGGAAGGACTGGAGACTTTCTGTGGCCTAAAACTGGTACAAATATTGCTTTTTTTAAAGCTTTATGTAGCTCCTAAGGAGACAGTAAAGCTGGGGAGAGGGGATGTTTTTTCTCACCGTATCCCTGGGCTGTTTTCTCAGGATTTGGGGTCAGTAAATTGTAGTTTTCCATCTGTGTGATTCGTTATCTCAAACCAGTCCCTTCCCAGGGCACTTTGCCTGCTGGTACTCCTGGAATTAGGTCCTTTTATTGGCCTTCCCCTTCCAGGTGAATCTTTGGGATGTGGGCAACGGGATTGGACTGGAAACTTCCTCCAGAAAAGGGGGAAGAGCAGGGGAAGTCTGGCTGTGCTTGGGTTAAACCCCGCTGAGAACTAAAGGAATTCCTCCTGTGAAATAAAATATTTCAGAGCTGATTTAATTCAACACTTCAGTGGTCAATTCAAAACTTCAGTGGTCAAAATACTCAGCAGTGGTGAATGCAGCAAAGCAGGGATTGAAATAACTCATTTTAATTTTGGTTTTTAAAATCTATAAATGATGATATGAAGGATTTATGGAATCCTGTGGTTTGAATATTTTGTATATTCAGGCAGCCAAGAGTGATACTTTAATTGAAGCAATTTGGTAAAAATCTAAAAACCTAAGCAGAGTGATGGGAAGAGCTGGGACAGGCAGAGGTGGATCCTGGGGAGGGAGAATAATAAATATAATATGGATAATAAATTTGCAATCCCTTTTCCCTGCAGCGGCCCAAACCGTGGGCATTACATCACCATCGTGAAGAGCCACGGCTTCTGGTTGCTGTTTGATGATGACATTGTAGAGGTGGGTAAGAAACTCTCAAAAACTCTGATTTCAGCCCGTTTTTAGGCTCCTTTCCATTGCCAACTTGCATTTCATTGCTGCACTTAGGAGCTTCTCACTTTTCACCAACAAACTTAAGTGTAGGAAAACTGAAAAAAGAATTATTTTTAGTTGATGATGTTGAAACAGCTCAAGTGAATTTTTCCTTTTCTGCCAGGCTAATACCCACAATATTTATACATCCATGTATTTCACATAATTATTAAGCAAATATCAAACAGTAGAACAAATGCCAGAGCAGAGCTGCTTTTTGTAGGGATGAAGATGCTTTGTTTGTCTGGAGATCCCATGTCAAGGCCTGATTAAGTGTCTAAATAGCAAAATCCGTGCTTGTGTTGAAATAAAAATGTAGGACATTCCCCATTTTCGTATTTTTTTCAATCTTTGCATAGCTTTGAGCATCAGGGGTGGCTTCCCAGTGTGTGTGATGTCAACAGTTTCCTTTTTCCCGTTTTTTATGTTTTTGGGGTCATTTTCCTCTGTTTCTGTCACGGTCCAAGTACAGAATTGTGCCACCTAATTTTGGAAATAGTGTTCACCTCAATATTTTAAAATGCAGGTATTCTCTGCCTTTTCCATTCAGGACACGAACTTTACATTTCAAAAGATGTAAAACAACCATCCTCTTATTCTGTATTTCTTCTCTATCGGTCACTTCTATTTTGTATCTTCACTTTTAGGGCAAAAGCAAATTTCTGTTTATCTGCAAACACTTGTATAGATGTGCCAAAAATGGCTTTTAAATGTGTGCTGTCTGGTTTTGGGAGCTGTCACAGGGTGGAAATAGTTCCTCTCTTCTGGAAAAAAAAACACATTTTTTTCCTCTATGTTGCTTTTCTGTCTTTAATCATGGCTTGCTTTTTTTTTTTTTTTTCCCCAAGTTCAACTTTTATAGAATTTATTTAAAATGCTATAAAAATCAGGCTCTTTGGAGGGTTAACATTCTAGGTGTGGCTCCCTAAGCAAAGAGGCTCGAAAAGGTGAGTGCAAAGCTCTCGTTCACAGACATTGCAGCTGAAAGCCCAGGACAGGCTTTTTCCCCCAAAATACAAAAAGCTTTCTTGCATTTTTGACAAGTGATGTGAACGAACAGCTCCAAACTGAAAATAGGAAGGAGTTTGTCCTCGTTCCCCACTAAATGTCAGCAGTGGGGAAAGCAGATTTATTTGTCTGTTAGGATTTCATTGGAGGGCCAGCTCTCAGTTAAGTTGGAGGTTGATGGTCAGCAAACATCCCGCAGCACATGTGGGAAAGCAGCAAATCTGGGGGGCAAATCGGTCCAAGGGGATCCTGAGCCAGGCAAAAGGAATTGAGAAAGCTGAGTCAGCGATCCCTGGCTAATTTGAATTTGGCATTTGCCTCCAGAGCAGCCAGGGGATGCATCCCAGTGCCAGAGTTTACCTGGAGCAGGGAGGGGACAGCAGCCATCCATCCATGGAGCCCTCCTCACTCAGGGGAGGCACAGAACCGCTTTGATTAAAAAATAGCTCAGAGATTTGGGTGCTGGGAATGGGATTCCAGGATTGGGTTTGGTTTGGAGAACCAGAATCGATGGCTGGAAATGAGCAAAGCTCAGTTAATAAGAAACATCATTTTTAATGCCAGGTGAGGCTACAGAATCCTGAAAGTTGTAGCTTTAGTAACAGCCATGCACTGGTTGTTCCTCTGAGGTTACAACTGGGTAAAACTGTGTCTGGTCAAGTAAGAATGGGAAGAATAGAACCTATATAATCCCCTTTCAGTTCCACTCTCTTTTCTGTGGATAGTGAAATTAAAGAAGAAAGTCAGTTTTGCTGTGCCGAAGCTAAAAATATCTGTGGCATGAATTAATGTGGATCAAATGTTTGAGTTGCATTCAGAATGAGGAGTGGAAATAGGCTTGATTGCATGGCAAGTGAGTTGGCACTTAAAATAAAACATGTTTGACTTGTCTGCTAAATATATTGCAGGAGCTGAGGAGTGTTCTTTGACTGTATTTCTGTTAAAATGTGCCTCTAGCAGTCTGTAGTAACGTTGTGTTAATAAATGGTGTGAAAATGCACCACCCTCAGCAGGGGATTTCAGCTTCCCCTCGCTCCTTGAATGGACAAAAGGCAAAACATCTGTTTGGGGGGGTTTTTTCCCCTCTCTGTTTTTTTTAACAGAAGGTGTTTAACAAAACTCTTAAATTCAAGAGAGAATTTCTGCAGTTGGTGCATCTTTTAAAAACTCGTATCTGTTTTTTCTTGAGCAGGGAAAAGGCTGGTCCCAGCTCCCTGTTGTTTGGCAGTGCCAGGTGGAGAAGGCAGTGCTGCTGAGCTTGTGGTGATGCCAAAATCTGTTCAGTGAGCAGAGATTTAACATTCTCCAAGAGGCTTCTGCAGCTGAGGAGGCTCCTGCTGGAGGCAGAGCAGGGTCCCTTCCTTTGAAGGTGTAATCACGGCTTGGTCTCTGCTCACCAGGGCAGTGTTCAACCCATTTCTTTACTTCCTCAGCTTTATTCCTTGGCAATAAAAGGAAACTCGGGGCTCATCTCCTCAACAAATTCGGGCTCCCTCAGCCTCTCACTTCTGTGGCTCCAGAGTCCTAAAGGCGTTAAAAGGCTCCATCCCAGCAGAGTGCTGAGCAGCACAGATCCCTGGGAATGTTGTATTCCAGCCCCTGGACTGCAGGATCCAACTCAGTGACGGGAAGCCAGCTGGATCAGGACATGTGGAACCTGCATCTTTAAAAACCCTTTAAAACGCCCTCCAGTTACTGGTTGGAGTATGAGAGCAAAGCAGCTTTTCTGCACAGAGGTTGCAACTTGAAATAAGTTTTATTTTAAGCACGTTTTAATTCTAGTAGTGCAGCAAATAATAATTTTTCTTAAGACACAAACCTTGTGATAATATTCCAGTGGGCTTTGCCAGGTAGGAAAGCTCTCTTATGTCCAAGGATCCTACTTAGATGAGACCCACAGAACTCATGTAGCACTTGCAGGACTTCTCTCCTTCAAAGGGTCACGAAAACTTTGAAATCTGGAGTTATTTTAGCTGAATTTTCAATCTACAGAACATGTACTCACAGGTTTTTACAAAGGAAAAACTTTGCAAAAACTTGAAGGTTTTTACGAAAACCTTCTTGCCTGATTAGTGACTGCTTTTTTTAAATTATAAAATAATGTAATTGTAAAATACTCAGGCAAGGTACCACCAGTCTGAGAAAAGCAAATACAAAAATGTCATGTAGTCCTTCAAGGATCCATTTCCATGGATCCCTTGTTTTGTATTCCAGTGAAGGACTACAGTCCTTCTGAGAAGTTTTTTATTTCATCCTGATTTCCTGGTTTTTCAATAGTGAGTAAGTTATTAAGTGGGAAAAAATGTTTTCTTGGATTGAATGATGTTGAAGTGTCACTGTGTCAGCACTGCTTGGCTTTCCAGATCACCTCCAGGAACTGGGAGTAATGGTTTATCTGGGAAAAGGCTTTTAGGGTCATGGTGTGATTGAAACTAATTAAAGCTTTCATTAATTTTCAGAAAATTGATGCCCAGGCCATTGAAGAATTCTATGGGTTAACATCAGACATTTCCAAAAACTCCGAATCTGGATATATTCTCTTCTACCAGTCCAGGGACTGAGACAAGAGACACAAAATGGACACAAGGAAAAAGGGATCAAGCTATGTCCGAGGGGAACGCGTTCGTGCCAGCAGAAGCAGTTCCTCGGTGTTGCTGTAGGACCAGGACAGATCCAGGGGGAGGAGAGAGCTCCCTCCTGCCCTTTTTGGAGGATTAGTGCTGAACTGCCGTAACAAGAAGAGCTTTCGTTCCAGTTTTCTTTCTGGGCTTTTTTTTTTACGTGCTATCTTCCAAAATCTGTGTTACCTCTACTTGAAACCCGGCTGCTTATTTGTTCACGAACTCAAGACGAGATTTCAAAGTAGCATTGTAGGATTTTTACCATTTAAAGTTGGCCTGAGGCTATACCTTGGTTTCTGCCATCGTTTTTCTGTATTTTAGCAGAACGATTTCAATATTCAGTGTCAGCTGAAGGCATATTTTAGGATATGAGCAGCAGCTGGTTGCTGGATATTTTTGGTGACTCAGACTTGAGAAGCAGTACAAAGCTAAGACATCTTGGAAATGTCAAGTCTGTAATTTTTATAAGGAAAAAGCAGACAAACCCCTCACTCTGCAGCTTTGTAAACCTCCCCATTCTGCACTCTCCTGGGTTTAGAGGATACTAACAGCACTGCTGCTTTTTGTACTCTCCCTTGTGCTGTGCTGTTTCTCCTGCAGAAGGCAGAGATCTGTCTCCACACCCAGCCTCTCCTGCTGTGCATTTTCCTTTGGAAGCAGCAGTTTTGCTGCAGGTTCCAGGGGAGCAGAGCAGCCCTCACCTCTCAAAGACCATCTCTGCTGTAGAAAAGTTGGGAGTCCCAGCTTTTCCTGGAGCTGTTGCATAAACCAAAAGTGCCCTCATTCTGAAGCAGGATCTGTTCCACATTTCACTCAGTTCCGAGCAAGCTGATGCAAGCTGCGTTTTGAATCTATGCTAATCCACAGAAACAGCACTAATTGGGAAGGGTTAACCAAGGGAAGGGGTATTTAGGGAACTAATCCAGGAGTTCTGAGTCTTCGAGGTGATGAACAGGTGAGAAGGAAAACCAGCCGACCCACCAGACATGACCTGGTCAGCGTTGCAGTCATTGTTGGTGATGTTTGTCTCCATCTGGGAATCATAACACCCCCTAAAATGCTTCTGATTGTTTTACCTCTCTAGGCCTTGCTTCCCAGGGGAAATCGTTGGTCTTTTGAAGACTGAAATGAAGCAATTTATCCGTTACTGTGTACATATTATAATCTCAAGGATAACTAGGAAGAAAAGGCTAAGGAAGTTTGTGAGAAATCTCAGAAAATCGTGTGCAGGTTTCTTTTGGAGAAGACCCATTGCTGTGCCAAAGCTTGTCACAGCTGGCTGCAGCTCCCAGTGGGAAGGAGTTCTGCCGTGCTCGCCTGCTGGGTCCCTGAGCCGTGTCCTCAGCGGGGCTGTTCCCAGCACAGCCCCTCAGCTGCCCCCAGTGCTTCTTGTTCTTGAGGATCTTTAACTTATGCAATTCTGTGGCTTGTGCAGGATATTCGATATTTTACCAAAACACTGTCCTCAGGAAAGCAGCGTTTCACAGTTCCTCGTGCTGCCCGTGTCTGTTCCTTCCTCTCGTGACCACAAACGTGATGTTTAGCAATTAACTCCTGCCTTCAAAATGCAAATGAACCATTGCCGTTGTATTCCAGCTGGGTACAGCTTCCATTCTCCTGGCACATCTCTTCCAGAAGATAAAGTGTGGACATTGGGTTTTTTAATTATTTTTTATTATACAGAGTACTGTCGTTTTAAGAGACACATTCAACAGCGGCAAATTTTCTTGTCATCTTGTTCCTGTTGTGTGACAATTGTTCCTGGCTAAGAGTCTTCTCCCCTTCTCCACACACAAGCTGTGAGTCCTCTCCTGGTGATGCCACCAGAAGATTGTCATCACCGAGTCTTGCAAAAAATGAAAAAAAAAAGAGAGCACTGAGTTAAAAATAACCTAAACAGTAAATACAAAAGTAATGTAGTACACTAGACATGTATTTTGTATATCTGGTGATACCTTTTTACAAATAAAGTACCTGACTGAGAGATAATATTGAAAGATATATACTATAGATTAAAAACTGTTAAAAGTGCACTTTTGCTACAGATTTATAAGGAGACTAAAAGGAATTAAATGGGAAGAGAATGGCGTGATGTTACTTCTGTATAATAAATGACCCCACTTGTCTCCAATAAAGGTCATTATGATCAAACCCACGGCGCCCAGAGGCTTTTCCTTGGATTTCAGTCCTCAGCTTCTCCCACCCTTCTGGCTGGCTGAGGATCCTGCTCCTGCTCTGTCTGCATCCCTAACCTGTGCAGAAGTGGGTCAGAGCGGGAGAGTTT
Source organism: Callaeas wilsoni (assembly GCA_013398955.1). Taxonomy (NCBI): domain Eukaryota; kingdom Metazoa; phylum Chordata; class Aves; order Passeriformes; family Callaeidae; genus Callaeas; species Callaeas wilsoni. The sequence goes on along the minus strand of VWPU01002585.1, from coordinate 14,302 downwards.
AATAATTCCCTGTCAGAGATTGTCACTGCCGTGCTGCTGAAGCAGGGAGAGGTTCCCCAGGGCCCTTCCCTGCCCCCAGCCCCGTGTGCTGCTCCTCCATCACCTCTGGAGCTCTGCTGCTGCCTTTCCCTGGGATTTCTTCTCCCTCTTCCCCCTGTGTTGGATTCCCTAAGACTTTGTTGCAAATACCATCTGACTGATCTGGAACAGAGACATTTAAAAGCAAAAACAGGAGCCTGTGCTTGGAGCTGTTCAGGTTCACTGCAGGACAGGTCTTCATTTCTGTGTGGTTCACTGCAGTTCACCTTTGCACAGGGAAAATGGGATCGGTTGTGCTCCCGTGAGTAGCAATTTATGGGAATATAGTGCAGTAGGAGCAAGAGAGATTGGAAGATGGCAGCTGCCCTGTAAAACCACGTTGTAAATCCCAGATGCTGTCTGGTCCTTGTCCTGCTGGGTCACACCTTAGCAATAAATGAATGGAGTTCATTTTAACTCCAGTCAGCCTGAGTTGGACTTGCAGGAAGAGCATTCCCTGGAAATAACTTCATCGGGAGAAAACAGCCAAAGTCAGAAGGGCTTTGAGTGCCAGTAGGGCAGGACTGATGCTGGGATTTGGGAGCTGGGATTTGAGAGCTGGGCTTGTCATTGCAGCTCTTCTCCAGCACCTGCACGGGAGTGAGGGTGGAGGCCATCCCATGGTTATCATTTCTCTGTGAAATAATGTTTTGCCTCAAATTCCACGGATCCTGCAGCGTTTGTGGAGAGGCTGTGCCCTCAGGCCTGCAGCACAGAGGTGCTTCCTGACCTGCTGGTGGTGCTCAGCGTGTTCTGGTTACCAGCAGGAGCTTTTAAAAGTCCCTGTGCCAGCTCAGTTTAGGAGATCCTTAAAACAAATCCCATTTGATCGGTACAAGAAAGAAAATAGACTGACAAAGGCCCCTGAGACAAGTCAGACCTTGCCATTGTGGCCTCGGCATTTAGCAAAAGGAAACAATCCCTGAAACGTAATTAATTCCCAACATGTAAAGTGCTGCTGGCGTTGGCTCTCGCTGCGCTGATTAACCTCGGGGCTGCTTCTGCTCTGCTTCCCTCCTGCTCCTGCTCCTGCAAAGCCAGGCCTGGCCAGGGATTCGTGCACTCCCCAGAGCAGAGTGCGGGTGGGATGAGATGTCAGGGAGGAGGGTTAGAAGGCAAGCAGGGGCAGTGGGGTGGTGCCAGGGTCATCCTGTCCTTTTGTTCTGCCAGGGTCATCCCGTCCTTTTGTTCTGCTGACAAAACTGCAAAGGGCAACGGTTGGGTCCTTACACATCATTTGTATGAGAATTAATGTCCTCACAGTGACTCGGGGGCAGTTTAGATGGGATATTGGGATAAATTCCTCCCTGTGAGGGTGGGCAGGCCCTGGCACAGGGTGCCCAGAGCAGCTGTGGCTGCCCCTGGATCCCTGGAAGTGTCCAAGGCCAGGCTGGATGAGGCTCGGAGCAGCCTGGGACAGTGGAAGGTGTCCCTGCCAGGGCAGGGGGTGGATTGGGATGATCCTTAAGGTCCCTTCCAATCCCTTTCCTCCCTGATGGTGCTCGTTTGGATCTGCTGGAGTGTGGGGGATGTTTCTGCACACGCAGGAGAGAAAAAGCTGGGAAGGGAAGGATGAATTAATTACACAGCAGCAGCAGCAGCCTGTTAAATATTTGAGTTGCTAATAATGAGCACATTTAGTGGCTGTCAGTTGTTTTAAAAGCTCCTAAATACAAATAACAAACACAAATACAAAGCACTGCAGTGGTTGCAACACTTCAGCTTGTGTAAAATCGATTAAAAATATTCAAATAATCCCAGCTGGGTCTTCCCTGGTGATTTCCGAGTGCCAGGCAGCGTGAAGGAAGGGCAGAAGGGCAGGGATGGGGCTTGAGAGCTGTGTTCGGAGTCGGGAACATCCCAGATCTACCAGAGTTCATTTTGTTTCCAAGATGGTTTTTATCTGCAGTGAGCCGCTTTAGCAGAGCGTGTTGTGTGAGGAATTTTGATGAAGAAAAGAGACATCTACTTGGATTTAAGGCCTGGAGTTAGAAAGGACAAGCCAAGGAGCTGGACTGAAGCTGGGGCTGCTGCTGCCACAGCCCCTGGGCAGGCGGAGGCTGAGGCCAAACGCGGCCGAACTCGGTGTGTCCGTGAAAGGGCGGGTGGAGTCCGGAGCCGGCGAGTTTGGTGGTGATTAGTACCCTAATTAGCACTCCGTTAAGTGCTTTCCTTTCCTTCTGTGAGAAGCAGCCACAGCTACTCCAGCAAATCATTGGGATGGGATGGGATGGGATGCGATGGGATGCGATGGGATGCGATGGGGTGGGGTGGGATACGATGCGATGCGATGCGATGGGATGCGACGGGATGCGATGGGATGCGATGGGGTGGGGTGGGATACGATGCGATGCGATGCGATGCGGTGGGATGCANGATGGGATGCGATGGGATGCAATGCTGCAATGGGATGCCCCAAAGGAAGGGGAATCCCCTCTGTCAGTGCTGCTGTGCAGGACCAGCTGTGTCCAGAGACCCTTGGGACCACAGGGTTGGTATCTTGGAGATCTTTGTGGGATAGATCCCGGTCAAACCAGCAGGAAAATGTGTTTAGCCAGGAATCTCTCGTTGATGACGACACAGATTTCAGACCTGGTGAGACCTCCTTGTCTGGACTCCTTTGCATCCCCCAGAATTTGGCTCTTTTGGTCCTTTTGGATGATTTGAAATGCCCTGGATGTTTTGGAAGCATCAGCTGCACAGCAGTGTCCCTGCAGGCTGTGGGGACTCCGTGGGGTCTGCGGCAGGTGGGAAGTTCCATCCCTGCATCCTGGACAGTCCCTGGATGGTGAAGCCCAGTGTAGGTCTGACCCACACCTGTAAAGGCCCCCCTTTCCCATCACCTGGACAAGCTGAGGTAAAACACCCCCGTGCCCAAAGATTGCTCCATTTGGAAACTGCCAGGTTCCTTTGCTCCCAGCCTCACACCCTCAGCTCCTCCTCAGCAGATGCACAGGGAATTGCACGAGACAGCACGTGGGGGTGAGGAGGGAAAGGGGTTACTCTTGGCCATCCTTCCCAGGTCCTCTTTTTTTTAATTTTTCTTTTTTTCTTTTTTTTGAACGTTAAACTGCTCATTTTCAGATTTTGAGTCACAATATTTCTCCAAGCGAAAGGCCACGAGTCTGGAAAAAATCCAGTTTATTCCTTCAGAATTCTCTGCCATCATTTCAGCACAGCAGAGCCAAACCAGAGCCGGGACCTGCTGCTGAGGGGGATGGAGGGACGGCCCCGACACCTCCAGGGTGCTGAGGGTGCTCATCTCCTTCCAGAGCCTCCTGCCAGGTGCTCGGGGTGTCCCCTGGGATGTGAGGACAGATGTGGGTTGGTGAGGATCAGGCAGGGGCGATAAGGAATGTCTGGAGCCAGCAGACAGAGCAAAATGGAATTACTTTCATTAACTCACCCCTAGGGAATAGTAAAGTGAAAAAATGGAGATTTTACCCTTTTTTTCCCTGGTTTCTCATGGATAGTGTAAAACCAAACCTAAACCCAGGTTAAAATTGTCGGAGCCTCTCAATTTCTTGAACCTCAGACCCAGCAGAAAAGCCAAGCTCTGGTTTTATTAAAGTTTCCCATTCCTCCCCCACCGGGAGGAGGTTGCTGGATTTGGGAAAACCAATTTCTCCGTGCTGTTTCAGCGCAGTTTGAGCCAAGTGCTCCTAGAGCGATGACTCGGGGACAGAAGGATTCCCGGGAGAGCTGGCAACCGCGTTATCTTCTAAAAATACCTCCAACAAAAGCTCGAACCTCTCCGAACTAACGCAGGGAAGGAGCGGGATGCGACCCTGGGCTCCGGCTGCGGGTCGGAGCCACGGGACCGGAATCGGAGCAGGGGAAGATGTGTCCGTCCTTGGAGCGGCGACAGCAGGGAGGTGACAAACCCGTGCGACAAAAGGGCTGTGCTGGGACGGAGCGGCAGCAGGAGCGTCCTCTGTGGAGGTGGGAGCGGTGGGAAAACGGGAAGGGAAAAACGAGAGCCGGGGTGAGTTTTTGTGTGGCCGCATCCCAGCCTCGGCTCCGGGATCTTGGCGATCCCATCTCCTGGCCGTGGCTCCCGGTACCCGGAGCTGGGAGGAGCCGCGGCTGACTGGGAGGTGACTCCCTCACCCTCCTCGAGCGCTGCCCAAGTGTCTCCTGCTCCCTGAGGCTGCAAAGTGGCTCCTGGAGTTGTTGTTTTTCCTTCCCAGGGAGGAAAGCAAATATTCCCTCTCCCCTGCACCTTCCCCGGGCGTGTTTAATCGTTTGCCTGTTAGTCATATTCCCAAGAAAAGCAAACGCTGCGGGATGCTGAGTGACAGCTTCTGGAGAACTGGCACTAATTTTATCTCAGCGCTGAAAAAAATAACAGGGCTGGTGAATCTCGCTGGGAGGGAGCCGGCTGTGCTCCGAGAGCTCCTGAGAGGGGCTGGGATGCCCCAAAACCGCGGAGCAGCCGCTCTGCGGACCCACAGACCTCTCCTCCATCTCTCCACTGTTGATTATCATCAGAGAATCATCATGGAATGGTTTGGAAGGGGCCTTAAAGATCATCTCGTTCCACCCCGTGCCAGGGGCAGGGACACCTTTCCCTAGACCAGGTTGCTCTGAGCCCCATCCCACCACTTCCATGGGTGGGGAGTCACCTTGCTTTGGGTTTCATCCCATCCATTTCCACCCTGGTTTTCCTCCAGGCCTGCTGCGAAGTGTCTAGGGAGGTCTCCCTTCCCCCTGTGCATCTTTGATGGATTTGAACTGCTGCTCTCCCCCTTGGCAGCCAAAGCTGCACCATCGGCTCCGCTGTCCCCAGCTCTGCTCCAGGGGCATCTCCTCTCCCTCAGGTGCTGGGAAACGCTGGGCTTTTCCTTTTTCCCCAGTTTCCCTCACTTCAGCATGACTTGGGCTCTCTCAAAAGCCGTGCAGAGCCCGGAGCAGCAGATGGAGGGATGGGCTGACTGGGCTGGCTCAGGAGTTTTCCAGCGGCTCTTGTTGTTAATTAACTCTCTTTTATTTATCCTGCTGAGCAGATTGCCCTGCCCAGACACAGCCCTGCTCCCCACCAGGGTTTGTCCCTTGCCAGGGCACCCGTGGTGGCCAAAACACCCTGATTTGGAATCCTTTCTGCTGACACTCCCTCCCGGCTGGGCAGCAGAGCCAGGCACCAGCACCCATCCCACTGCAGGGCACAGGGAAGGTGGGGCCTTGGCCCTGAACTGTGCCACACTCCGTGTGCCGCTGTGAGTGCCGGGGTTATGGCACCTTGAAAGGGTTTGAGGATGAAAATTCCATAATTCGAGGGAAAAATACCCGCCTGGATTTGCCTGGTCCAAGTGTGGTGACAGGTCCGAAGGTGCTCACAGGGACGCCTCGGGGTGGCTCTGCTGGGGCTGCCAGGCGGGCACAGGGATGGAGCCCAGCCCGTGGGGGTGCTCCGAACCCCAAACAGCCCCAGAGGGCTGGGCCGGGCTGCTGGGGGCGTTTCTGGCCGTGCCCTGGGCTCGGGGACAGCCGTGACCCCACCTGCCCTGGGTGCTCTGCAAACCAACCCCGCTGCCTTTGCTTCCCTCCCCTTCCCCACCCGCTAATTGAGCTGCAGAACTAATTAATGCCACGGCACCCAGCTGTGCACTGAGAGGATGCTCTGATCTCCCTATTTCCAATTTAGCAGAGTCAGGAAATGCCAACACCCTGTGCCTTGTGGTGAAATCCCCGATATTTCCCTAAATTTGCGGTCAGCCGGGGCTGGGGGTCTTCTCCCCACCCCCAGCACAGCAGCCGCACGTGCCAGAGGATGCAGGGATGCTCCACAGAGAGCTCAGGGCGCTCCCAAGGACCGGGATTGGGGCTGGGTTTATTTTGCCCAGTATCCCAGCGATGTTTTTCCTGGATGGGGTTTTGTTTTCTTAAAAAGCCAAGCAGCTAAAAATAGCCGTGTGCTCGCCCGCCCGCGGTGTCCCGGCGTGAATCCGTGTGCGGAGCCGACCTTCAGCACGGCGGCTCCAGCAGCTTCCACCCCGGGAGCCGCCTCTTGTGCTGCGCTATTTAAAGAACCTCTTGTGTGCCTCAAGAAACACCTGACGGGAAAAACGGGAGTTTTTTTCCTTGTTGAAAGAGCTACCTGGCCGCAGGTTATCCCAGGGTTGATGATTTGGGGTCGGATTTAATTGAGCACAGGGCTGTAATAATTGAGTTGTGTGGCCATGGAGCATCTCCCCCTTCTCGTTGGGGTTGTGCACCTTGGGGTGCAGGGAGACAGCAGGACAGGATTTGAGGGTCAGGGGCCTGCTGAGGCAGGGTCTGCGGGGTTGGCACTCAGCAAGGTGGGATTTGAGGGGAAGAGACTCGACAAGGCAGGATTTGGGATGCAGGGACCCAACGGGGCAGGATTTGGGCACAGACACCTCACGAAGCACATGGGGATTCATGGAGCAGAGGTAATTCCAGCAATCCCCCCTCCATGGGCGTGGTGTTGCCAGCGTGAAGGACTCCCAAAATGCTTGGGGGGTTTGCCAGGTCGGGTTTGGTGGGGCCATGGTGGCTTGGAGAGGACAGAGATGGTGGGACAGAGCCTCCCCCACGTGCTGGCAATGCCACCGTGGCATCAGAGCACCCAAACCGTGCTCTGCTGTGATGTTCCCACAGAGATTTGGGTCTCTCCCAGTGCCATCTTATTTTTCCCACCTTTTGTTTTTTCCCAGTGGGTTTGTGAAGCGGACAAAATGCTCCTCTCTGAAACCCGGAGCTGCTGGGAGCACAATAAGGAGCTCTCCAAACCCCCTCGTGCAGGAGGGATCGAATACAAACAATTTTGCAGAGCACAGCTGAAGGCTGGAGGTTTCTTCCCCCTCTCCTCCCCTTCGTGAAGAGGCACCAGATTCTCCCGATCCACAGGAAAAATTGCGAGTGGGCAAACTGCATCCGTGTCCGGAGCAGCGGAGCTAAACTTAGCCCGTGTACACAAAGGAACAATGGCGAGGTAATTAGCGGTTCCCTAATGAAGAGCCGGGGGTGTCCCGGGGGAGAGCAGCATCTCTGCGAGCAGCACGCAGGGGCTGGGGGTTTCCGAGGGTCTGCAGGGGTGGACCTGGCAGCATTCCCCCACCACGTCCTGTAAAAGTGGCCGGGAGCCTCCTCCGGGTCTGAATCTGGGAATAAATCCCCCAGCCTGGCACGGGAGAGGGGAGGGGGAAACGAGGGGTGCAGGGAGTGACAGAGCAGCCCTGGGGGTGCCTGGCTGCGGGGTGGGGGTGGCGAACCCCGGGGGATAAAGGCCGGCAGTCACCGAGCCGGGAGGAGATGGGTGACGGTGACACTGGCCAGTGTCCTCGGTGACCCGGTGGCCTCATTTCCAAAGGTGACAACAGCCACGGCTCCCCCGGCCCGGCCCAGATCCCACCTTTACAAGCAGGGCAGCAGCTCCACTGCAGAGGGATCAGGCACTCCCCGGAGTGCTGTGATCCCTGGGACATGGGGAAAAGCCTTGAGGAGGGATGGGGTGAAGGAGGCACTAACGGGGAGCTCAGCAGGGTCTCCTCCTGTCACCCCAAAGCCCCTGGGGCTCCCAGTTCCCTGCGGTGCCCGAGCCCATCACCAAGCACAGCGCTCATCCAGACCCCTCCCCGGCCTTTCCCAGCCCTGTGGTGTCCCCAAACTCCAGGATGTCCCGTGCTCAGGGACCTGTCTGGCCATCCCTGCAGCTAGGATACCAAACTGTGTCAAAAAGTTACAGCAAAGGGAACTTTGGCCCGGAATTGTTGCGTTTTCTCTTTGATCAGAGTAAGGGAGGGATCCTCTCCCCTCTGCTGCCATCCCTATAGCAACCAGAGCCTCTTCCTGTTAAACAAGTGACTCATCAAACACGATTACACTCATATCAGGGACGGTGGTTGTGACTTCGAGCTCTGACAAGAGAGCTGACCTTTCAGGAGGAAAAAAGTTCAGAGAAACCCCAGGGAAACAGCTCAAAACTGGGTGGGAAGGTGCAGTTCTGGGTCTCATCCTCCCCATCCATCCTGCTGCCTTCATCTCCCCCAAACGCTTCAAATTCGGCAGTTTTAAAGTATTCGGAGTGTTTTCCCTGTTGCTGCTTCTCCCATTCCCTCTGCCAGGTGCCTTTCTGCCATGAATTCACCCGTGGGGCTCTCGAGGGGAGGATGTTTCTCAGCCAAGCCACCTCCAGCGTCACCGAGGGGAGAAGCCCAGCACAGCTCTGGGGTGAAATCCCCAGGGCAGAGGAAATTCCTGTGGGACCAGAGAACTTCCCTGCTTCAAACCCCAGCCTGGGGGAAGGAGAAGGCAGATTCCCAGGATGTTCAGCAGCTCTCCACCCTGGCTGGGTGTTCACACTCCTGGAAACGGCTCTTTCATCCTGGGGGAATCCTCGAGTGCTGAGGCACAGCTCTGGACAGTGGTGCTGAAGGAGAAATTGCAATGCCCAGAGAGGGAAAAATACTTCCACACACCCAAAATCCAGCTGGATATGGCCCAGGCTGAAGGTTGGGATGTGACCACATTGCTGGCAAGTCCCACTCACGGCTCTCTTTAATTCAAACTGATTTTTTCCAAGCCAAGCACTTGCTTCATACAAATTATTTCACTCCCAACGAGCAGCTGTGACCTTTTCTGGTGATGTCCTAACCCACCCCATCTTGGAGACCGGGGCTGGATCCAGGCACTGTGCTTCCCCAGCCTAATTCCTGGGAATGTGCCTGTGATCTGGAGGGGACCCCAGAGCTGTGACTCCACTCAGGATCCTGTTTAAATGTCAGAAGCCCGAGTTAAAATCAATAAATAGAGAGGACCGGCTGCGCTCGGGTGAGGGGGTGTTGAGCTGCCTTGTGCTCCACTTCAAAGCTGAGAACTTGTTCCCCGGGATTTCTGGAACCCAACATCCTTCCTGCCCAGCGGGGAAGGAGCTGGGGAGGCTGGAGGTGCTTTCAGTGCCACCGCAGGGGGCTTTTCCCCGCGGGGTGGGTGGGATGCCTCGTGTTCCCCTGTGCCAATCGCCCAGGAGAGATCATCAGGGGGTTTAGGGATTGAAATGGAGCAGCAAATCCACCCCTGCCGGCACACGGAGCCTGTGGATTCTTGTTGGTGCTGGTGTATCCTCGGCTCTGGGCAGCCGAGGGCTTTTCCACACGGACCCGGGACCATCCTGGTGCTGGGAGCTGCATCTCGGATGGGGCTCCAGAATCTGGAGCTCCAGAGCAGCTCACTCCAAGCCTGGTTTTGGAAAACTCACATTGGTGGCAGCAGGTGGCAGGGGCACAGCCGGGAGGGACGGCTGCCCAGCGCTCAGCTGAAAAAACCTCCAGATTTTCTATTTTTTTAAAGGATCTTTCTTATTTTTTCCCATCCAAACCCACAGAAAATCTTCCTTACCTCCGTGCCACATCAGGTAAATTGGGTTATTGTTAATTATTAATTATCACACTCATATGCCCGAATATTTTGCCTCATATCCTGCATGCTCCCGGTGTTCCCTGTGGCTGGATGAATGGCTCTTTAGGGAAACACAGCCACTCCTGATGAGGCACCCAGCCAGAGCAGCACATACAGCCTGGGAGAAGGAGTAAAACACCGTGCAAGAGCCCATTTTTTTGGAAAAAAACCCGTTTCCCAGAAGCCCTGTGCAGTGACATATGGTGACACGGCGTGTGCCAGCAAAGGTGCTCCAAAACGTGTCCCTCTGGCTCAGGAGAGGACTTGGAGCAAAACCATTCATGTGGGGATGATATCACTGATGGAAGGAGGAAAAATCCTCCCCCTGGCTTGGCATGAGTGTGTGTTTGGTGGGAATTAGGAGGAGAAGCCGGAGTGAGCTTTGGAATGGCACAGGGCTGCTCCTTCCCTCCTGGCACAGCCGGGCATTGTCCCCCTGAAGGGGAAATGTTCCCTGCACGTGTGGCAGCAACAGGGCGGTGAGACACGGTGTCCCCACTGTCCCCAGGCTGGACACGGCAGACAGAGCCCATCTGGGGGCAGGAAGGTGTTCCCTGGTGCTGGAAGAGCCGGTGATCCACCTGTGGCTCTCCAAGAGGTAAAATCAGGGTTGCAGCAGTGCTGCGGCAGGGGGATGGCAGAGGTCACTCCTGCAAGCCAGGACCTGGAAGGGGCCCGTTCCAGCTACCTGGAGAGAGGCTTTTCAGGCAAATCAGCTGTTTTTCCACAGAAATGGATGGTTTTATCAGCCACACTCCTGCCTGCCACCCTCCAGCTCCTCCAGTGCCTGGTTTTGGCATCAGCACCTCAACGACCCCAACCCAGCACAGAGCCCCGGTTCTTCCCACCGGGCTGGGATGCTGCAGCCAGAGCAGCGCTGGGAGAAATCCCATCTTTCCAGTGGCAGCAGTGAGAAAATGGCCTCGTTTCCACCAAGAATTATGCAAAGCCTTTGAATGTAGGACTTCACGCACTCCCCAGCGGCGCGCGGCCCCCGACGGCCCCGTTTTGGGGAGGCTGGCGGGCTCCGAGCGCTTGTTTGCCACCCTGATTAGTCAGCACTGCTAATTATAGCTGTGCTTTTCCTTCTTAGAGCTCCTCAAGCACCGTTGGAGTAACAGGGAACAGCGGAGGTGCTGGAACAAGGCCGGATCCGCTCGCTGCGGAAAAGATGCCGGGATAAATATGTGGGGGAATGTTCCAGCAGCACGGCTTTGAGCCTGACTCGGGGGTCACAAGGCAGTGAGCTCACGGATTTGTCAGCTCAGCCACAGGATGCTCCCACAGGAGTGGGAGCCAGGGTGGGAAAAGCTTATGGGATGCTGGGAGGTGATGACGTTTCCCTGAGGAAAAGATGTAAATCCGATTTTAATACTTCTGGAGGTAAAAATGATGGAGAATTGGAGTTGTAGTTATTCCTCTGCACCACCGACGTGCCGTTAAACAGCAGCCCTTGTTCCAGCTTTGGTTCCCAGTGGGCTGGGCCCGGGACAGCCACGTCATTAGTGATTGCCACCCTGGTTTTAACTTGCCACCCACTTGTTTTAACCGAAAAAGCACAAATTCTAAGGCAGGATGAGCTGCAGGTCAAGCCCTGCTGTGGGCTGGGAGCACCCAGCATCCTCCACAGGGCAGTGCCATAGGAAAACCTGTCTTGTTCAGCACTGAGCTTTCTCCCAAGGGCCAAAATCCAAGGAGGATGATGAGGAATGAAGGTGGAAGGCTTTTCCCATGCTGAACAGCATTCCCAGGTGGGGATGGTGGCCTCTTGCTCCTTAATTACAGCATCAGGCTTGTGTCTTTGCTAAGCTTGGATCTTTGCTCCTTTCTATTGAGCCCGTAATTTAAATACGGATAAAGCATATCTAATACATGAGTATTGTCAGAACGGTCTTGGAGCTACTCAGGGAGCTCAGAACATTAAATACAACTTCAAAAAATAGATTCTCAAGCATAGGAAACAGAGCGTTCAGTGGTGTTCACATCCTCTCATGTGCTACAGGGCAGCTCTGGGGACAGCGAGCTCCTGTTTAAGAGGGGCCAGATAATGTCATTTTTGTCACCAGAAAATCTCAGCACTCTTGGGGTAACCCAGTCAATGCTTTGCCAATCCACTGCACCCCCTCGCACAGGTGAAACCCCAAAAAACCTCATTGGAGACATGGGGCTGCTCTTCCCTGGGCAGGAGCACAAGCAGCCCCCACGGCTGGCTGAAATCCACTGGGATGTGTTTGTGGAAAGGGGGCACTTCTGGAGCCAAGCGGGATGACACCTGCCAGGGACTGGTATTTGCTGTAGGAACTAGGAAAAGCATCCTGGGATTGTGGCAAACCTGTGGTGGGATGTCGAGGGGAGGAACTGAAGGTGGGAAGGAAGGGGCGGCTGTGGGAGTGCCGGGTGTTTGAGAGGGTCCCTGCAGGGACAGCGCAGGAGGGGTGGGATGCTGGAGGGAGCAGGAGGGCCAAGGCAACTCCAGCGAGCCCACGGGGTTTGGGATCAGCTGGGACCCTCTGGAGTGTGCGTGTCCCTGCAAGGGGCAGCTACAGGTGACAAGGGCCAGCCCGGGGCCACTGGTGCGTGCTGCGTGTACCCGTCCTCACTCAGCCTTGCTGCCGGCTGGACCTGGCACCCGGGGGCTGCAGCCACCGGCTGGCGACAGTGGGGACATCCCTGCCCAGCCCTGCAGCCGCTCGCGGCCTGTCCTGGGTGGGCTCCGACCCCACAGACCACCGCGCACGGCCGGCACACCCCCTCTGCCGCCCCCGCTCCCGGGAGCGCGGCTCCTGCACCCCGCTGCTGGCGGGCGCCGCTGCCGGGGGGAGCCGGGCAGAGCTCCTCACCGCCTCCCCTCTCCCGGGCGGTGCGTAATCGCCGGGAGCGGGAGCGCATTCATTCAGCTCCTCGCTCGGCTTTCCTCCGCCCCTTCTGATGCCGCTCCCGTCGCTCGGCTCACGGCGCTCGGTCACGCGCCCGGCGGCCCCAGGTAGATGACGATTCGAGTCCCCTGGGATGGGGCTTGGCCTGGTTAGGAACCCAGATGCTCCAAATTGGGGCGGTTGGGTTCAGCCAAAATCACTGATATTCACCTAAATATCTCTGCACATCAGGAGCTGGAAATCCTTCCCAGCGCTGAGCTGGCTGCACCGCAAAGCTCCAGCCTGGAAGAGAGAGGGGGATGAAAGAGGGAAGCTGAAGTGTTATGAAACCAGTAGGGAAAAGGGGAGAAGGTGTAGCTGAAATCCTGTGGATCCAGGAACTGAGCATCCCTGCTTTCATGATCCCGCTCCCAAGAGGAATCACGGAGCCATTTATGGCTGGAAAAAAAATAATCGTGTCTTTGGGATTTGTTCCTTTCCAGGCTGTTCCTTTCCCAACACTCGGGAAGGAAGCTCTGGGGATGGGTGGGTGCTGCGGTGAGGGGAACAGACTCTCACCCTCAGCGTCCTTGGGCAGACGCTGGGCTGGGCAAAGCTCCCAGGTGTCGATCCTCCTCATCCCAGCTTTTCGCTGGCTGTGGAGGGAAGCCCGTGTGGGGCGAAGGCTCTGGGGTGCGATGTTTCCCTGCGGAGGGATGCACCTGCCCCAGCCCGGCTGCACAGGAGCGCCGAGCACCCCCAGCTGCCGCGTCCTGCAGGCGCAGGGGGCCCGGTGCCGCTGTCCTGGGCATTGTCCTTGAAGAGCGCGGCACCGGAGCCGCGCCACGCCGGATCACCGCCCTCCCTTCGCATCCCCGCGTCCCTCGGCACCAGCGGTAAAAATAAACCCTGCGAGGCGCCGGGGCCTGGCTGGTGCCCAAGCTGCATCCGCAGGACGCAGGTGCAGCGGGCCCCGACCTTGGGGAGGTGCGCCGGGGTGGCGGGAGAGCTCATGAATGAACGATCGGCGGGGCGGGTGCGCGCACCCCCCGCGTGCCTGCGGGTGTGGATGGGGATGTGGAGCAGGGAGCCAGCCTTGTTGTTATTCTGATCACAGCGGCTCTGATTCACAGACTTGGATCATGAATATAAGTGAAGACTTTGACGTCAGAGTTGAGATTTATCAGCAGATCCAATGGGGCAGGAATATTAAGTGCAAGTCGATGCCAGCTCCCTGCCAACGCTATTAGCGATGCTCGCCGAGGAATGAGGCTTCGCACCAAGGGCTGGAAGGACCGGGAAGGAAAAAAATAAAAACGGGGTGGGGGGAGCAAGCTGATCCTCGAGCATTAAAACCAGGTAAAACAACAACCTCCGGCGTCGCGGCTGCATGCGGGATGGTGGCGGCGGGGGATGGCAGCGGGCTGCGGGCACAGCCCCCGACCTTCACACCTCGGCTGCCCACCCCGGGCGGGGGGATTTACTCCGCCAAGCAGGGCAGGATGTTTCCCCCCGGCTGGGAGCAGCTTGCACCAGCCTTTTCCAAAGGAGGGAAAGGCAGGGAGGAAGGAGAAACTTAACGTAGGCTGTCGCTTGCCGCTGCCTTCTCCTTCCATCAGCGGCTCCGCATACGGGCGCTGGCCTATTAATAGTGTTTATTTTTACTCACTGCACGCAAAAAAGAAAGGGCTGCGGGAGGGGGGGCTGAGGGGCTGCGCTATAAATAGGTAGCAAAGGTGGCCGTGCCCCGGGGAGGGGAGGAGGAGGAAGAGGGGGCGGCCGGTTCTTCACCGGGTGCGCAGTGGCTGCGGACCCTGCATGGAGCCGGGCGCATGGAGGCGGCTGCGGGCAGCGGGGTGATGAGTTGTGCTCGGCCTCAGCCCGGCGGGAGGAGCGGGAGATAGCGGCCAGGGGTGCGTGTGGGGCGGGGGGACGGCGAACCGGGGCGG
>VWPU01002582.1:0-111953 GCA_013398955.1 Callaeas wilsoni | reverse complement strand
CAGCACCGGGCGCGGTTCAGCACCGGCGGGCGGACAGCGCCGCCGCCCCCCCGCAGGTCAGCGGCCCCGCTCCCTCCCGCGGGCGCGGCGGCCGGGCACCGACGCGCGGCCTCTCTTGCAGCTCTGGGGCATGGAGGGGAAGGAGAGGTGAGGAGAGCCGGCCCCCGCGCCCTGCCCCGCGCCGCACCTTGGAGCGTCCAGCCTGAGGGGGACCAGCGATGCCTCTGGGGATGAATAAGCATGGATCTCGCTCTACTACCTCTTTGCCTCCGGACCCCACCGAGATCGTCAGGAGCAAGGCCTGCTCCCGAAGGGTCAAGCTCAACGTGGGGGGGCTGGCCCACGAGGTTCTCTGGCGGACCTTGGACAGGTTGCCACGGACCAGGCTGGGTAAGCTCAGAGACTGCAACACGCACGACTCCCTCATGGAGATCTGCGATGACTACAACCTGGAGGAGAACGAGTACTTCTTCGACAGGCATCCCGGGGCATTCACCTCTATCTTGAACTTCTATCGCACTGGCAAGCTGCACATGATGGAGGAGATGTGCGCCTTGTCCTTCAGCCAGGAGCTGGACTACTGGGGAGTGGATGAGATCTACCTGGAGTCCTGCTGCCAGGCCCGCTACCACCAGAAGAAAGAGCAGATGAATGAGGAGCTGAAGAGAGAAGCAGAGACCCTGAGGGAAAGGGAAGGGGAGGAATTCGATAACACTTGCTGTGCTGAGAAAAGGAAAAAGCTCTGGGACCTCCTGGAGAAGCCCAACTCCTCTGTAGCGGCCAAGGTAAGCGTTCCACATCTCTGCTGTCTACTGGCTCATGACTGGTGATGCTTACCTGAGGTGTCGTCCTGCTGCCCTTGCTTTAGTGTCTGGGCACTTGTGGCTGGATGGATGGTGTGAGTGAAGGAGAGAAAGGCCTCTCGTATACAAATGGATTTCAATGATTTTTGGGTGTTTTTTGGTAGTTTGGAAGGGATCTGCTTTGAGTGTCCCTAGGGCAGCCTAGGCTGCTCAGTGTAGGAGAAGCTCCTCGGAGCGGGGGGTCAGCATGCAAAGGCTGCTGTGGCTGGACATTTTAGACTTGTTACCCACTGGCCTGTGTTAGTGCAGTTTGTAATAGAGATTTCTTTGGGCCTAAAATGTGTGTGTGTCTTCTGCTACTTAACCAAACTGACTCTCCAGGAGCCAGTTCTGCTTGAACTCTTAGACTCAGGTGCAGTGAAGAAATAATGCCTTCCATTCCAAGGCTTAATTTTTTTGTTGTGGTGAAATGCATCTCCTAGTTATTTGTATCATGCACCCCTAGGCTGCGTGTCTGCTAAAGCTGGTATTTGAATTTCATCCTTTACCTGATTCCAGCCTTTTTCAAGTGTTCCCTGTGCAAGTGATGCAGCTCTGTCTCTGTCAATAGCAGAAGTGCTGCGTACTCTGAAGTTAGTTCCAGTGGACAGATCTACTTGAAGGTGTTTTGAAGATAAGATTCATGTTGGGAGAAGCCAGTGTCAGAGTTGGCTCTGATAATTTAGCTGCCTCATGTTAGTCACATTTTCTTTAGTGAGGAAAATCTCTGCGAACACAGTGATTCAGTAACCATGGGGACAAAAGTGAAGGGGGAGAGGTTGAAAACTGTGGGATGAATAACTGAAAAGCATGAGAGACTGAGCAGTAGGGACCAAAACTTGAATTTTCTACATACCCACGTCCTCGCTGTATGGCAGAGAAGCCGCAAGAAGCCCTGGCTACTTCTGTAACGCACCTCTCTCTGTACCAACGTCTGCAAATGCAGACCTTGGCTCCATCCCTTAGGAAGGCTGGCTTGGGTGCACTACTTGTGCAAAGAGACTTCTTTGCCTCTTTTTTTTCTCTTGTCAAAATGCTGCACATCATGAACCAAGAGCAAGTATGAAACTTTGGGGATGGGATTTTGAGATGTGGACTGGCTCATCCCGGCAGGGGAAGGGGAGGCATGGTCCGCCTGCTGAACCCATTATCACTTTTTTAATGTCAACCAGAGCCCCAGAGTGTCTCGATGTCTCCAGTGGCACAATGACACCGTGATGAACACATTAATAATTTATAAGGCTCCTTTGGCACAGTCCTGGAATCCTGAAACAGAGGCCCCAGGCTTTGCTGTCTGTGGCACTGACTCAAAATCCATTAGAGACTGTTGATGTTCATGATTTATTGTATATGAGCAAGGGTCATTCTTGCCAAATAAGTGTCTTTTGTGATTTATAAATGAAATACTCTAGCTTCATTTTCTGACAAAATTCTCGGAGTAAGTGCACTCGGCATTGCAGGCTCTGGATTAATTGAGAGGGAATGGTAATGCATCATTACCCTTAGCATTTAAAGCTGCCATTCTGTGCTTTCATTACTGCAATGAAAGTGATGCTGTGTGTTCTCAAACCTCAAATATTCCAGCAGTTCCCAAACACAGATTCCCACTCATCTCATGTGTAGCGGGTCAAACAGGCCTGATGAACAATTAGCTTAGCAGGCAGGGACAGCAGCACTGCTAAGCCTGTTTTTATCCGATTTGCTCCCTGCTGGTGGATAGCTTTTCCCTCGTGCCAGAGTCTGCCCTTTGCTTTGATCACCTTCCCGAGAATTCAATCCCCATATTGAATAGGTAGGACTCACTCTTCAGCTTCTGATGGAAGGACGTGGGGAGAGGGGCTTGGCAGCCTGACCCGTTATCTGACCTATCCAGCCGTGCCCAGGCCCCCTTTCAGGCTGTGTGTGCTGAACCCGAGCCCCTGGCTGGCGGTTCCTGGCCAGCCTTCCTCAGCTGCCCGCTCAGCGAAGTACTTCTGCGGAGGCCACGGGCCTCTGGGAGCTCCTGTCACCTCTCCTAAAGCCAAACTCCCTCTGCTTTGCCAGGTCTGGGAGCTCAAACTATTCCTATGGAAAGGGAACAAAGTAAACTGTTGTGAGGTTTAATGTCACGCAAGGTCCTAAAACTGCTGCTGGGGAAATCTGAACTACTCTTGTTTATTTTTTTCTCTTCAGACTTGTGCCACTCAGTGCAAAGGGGTTTCCATGCAACAAATACAGGATACTTTCATGTTCTCTTTAAGAAGTCCAGAAAATGGCTACAAGTGCAGGTTCTCCTCCCAAGCCAAACCAGGGTCTTTGGCTGGCAGCATCGGCTGTATTTTAACATTTTCTGCCCAGCACCTTACCTGACCCCTCCTTACCAGCTTATTCCAGGGTTATACTGGGACCAGTTAAACAGACAGAGTTGTTTTTTATTTGTTTGGTTTTCAGGGATTTGGGTTTGCCCTTTTTTTAATTCTTGGATTGTTTTTTGTTGGTTTCGGTTTTTTACGGATTTTATTTTTATTATTTATTTAAATGGGACAATATGTGGTGTACTCCAGGGTGTAAAATAGCATTCAAGTAAGAGGAGAAGAATCCCCCAGACCTTAGTTTTTGTTGCTTTCTTATTCACTGGAAATTTACCCATATCTTCTGATTACTCTGTCTGGCTTTTAAAGCAACCCCCTCATGGCAAGCAGGGTCTTAATTACGTGCAAGGCTTCGCCCTGTACGTGACTGGAGAGAACGCTGCTGGATTTTATGATTCCCGCTCCTTGAGAGGCGCCGGCGGGTGCCGGGGCCGCAGCCCTGCTGTCACCCCGCAGCGGCAGAGGGGCGAGCGCTGCTCTGGCCCGGGCTGCGCCCGCAGCCCCGTCCCGCTGTCCCTCGGCGAGGTGCCGGGCCCCCGGACCACTGCGGCTCGGTCCCGGGGCACGCTGGGCGGCCGGTGCCCAAACTGGTTCGGGCTCGCCGCCGTGCCTCCGCCGGGGGCCAGCGGCTGGGCTGGGCTGCCCTGCCTCACCTCGCCCACAGGGAAACCCCCGCCTGCGAAATGGAGCACTCGAGGGACTTGCCCTCTGTCAAACGACAGAATATTTATCAGGCAGTTATTAAATAAAGCTCTGTGTTCATCTGCCTCTCGCCTTAGAATATATCTTAAAGGCTCCGATTCTCCCGTTTCCTGTGGTTATTTGCCTGCATATCCCTGAGAAATACTCACTGCAGGCTTTGTGGATGCTTTCTCCTCTTCCTGCAAACACTGTTTTTGCATGTTCATGCTTATTTTTATCATTCTCCCAGTCTATCTTAATAGTTTGGTGGTTGATTCTTGGTTTTGTTTTTTAAATAGTATTCTTCGTGTACTTTGGTGTACTCACAACATCCATTTTTAACCACAGAGGACTCTGGTGCTCGCTTCTGTCATGGTTTACTCTAGAAGCTGATGAGGTGCAGATATTTTCTGGAGTAGCTCTTACACTTTGTTGCATGGCAGTTTTCCTTTCGTCAGGAAAGAAAAGCAGCTCTCCAGAAGCCAGGCAGAACTGCTGCTTTTCCTCAGGGTGTAGTGTCCATGCCAGGGCAGTAGTGGTTAGCACTGCTCCAGCATTCTGGTTTGGGCTTTCAATCCTAACTGCTCTTTCCCTTGCCAAGGCTAAGCCTGGGCAGCTGGTTCTGTCACCCTCAGCCCAGCTACCAGTCCTGGCTTGCCAAAGTCCCTTCTGAAGCTGTTGCTCTCCACTAACCAAGACTAGCTAGCATCCATGGGTCTCACCTGCCTGGCCCTTGGGAGAACCAGCCTAGCTGTAATTCCATCTAGACTTCACGTGGTGTCCTGAAAAATCAAAGACTGCAGCTGTTCATGCGCTCCAGTATAAACAAATAACAAATTAGACCAACTCAACATCTTAGATGAACTGTGGTTCTGGAAATTCTCTGATCACCCGGACCTTTCCAGCAACTCTGCAAGAACATTGCCCTTTTTGCTTCTTAAGAGGAAAGTATTTCTTTTCCTCCTTTAGTCCTTACAAATGATTTCCCCGATCAATATTTGAGCAATTAGTGTTGCATGGGGTGTGGGGGGGAAGTCTGCTCGTCTTACAGACTCCTCTGCATGTGCTGGTTTCATCTATTTTTCTCTTGCTGTCCTGAAGGCTGAGAAAAACACGATGACATCACCCACTTTGCAAAAAGCTTCTCTGCATATCTGCATGTCAAGTAGGATGTGCACTTCCTTTCCTCCTCGCTGCCTCCACTTCCCACTTGTCCCTGTCCTGTTGGGAGCTCAGCTGCAGTGATCCCTCCCTTCTTGCCGGCTATTTCTCATCTTTTCCCCTGCTCCTGCTATGCCTTTGCCAGTGCAATAATACCACATTTATCCTTGAAAACATGCAACTCCAATTTGGTAATCTCATTATGCATGCCTCTACATTCCTTGAACAGCTTTTCTCTGCTGCCCACTGCTCTCTGCTGCTAATCTCTGGATGCATTGCTTAGGGACTGGGGAGGATGCTCTGTAAGCTCTTTTCTTATTATTGTTGATAGTAGTGACAAAATAAGAATGATAAAAGCCTCTTGGAGATGCATTTGCCACATCTAGAGCGTTCTTCCCCCACATGGGCTTTCTATTCCTGGCCCTCCCTTATGGTGTGCAGTTTTCATTCATCTCTAAACCTGCCTGAATTTAGCATTTGGCGGAGGAAACCCCTCTCCCGAATTGCAGGGGCCACATCTTAGCTGTGTCTTGTCTGTCTCCAAGGGTCCCATCACAGGGCAGATGTTGACTTTGACTATTAAAGCCTGATTTCCCATATTTTGCCTCCATCTGTAACTTTTTTTTAGTGTGATGCAGCTACTGCCTTTGCTTTTTTGCTATATATAGGAGACTTCTTCCCTTCATCCAAAGTGAACTCGTATCTTCAGAGATCCTCAAAAGCAGAGTCTCATTCCAAAGCCTCTCCCCCGGGCTCAGGGATTTGCCACTTTGGTCTGTAGCTTATCACTGGGCTTCTAGCACAACACTGTCCTGTGGACACACACATGATTGCTGTTCTGGATCAATTTCTTTTCATCCTGCAGCTGCTTTCTGGGTCTTGTCCTTCCAGTGGGCTTAAATCCTTTGTCTGGGGAGCCCTAATTCCCATGTTTAGTTCCCTGCGATGTCCTCTGTCTGTCTCGCCAGTGGACCTTCCCACAATGTATTGCTGCGCTGCCAGTTCCCAGAACTCCCGTCCATTATAGCCTCCCCAGATTCCCAGCCGGGGGAGAAAAGCCCCATGCACACCCTAGTAAAGCTGCCAGCTTGGTAGTTGTGTCCTGTGGTTCTTTCCTGCCTCTAAAGAGACTTGCTGGGAGTCCTTGTAACACGGCCTGGCCGATGGCATTGCATCCTGCATCCATCCTGCATGGGATGCATCCGCCACCAACGAGCTTGTCCTGAGCTCTCCAGGTGGGATCCTCACCTTTCAAGGGTGATCCTTTCCCCAGAGCTGTTATTTCAGCCCTTGGATCCAGGCAGGCAGTTGCCTTTACTGAAGATGGTTTGGGTTCAGCTGTTTCCAAGCCTGCAGCTCTGTGGTCTCTAGAGAATTTTATAAAAGGAAAGTTAATTGTTAGGCCTTGTATTTCTTTTGAGGTACTCGCCATCCAGTCCATGGAGTACCGGTATGCATGAACACGTGGATGTTGGCACACTCCTGGATTTTTAACTTCTCTGTAGCTTCCTGCTAGGAGAGCCTGGAGTGAGTTCATGGTCCTGCCTGAGCATCCACATCCATGAGAGCCTGCTTGCGTCTGGAGGGAAGCGACAAGCTTACAAGCTTGGGCTGAATTCCTTGGAGGACGTGTGCTACAGAAGTATAGTCGATGCTATTTTTAAAGCACCAGCTCTCCTTTGTACCTTTGGAAAAAGTCTCTGGGAAATGAATTCCCCTTGCCCCTCAGTGTTCTCCCGTCCTGTTCAGCCTGAGAGCAGACAGGGTTTGAGGTGCCAACATCACCAATCAAAAAGTAGAAAATCTTGCAACAATGGAAAATTCCTGTTTTGTTCAGCCGTAACTGGTTTAGTAATAATGGGATTCAGAAGAAAAGTGCTGGGCCCAACTGCTCGGGATCTGCTGGTGTGGTGTAATGTGCACAATGTGCAGGTGTAGCTTTGGCAGGTCCCTGTGTAAAGCACCTGCACGTGTGGCCAGGCCCTGCCCTGAGCTGACCACCACAGTGTCCAGAGCTGGCTCTGCAGAGGTGCTCCAGAGCTCTGTGGAAAAATCCATTCTTCTCTTAACTCTTCTTACACAGTGGGATAAATATCCTTGCTGTCACATTCTTCCTTTTACCCATTTCTCCAATCACAATTTCCTTCTGATTTCTCATGATGTGAATGCCCCCATGGAGAGGAATAACCCAATGTTACTTTTACAACATGAGCGTTGCTATTTGTCATTGCTAATGGCAAAATATTTATGTCAAAGAAAGTTCACAGCTGATCACTTAGGTCTTACAATAAACACAGTCACTAGGATTTACTCTATGGAGAGATCTGGCAGCAGCAGAAGCACAGTGGGGCCGCTGCATTTGAGCAAGGCATTAATATGAGCCTCCTCTCGAAAAGCTCTGCACCTATGCTGTCGTGTTAAGGCAGACAAGGATCAGATGTGACAAGAGGCGTGTGGTTTGGTTCCTAGATCACCTAGAGGCTCAGCTCTGTCCTGGGCCGGGTTGGTTTCCCAGGGTTGCCCCAGGGCTGGGGGGTCACTGGCCTAAGGGGGCAGAGCTCTGGGGCCGCGGGGCTGGATGGGCTCCGCGCCGCTGACAGCACAGGGCTCCCTGCCCAACTGGCCTGCCCAAGCTGCTTTGGCCTTGGCACTCTTTGCCCTTAGGCTGACCTTGCCCTAAGTTCAGTCCCGGGGGCACCAGCCTCGTGTTCGCCTCCTGGCATTCCCAGTTAGTACAGCCATGGTAAACCTTGTGGTGAGCTTCCCCCCGAGCCGGCCTGGTCTCTGCTTTCTCCCTACTGTCCTAGCTTCTCTTTTGGCCTCTCCTGTCTCCTACACAGCCTGGCACCTGCTGAACATATTTTCCAGCAGGTCTTGGTGAGGTCTTGTTCTGATTTCTAATGAGAAATTCTACCCTTTATTGTAGGAATAGCCCAGAAGAGGGCTGAGGTAAGCACTATGCCTTGGTGCCTGGCTGTGGCCCTCCCCAAGCACTAGATTCCCAAGCAGATTAATTTTCTAGGTCCCCAATAACACCAGCAGCCCCAGTCCTGCTTCTGTGGAGAGTAAAACGCCCATTGAATGTATTGGGAACAGATGAGTATTACAATGTCTGTGCTCATCAAGCAAAGCTCTCAAAGTGCTTTGAAAAGGTGGATTAGTTAAGGCCAGGACAAACCTGTGATATATGTATTATCCCCATCTTAAAGTGAGGAGGTGACCATGGCCCAAGGTCAGTGAGGAAGACTGGGCAGGGCTGGGGGGAGCCCTGGCTTCCCACTGTCCCGTGTCACCAGGACATTTTCATGGTCTAGATGAGCTTGCTGTGGTCCCTGGGCGCTGCCCACGGTGAGATCTTACAGAGGGAAAGGGGCTGGCAACCCTCTGGCATTTTATCCGAGGGGACGGAGACAGAAAACAACCTACTCGTTGTTTAAGCACAGGTATTCCTACTGAAATGAGCCCAGCCTGCACGGGAAGGTGCTGGAAAGCTTTGTCAGTTTTGAGGGATGAGTGGTTACAGAAAAATAGCAGATTTTCCTCTGGTAGATGTAAAAGCTGAAGGTCTGTACTGAGGTGTTTTCAGCGTGCCCTGATATAGCTCTGGCTCTAGGGAGGGGATGCTGCTAATGTGTTTGGAACAGCAAGGGAGTGCAGATGTCAGACTAACATATAGAAAAACCTGTGTTGTGAAAGGATCAAATAAATCACAATACATATCTGCTACAGTATATATCAATATGTATGAACATATATTAAACCTGCCCATCCACAGAGGATTCCTTTTTGCCGAACTTAAACTGCTTCAGGAAGGTTTTTACTTTCAGTTAAGGGCTAATCCGTGCAGCCAGCTCCACTTTGAGCACAACAAATGTAACGAATGACTCAAGTGTTACTCAGTAGGAGCGCTGTCTCCTCAGACATCCCAACTGCCACCTTTGGTAGAAACAGTACTGGGGCGAAGGACAGGCTCAGGGCGTGGGCTTGGGTCGCTTGGGAGCTCCTTTCAGCCTGGCCTCAAAGATGGATTTGCATTTTTTGGCGTGTTCCCCCTTTCTCTGTTCATAAGTCTCTCCCAGTCCCATTGTGATTCCCGAGAGTTTCTGCCGAGGTTTGCAGTTATTCTGGTCCAGTGATGTGGACTGTTGGTCCAAGGGCTGTGGATGATTTGTGACCCTTCCCTGAGCTGCTGGCACTGCAGTGGGGAGAAGGTGGCCTTAGCTCAGCACTTGGGCTCTCGGTTGTGTGTTTGGGCAAGATAAATGAACAGCAAAGCCAAAAACAAAGCACTTGTTGGTACTCAACTGATATTGATAACATCTATCAGGTATCTGTCAAACCTGATAAAAAACTTACATCCCTAACGGAAGCTGGTGAACAGTCAAAGCAAATGGAAGGAACAATTTATTTGGAAGTTCTTTTTTTCTGCTGTACATAATCAGTTCCTGTTATTACGAGTTGAACTTATTCAATACTGTTTGGACTAGGATTCATGCAGAGTCTCTAGCCAAAAGCACAGATTAGTTTTGTTTTATTTTATTTAAGTCCATTTGCTCTTGCTCATTTTTGAACAAAATGGAGCTGTAAATCTCATTTGCAGTACATAAACAGCATAAACACTAGAAACGCTCTCTCATTGGTATTGATAGGCAAAATGTTTCTAACGCATGATTATGCTTACCAAATGTTCAGACTCAAGATTCCTTGTGGGTATCTCTTAAAAAAACCCTCATTTTGCTCAAAGAATAAACTGAAGGTGTGAGCAAAGAGGTCTGTTGCAGTGTCACCATGCAGAATCTTCCGTAGGGGCAGGAACTGCAGTAAGCACCCTTCCTGTGGCAAGGAATCTTTCCAGAGCCAGCTGTGCTTTGCTTGGGTGCTTCAATAGCATCCAATGGCAGTGTAAACAGGGCATGGAAATGTAGTGGCACAAGGCACCAGGAGCTTGGAGCCCTGAGGACCCTTTTGTATCATTATGTGCACTCTTTTCCTGTCCCTCTCTGCAGTGATTTGGTGTCTGCCCATCCCTGGCTTTCTCCGTCCTGCCATCTGAGCATCGTGTGTTTGTCCCCCCAGCTGCCTTGTCAAGTAGCGCAGTGGGATTGTCCTGGTTTATTTGGAGAGGGTGCAGAGGCTTCTCAGGGTCTGTGATGGTGGAGAAAGGGGCAGAGTTGTAATTCACCCCTAATCTCTGGGCCCCCTTTTTTTCTGGTGCAGCTGGATCCCAGCCATAAGTGTTCAAGTGGCAGCTGTAATACATGAGAGCTGACCACTTCTGTGGAACTGCCTAGGAATCCATCTGAGATTGGGTTTCTTCATATTTCTGGGAACTGGATTTGTGTCTGGCACGTTCTCAGCTCTGAAAAACTTGGTTCACACAGCTGTGATTCTTCTGTTTGTTTGAAAATGTCCATCTCTTGCTCTGCATGGTTCATTGCTTCTGCAGCACATGCTGTTGTCAACCATAGTGACCACACATTAAACAAACTCTCTGCTCCTTGTAATTGGTGCATTTGACCACTTCCACTATTAGCAATGTCTGTAACTTCCCTGTACTTCTCCATATCTGGCTGCTCTCAAAAACTATGGATTCCTCAAGTGTCTGGATAGACAAGGAGTGGAACTCGCTTCCTCAGGCAGTGTTTGCTGTCTGCCTTCCTGGTGGAATAAGGAGCTTTCACTCCTTGTTTACTTACTCGTGAATTTTTGGTATATCTGTCTTTCATAGCATAAAAGTTGAATCTTTTTAGAAAATAAAAGGATTTTAAAAAAAAGAAGCGTTGTCTTCCCTCCTGTCAAAGTGCCAGAAGTTTATTAATAATACATAATAATTATACGTTGCGTTTCTTAGCTGCTTTCATGTGAGGATCTAAAAGTGCTTTACAAACACTAATTAAGTAATCCTCACGCCTGCCTGGTGCAGTAACTGTTGCTATCAATCTGCACTGAAATATGACAATGCAGAAGACACAGTAAATAAGAAAATCTCCCAGATACAGGCAAGAGCAAAGCTGGTCTAGAAAGGCAGAGCAGGCTGGAGCAGGTGTCATCGTTCCGTGGCTGGACTTTGTGTGAATCCAGCAGTTTCCCTGCCAGTGCATCGGTGCCATTCCCTCTGGAGCTCGGGGGTGTTGGGTGCAGGCTGGACACAGCAGATGGGAGATTTTCTTGACCAATGCAGTATTTTCTCTGCTGGCAAGAGGAAAGTTGTGATTGGCAGCAGACTCTGTGTCCTGGTTGAGAGCAGCAGAGCTGGTGGCAGCAGCTCTCTCTGAAGCAGCCTCAGCAATGAGATTTACTGATCCTCGGTCTGTTTGTTACCCTGGGCAGGAGGGGTCCTCAAGGGGCAGCCCAGCAGGTGCATGCAGCGTCCCACAAAAGGTCTTTTTAACTCTCTGCTGACCACTCAGGGGACTCCATAGTTTTTGTGGTGTCCCCACGTATGTAGCTCCCTCTCTTCTGCTCAGACAGCTTTAGGAAGTCCTGCACAGGTGGGCTGCAAAGCTCACCTTAGTTCTTTCTTCTCAGTCCTTGGACTGAACTGCTTGAGCACCTACGCCTCATTACCTTGACTGGCATCCCTTAGGAATAGTTTTTTACGGTAGAACAGAGATAAAAAGTAAATAAACACCAATGTTCTGTCAGCAGATGCCCCCTCAGCTTGCAGCTGTAGCTCACACCTGTTGCTGGGCTGGGATTGTGCTGGGAAGGACCTGCCAGGTTTTGTGGTGCACTCGGGGAGGTGATGCCAGCGATGGGAGGGACGGCCAGGAGCTGGCCAGGCCCAGATTCCCAGGAGTGCTGGTACCACAAGAGCTCTCAGATATATCAACCTCTAATTTCTCTTTATGGAGATGTCAAGTGACATGACTGGCATTTACTTTTGGTTTATTTTGATAAAGTGGTGGGTTTGGGAACTCCAGGTATATCAGATCCTACTTACTGTTATTTTGATCCTTTAAAGTAAATTTGAAGCAAGTGAAGTGTAGTCTAGGAATTATGATTAATTCCTACTGGTCAAGGCCCTACTAGCCCTGCCTTGGCCAAAGCAGATGTTATCAAAGGGAGTTTTTGAGGAGCAAGAACCTCGTGCATTCTTCATGCTCCCCGAGGTACTGACAGACCCAGCACTGGCTGTATGTGTTCGGACCTTTCCTGACTCCAAGTTCCTGGATGTGGCTCAGCAGGACAGGACACTTCTGGGCTGTCCTGATTAGGAGAGATTTCCACCAAACATAAGATGTGCTGTGTTCTAGAGCACATCAGGTATCAGAGTGCATTTTGCTAATTGACACATTTGTGCTCTCTCGGTCTGTGTTTACACACAATGTCATTCTATAGGTGTAACTTTAGACTTCCCACAATCCCAGGGAATGGTCTCATTTAACATCTGCAGCCCTGGCCAAAGCTCCAGCACCTGCCTTCTGAAATATCAGATTTTCATCATGCTAGGTAAGCACATCAAGTCTCACCAGAGGGGTCTTTGGCCTCTCTTTCTTCTCTGCTGAACACTGGGGCGGGTGCAATTCCATTATTTTTGCATGTTCATTAAGCTGAAGAACACATTTGCTGAAGTTTCTGGCTATGAATGAATGGCCATGAACTAAACCCACTTGACTTAATAGTTATTTTTAAAGATGCTCTTAAGAGCTTCTGTAAAGTGGCTGTGAAATACTTCTTAGTTTGCACTGTCTTCTGGAAAATTTGCTTCATAGTCCAGATACCTTGGGCATGGCAATGCCACTTCCAGGAGTTATAGATGTAATTAATTTAATCCATAAACTCCTTGTAGGAAGTTCTGTCTTTTTGTTCTGTGTTTACAGAGCGCTAAGTGCAGCAGGGTCTTGACTCACAGCTCGTGTATGCTACCCCAAAACGAGTAATAAATATGTTTTACGGAGAAAGCAAAAACTGCTGTAGAAAGGTATGGGATTAGCCTCCCTAAGTGCTGATCCCATTAGCAGACTGGCCTGTTTCCCCGGAGGAGGACGGGCCTCTGCCTGCTGAGCCCCGGGCTGGGATCCCAGTGTCCGGCTCTGAGCTGTGGGGAGCAGCGAGGGACTGAGGGACCACTGGGGCAGCGCTCTCCGAGACGGCGTGGGGCGAGCACAGGCGCTCACTGCGCTGCCGGCCCTGCCTCGCCGGCGGCGCCGCTCGCGTCCCGGGCGCTGCTGCTGCCAACTGGTCCCGGAGCAGCCGGGGCCCGGTCCGGGCGCTGCTGCTGCTGCCAACTGGTCCCGGAGCAGCCGGGGCCCGGTCCCGGCGCTGCTGCTGCCAACTGGTCCCGGAGCAGCCGGGGCCCGGTCCCGGCGCTGCTGGTGCGAACTGGTCCCGGAGCAGCCGGGGCCCATTCCGGGCGCTGCTGGTGCGAACTGGTCCCGGAGCAGCCGGGGCGCGTTCCCGGCCGCTCTGCGCCGCTGGCGCTCCAGGAGGGCGCTGCCCAGACTTCCCTGGTCCCCTGTGGGGTGTGCAAGGAAAGGAGCGCTGTACCCGCAGTTGCTGCGATTTCACATGCAAGTCGGGTAGCTGGAATACGCAAGTGTGTCTTGCAGTTTACACAAGCAATTACTTAATCTGTATGTGTAAAAATAGGGTAACTGTGTGAGTTGCATGGGGTGCAGTTGTGTGTTGAAATGGTCAGCAAATCAGAACCTTTCTATTAGTAATTCATTATACTGAGGGAAACTACATCTCTTCCCAAATTTATTCTTTTTCCTTCTCCACCAGGTCCTTAAGCAATTCATATCTTTGCTATCTTTCCATGACTTGTTCCCTATGTTATCACCTACCTGTTGGAATAGTTCTTTTCCTTAGCATTTTCCAGAGGAATAAGCCATGACACTGGGAGAAAGCTCCTTCTTCCTGCTCACAAAAAAGATCTTTTACATTAAAAGTAAATTGGAACTCCCTCTTTAAAAGGCTGTGTCTTTCAGTAAAAGTCCTTCACCATTGACCTCGTTGCTGCTGTCTTTCCCGGGGTGTTTCTGGTGAGTCCAGCAGCTCTGTGTCCTGGAACTCAGCTCCACGGCACTGCTCTGGTTTGTCTTCCCTCCAGGCCCTCCCCAAAGTGAGGGAGGGGACAGCCTGCTGGGCAGTGCCACGGCTGCTGTCGGCACATCTGGGTTGTAGCTTTGCTCTAAGCTTCCTGCACAAACTCCAAAAGGGGATTTTTACTCTCTTGCGCCCCTGACCAACATCTGCAAAAATCTCTCTTTGCTTCTGAGAGATTGAAAATCTCTCTTTGTTTTTCCCCTCCTTGTCTGGTTGGACATAAATCCTTTGGGCACCACTCCTTTGCCCTGGACTTGTACATCGGAGCCCTAATTCAAGGGGCAAACCAAACCCAGTCTGTGTTTTCACTGCCCTGCTGGTACAGCATCATTTCTGCTGTGTTCCTCAGAAGGAATACAAATAAAGCTGAGTTTGGCCAGCTGTCTCCTTTCTGATAGAGTATCTTAGGTGGTCAACAGCTAATGATTACTCTCAAATGTCACCTCTTTTCCTGTCAGACTGAGTCCTTAAACTGTTGGGATGTGTGAATACATTTTAAGTAAAGCACAGATCCCCGTGCCAAAGAACAGAGCAAGTGTGGCAATGCTCCAGCCTTTGCACCTGTTCTGGTTTGCTCTTTGTGTGAAGTGCTGCATAATTGTCTTCTTCATTAGCTGCCTGCTGAATTCTGGTTTGTGAGGGATTAAAAACTCCAATGAATATGGATTATTTCAAATGTTTTCCTTTGGGACACAGTACAGAATGAAGATTTTTGGAGCTATATGTTTGTGTAATAACAAGGGATGGAAGTTACCTCTTCAGAACAAGTGTCAGACAGAGCTGATCCCCCTCTGCCTCTGGGCACACACAGGGCTCTGATCCAGCTGACCCCTCAGCTGGGCCTGCCGGGAGCAGAAAGGAAACCCTTGCTAAGAGTGCGAAACTTCAGCACACACAACTCGATATTTGAGTGTTCTCCTGGAAGTCAACAAGTCTTAAGCATCTTCTTAACATTAAGCATGTAGCAAAGAGGGAGCACGTTATGGTGCATTTAAAGGACCCATTTCACTGAGGAGCATGTGCTGATGAAGTTTCTATAAAAATAGGGACATTTTCCTCCTCCAGTTAAAATTCTTAAGTGCTTCAGGTTAATGTGACATCTGTAACATCCAAGAAGCTTACAGAGATTTGTTTCTGTGGAACAGATGTTTAACAATCTGAGTTTTATTTTATGTTTTTGTCTGCTAGAACACTTTCTTGTCATCTGCTTTTTGTGCCTGTAACTGTGACAGTGCTGGGCCCAGGAGCTGTGAGAAATGGCCAGAACAAGGAAGGAAACCTGTTTTTTTCTCTAATTCAGTGATGAGTCTGCCACTGCACATGCAGCCCAAGCCTCTTCCCCTCCCTGGTGAAAGCAACACTTGATTCTCTCTCGTGCTGGCATTGCAGAGCCAGTCTCATTGCAAGAGGAGGGGGGAGAACTTCTTTTTGACCTCACTGGGAAATGTCTTCCCCAGCTGCATAGCGAGGCCCCTCTGGAAGCAGAAGTCCATGTGGCAGCAGGTCTGCTGGCCAGGCTTCTCCCAGCACGGAGGGTGGGATGCCCTTGCAGGAGCTTGGCTA
The DNA here is from genome assembly GCA_013398955.1 of Callaeas wilsoni. Classification (NCBI taxonomy): domain Eukaryota; kingdom Metazoa; phylum Chordata; class Aves; order Passeriformes; family Callaeidae; genus Callaeas; species Callaeas wilsoni. The sequence goes on along the minus strand of VWPU01002582.1, from coordinate 96,304 downwards.
GCTCAGCAGCCTGGTGTGGGGACTTGAAGCTTTCTGTCATTCTGGAGCTTTTTTGCTGGGGAAAACAAAGGCATCAAACTTCTCCAGGAACTTGTAGCCAGGTGCTGGGCAGGGTCCCGAGGCAGCGCCAGCAGCGCTGCAGCCACCGGCACTCGCGGCACCACCGGCCGGGGGAACAGCCGGGCCTTTCTCACCAGGTAATAAATCTCAGCCCTTAACTGGCTGTGCAAGCATACTCTTCCTCTCCAGGTGAAGAATCACATGGCCGTAAAATTTTGTAATGTAAACAAGGTCAGAATCCTATTTGGACAGATTTATAGCCTGACTATGGAGCAGCAACCTTGCCTGGGCTTTGTGCCACCAGTAATTAATATGTATCCTGGGCTCTATTTTCCTTCTGGACAGTGTCCTTCTGCATGCTTGTGTGTGTTAGACTTGTAAGCATGAGAGTCTGCTGCCTCCTGAGAGGGACTTTCCTGGGGAGGCTGTGCTGCAAAGCCATTGCCCTGCAGATTGTGTGGAAGTGAGGGAGAGGGAACAGCCGAATTTGGGAGGACAGCACTTCCCCAGTACGTGTAAAGCCTCCAGGTAGCTGGCGCTGAGTCTCTGTGCAGTGATTGTCATAAAGACAGTCAATGTTTGTCATAGTTTCTGCCTACATTGAGATGAAGATCTTGCTGGAGAAACCACATCTGTTGACACTGAACAGTGATCTCCAGCTCTCTGCCCTGCCTGTGCCATATTTGTGGGAGGCAGTGGTTGTGTTTCACTGCAAATACCTACACCAAAGCTTTGAACACAATTTCCCTGCTGCTTATTTATTCCAGTCTAATTCAGCCAAGCATGTCCATGTAGGCTTCACTTGGTGTGGGCTCTCATGAGGTCTGCACGTCACCCCAAAGCTGACTAAAGGTGTGCTCAGGCTCTGCTGAAGGGAACCTGTGCCATGGAAGAGCTGGGTGTCCACTGAGACTGCCTGGAGCTGTGTGATGACACAGAGAAACAAAGGTGTCACAGAGATTTATCACCAATAAACACTCCTAGCAACAGTGGTGGCAGCAGGGTCCCGTTTGGCCCTGCCCCGGAGTGGCAGGAGACCAGGTGAGGATGGGTCGTGTTGCCTCAGTATTTACCTCCTGTACTGAAATGCACAGTGAAGCCACCATTTTATTTTCTTTTCTTGATGGCTTTTTGTGGAGCAGCATTGGTGTCCTGTGTTTTGCTCCTCTTCCAGGTGTTCACACCCAGAGGTGACCACAGGAGTTACCACCCCTCCAAGCTGCCCAGACTTGCCATTTTTCAGCCTTCACTCCCAGGTCATCTCTAGGGCATTCATTTGCAACTCTGCTCTTCAAAAACACTGAAAAGCAATGAAGGAATTAAAGAAAAATGCAGAGAAGAGAGAGAAACGAATCCATTTCATTCCAGGGGCTATGATCCCAGCACTGGATTTGGGCACAGATTTTCACCTTGGGCCCTCACTCACATATGAAATCCATTCTCATTATCACTCTTGGAGTAAATCCCTCCCTTTTCTCACAGTGCTCATGTGGGGGGGAGTTTGAGCATTGTGAGCCCTCATCCTGTGTTGATAGGGTCACAATACAAAATTTGTCTCTAATTAATGGCCAACGACCTTGTGCCATTCAAAAGTGTCTGGCAAGTGAGGAGCACAAGATGCTGGCGCATTAAAATCTGTCACTGCCAGGATCTGAGTCTGAAGCAAGCCCTGTTGCATTGCTGGGTTGTTTGTGCTGTCATTAATGAGATTGCTCTGCCCTTTTGTGTCTCTGTTTGGAAAACACGGCGCTGGTAGGCCAGCAATCCCAGAAACACAGGCCTTAACAACAGAATCGATGTGGCTTCATTACACTCAGCACTCGGTGGGCAATTATGTTGTTTTCTCAACAGCACGTGGCTGCGCCGGCTCAGGCAAGGAGAAGTACTCAGTGGGCACTTGCTGAGGCTTCCTGGGTGGACGAGGGGCCAGTGGAAGCCAGGGCTTGGCTCTACCTTCCAGCAGCTTTCACGGACTCCCCGGGGTGATGTTTGTGTGTGTGATGTGGGACAGCTTAATCCTCGATTCTGCGTTTGAAGCCATGGAGACTGAACTGCAAAGGCTGCCTCGTGTCTGTGACTGAGGCACTCACTAGGGCTGGATGAAAGTCTTATGCTGCAAAAGATTCTGTTCTCTGTGACCCCACTGCACATTATCCCAAAATAACTCGGTCACGGGGCAGTTTTACAGCATCTGTACAGGCCAAATTACTTCTTTGTAAAGAAACAGATTAGGTGAAAGGACCTGCTTTTCTGATTGATGACTTAAGCTGTATTGACCAAATGACAACCACTCTGAAAGGCTGGTTGCCATGGGATTGTCCGATACCTTCAGGGGATAAAAAAGGAAATAAAAATAGTTTCTTTGGGTTCAGCAGTCGATGGTGTAGCAGCATTAATGCTAGGGCTTGTGGTTGCTCTGGTTTGTACTTCCCCTGCTTCTTAGGGAGCTCTCTGGTGGTTCGTGAGATTCCAGGTGAGGTGGTAAGAGGCAAGTGGGCACTGGGGTGCTCCGGAGTGCCGTGCCAATGAACAGCATTCCGTGTGCTGGTAAAGGTCTGAGGAGGCTCTGCACTGATGGTGCCTTCATGTCTCCATCCCCACAGAGCCTCTGCACAGTGCCAGCATTTCTGCAGCGTTTGAGCTGAGCCTTCAACTCGAGCTCTGTGCTCCAGGAAAAGCACCAAGCTCTCTCCTTTCCCTGTGGCAGCTGGTCTGAGCGGCCAGTGTCCAAGCTGAGCCCACAGTGAGGGCTCCTCGCCAGATTCCCAGAGCAGTTCAGGGTCCTTGCGTGGTACCACACAGGCAGCAAGGCTTCTAAGCCTTTGGGAAGGTGCGCAGAGTGCAGGTGGAACGGCAGGTCATTTGCTGTTCGAGGTGAGCAACACACACTACGTTCAAAATGACTGAACTGACCTAATTACAGAGTTAACAGCAGGGTTATGGTTGAGATTTCTGAGCAAATGCTTCCCCCACTCCTGGGGGAAGGCTATAAAAGTGCTTAAACTGTCAAATTTGCTCTTTTGGATTTCTTGAATGATACAAGGAGGTTTGTGTGGAGTAAGGTGTTTATATTAGCAGCACTAACAATGGTGAAGGTCACAGCGAACCTGGAGATGTTACCTATGAGATCCGTCTTTAATGTAGACCAGCAGACTTCTAAATCTCTTCCCACTCTCCTCTTGCCCCCTTCCCATTATTAACATTCAGGGAAGTTCCAGGGAAGGGAGTACTCTTAAAATTTCATACTCTGATGTAGGTGCAAACCATTCCTGGGGCTCGCACCGTTAAAGAGGGATTTGCAGTCATCGAGATGACGGGTGCTGAAGTCTCCCGAGCTTTTCAGAGGAGAGCTGCTCTTTGACTGCAGGACAAGGGTGTGCAGAAGGATTAGCACTCAATAAATCCATCACAGGAGTACCAAGATGTTATTACTTGGGTTTGGAATATCCTGAAATAGCTCACCACCTTGGCAATTTTGCATCATTGATGTACTCTCAGCTGGATAAGATGACTTTCTAGAAATGGATCGGATAAACTGAGCTGTTTTAAGAGAGTCTATTATTCATATATTTCTTCAATTTGTATTCCAGGAGAAATAATAATGTTCCGTAGGGGCACCATTCATTCATACGTTCAAAACACAGACCCAAATGCAAACACCAATAAAACACAACATTCTTAATTAACAACCTCAGAGAGCATGACAGAGGCAGGTACTACCAGCCCCTTCGAACAAAGTACACTTGGAACCAGGTGCAGCTATTTACCAAAAGCTTCTAGAAAGCCAGCAGTAAAACTGTTTGTTTTTCCAGCACGTTGTGCAGTCACTGTTATTTCTCTAGATGGAAGAAGCAATCTGAGACACTAAAAATACACACCTTAGACCAACAGAGCTGTAAAATGATGCTAAATAAACAGTAACTCAAAGAAATCTTCCTCATTACAGTTTTATCTTCTGGGTGAGGCAGAAAAGGTTATAGGGTAGGATTTTATTTGAGAAGGGGCACTGGGCAGCGCTCTGGGGACATCTCTTAGCAGTGAGGACACAGCCGGGGGACACACCAGGACAGCTGCCCTTGGGAGCTCTTTGTGCGGGATGTGAGCGATGAAATCTGTCCTTTGAGATGAACTCGGCTTTCGTAGGAGGCAGAGAGGAGGCGCAGTTTGTGTTTTCCCCTCCGCAGTAACGTGCAGAGCCGAGAGCCGGGAATGGAGCGGGGGAGCCCGGGCACGGCTCTGTGCAGCCCGGCGCCAGGGAAGGGCAGCCTGCACTGCCCGCGGGATCAGGGCACTGCTCGTGCTGGGGACAGGCTGCAGAGAGGCCGTGAGGCATGAGCCACATGGGCTGTCACCCGAGGGCCCTCTGGGGATGGGGAAGCGCCCGTGTCACCTGCGAGCTGCAGCGGTGACATAGTCTGGCATTAAGGCTGCAGCTGCAGAGTGGCTTTGAAGCAGTGGTGTTTCCTGTTTCAGACTCAGAGACAATGGAAAAAAGTCACTTTTCCTAAAATAGCTGGCATGTCAAAACCTAGATTTTATTTATTGACCTTTCCAAAACCCATAAAAAGAAGTCCTTTTACAGAAGTAGCTGCTGCCTTGTGCCTGGCTCCGGAGGCTCGGGCAGCATGGCTGCTGCTGATCACTGGAAGCCAGACATGGGATCTGGGCCCTTGAGCGTGGGCTTGAGCATAATTCATTGGTGTGTTTTTTTAAAAAGACATTTGCTCTGTCTTGTGTCAGCCACACGCTTCTGACTCAGTTGAACTGCTTATTCTTTCACTTAAGCTCTGCCCTTGTTCTAACAAAGGATTTCTAGTAGTTTAGTTTTTGTTACTAACAGCCCATAGAAAGCTGTAGACACAGGCGTTATTTTCCTGGTAATGCAGAATTTCACTGTGCTGGGGTATTTTTTCAGCCTGTCCATCAGACAGATAAAACACGCTCCTTTTTTTCTCCACTGTCAGATTTTTCAAAGGCTCTTCCAAAGCAGGTGCATAAATTAAAACAAAATAGAAGTCAGAAGTCAGAGGAAAACTCTTAAGTCTGTACCCTACTGAGAGGGATTATGGGGAGTGGAAAGTATGAGTCATGGAATGGCTACTTCTTGGAGCCAGAGTTAATGCGGCTCCCGCAGAGCAGGGGAGAATCCTCAGGAGGGGCAGCCTGTTCTCGCCTCTTTAAAACCCATTTCTACTCCTGCAAATTTGATCACAGTTTAAAAAAAAAGGAAACATGTTGGTGAGATGTACTTATCCTTTGATCTTTCCCTAAAGTCTGGTTTCTTGGCCAGATTTCCAGGTATTTCAGTACTGAGAACGTGGCAGTGTTTTAACTCTATTTTGGCAGTTCAGCCGCTGTGCTCTGGGATTTATCCTGGCTGCCCTTTATCTCTGCAGCCACACTTGCACATGGAACCTGAATTAAATGCCCAGGGCTAAAACTCTGCCTCTGATGATTCTCTCCTTCAGTGTTACAGTGGTGCCCGGTGGCAGGGAGGTGGCCGGTGCCTGGCCCGCAGTAAGAGCTGCTCTCCTGGATGCCCCACGGACATTCTGGTTAATATTCCTCCCCGTGCACAGCACTGCCCAAATATTGAGCTTTATAAATATTAACTGAGGAGATGAGGTGCAGGGAGGCTGGAAGTCAGCTCTCATAAAGCTCCTGTAGTACTGAAATGCTGTGTCTGGGGTTGCATTTATCTCCCCCAGTACAGGGAAGTGCAAGGAGCGTCTGGCACATCCCATACAGGCACTCCCCACACGCACCCATCCATACCCTCCAAACTGTGCAGCCACGACCTGAAATCAGAAATGTTCCCTGTGAAATTGGCCTTTTTCTGTTCTGCTCCCCTGCAACCCTTTTTTCAGCCTTTCCCCATCAATGTGCTGTTTTCCCGTTAGGAACCCATGGGATCCCAGCATACAAAAGCCTTGGGTTTCATAGCTGCTCGTGAGTGGGAAAGGGAGAACATGGCAATGTTCACTCCAAACTGAGGGCAGTGGGTTTGCTTTCCTGCCAGCTTAGGCTGACTTTAAACCTGGTTCCTCAGTGGAGGGTGTATCTGGTTCCCTGTGTGCACTGACTGGGGGGGCGGGGGTGAGTCCCTGGTGAGTCTGTGCTAGAAAACAGCTTAAACCAACTTTTTGGCTAAATGGTTCACTTCAGTCACTACAGTGTTTGGAAGTTTTAGTTAGAAATGAGCGTAATTATGGGTAGGACAGCCTTGTTGAGCAGTGTCCTTGCCAGTCTGGAGTTTTGGTTTCAGAACAGCTGTCTGTACGTTTCCACAGCATCTCAGACTCCCTCATGTGCGATTTGAATTTCAGCAGGCTTTTTCTGTAAGGCACAGATGCTGCCTGCACTTGACACAGGTATGTGCAGCATCAGAAAGGTGTCAGCAGACTTGCTGAGTCCCAGATATCCCTCAGAGCTGGACAGAGGAGGACCTCAATGCTCCATCCTTTGACAGCACTGTCAGAGTCGGGGTCCACCTTGTAATACCCTCCCTGAAAAATTCAGGATCTGCAAACTGAGTGCACTGGTCACTGCTTGGTAAGTGAGCTGCAGATGAGGGGGTAACAGGGGCAGTACCAGCTTGCTGGCATCAGTCTGGACCTTTCATCCTTCCCAGCAGAACAATCTGAAAAGGCAGAGAACCAGAAACCCACAGACAATCTGTACTTCTGAAGATTTCTAAGGTTAACAACGACTGTCTCAGTCTCAACTTTCACAAAGACAGGTTTAATGGAAATGAAAAAACAAGGCTTGTTTGTAGGGTTTGTATTTTTACCCCAGGCAAACCCAGGAGATGGATTAAACTGAGGAATGCCTTGTTCTTCAGTTTATTCTCAAAATATAACACACATCCAGAGGGATATAATTTTTCTGTTAAGTTTACCACGCTATCTTTGTTAGGTTCATTCCTGGTGATTCACTTGTCACAATAAGAACCTCAGCTGAGAAACAAAGCCCCGCAGCTCCTGCGCCGGCGGGTCCGGGACGGCGTCCGGCACAGCCGGGAGCGCTCCGGGGCGTGTCGGGGTGTCCTGGCTCCCGTCACCTCTGCGGCTCCTCACCACGAAGCTCATCCGCTTGGGACGGCTCTTGGAGCACGCCTGCATTCCAGCTCTGCAGTGGGGAGTGAGACGGCTGCGCCTAACGCTGTTTGCTGTCCCCCCGACACCCGAGCGACCGTGCCGCCGCCCGGGGCTGCGAGGGGTGATTGCCCCTAGCCGAGAAACGCTCTCTGTGCAGCAACAGCTCCATCCCGACACGGGTGGAAGATTCAAGTGCCAGTCACCCAAAACCCAGCGGGTCCTAGGCGTTACATTATGTGATAGCTCGTGGTGACAGCTGCGGTGCCTCCCTTGGAGCTGCACTGACAACTCTTGTGTCTGTGCTCTCACTTTTACCTTCCCCTTTCGCCTCCATCCTCCCCCACCCGCATCTCCTTTACTTCCGCCTGCCCAGCCCAGGCCAGCGCTCCCCGCCTGCGGCAGAGGGGTTTGTGCCAGGCACGGCTGCTCGCTCCATCTTCACACCTTCTCCCTGGACCAACTCGGCCCCTGTCTGCTCCCAGCTCTTTCAATACCACCCTCACAGGGCTGTTTGCAATGGCATTGCTGGATTGTGCTGTTTCCCCCAGTCTGTGCTCCTAGAACTCCATCCTTCTTTCCTATTAATATAGAAAGTTCCCGGTATTTTATATTTCTTTCCTTTCTTTATTGCCATATAAAATGCAGGCAATGCAAATGGACAGAGGTTCCCTCCCCTCTTCCAGCTGCAAGTCCTGGTAAGGGGAGTCCTATTGCCTTGTGTTCAGCAGCTTGGGGGCTTTGGGCATATTCTTTTTGGGATATAAATATAGCCGGATTGTGTTCAAGGCTGAGGTGGATCAGTCTAATCAGATGTGAGAAACATCTGAACAAAATCCTTTGCACTGTTCAGGCTGCAATGCAAGAGTTGTTTCTTTTTCTTGCTGTGAGTTGAGCTTTCTGTCCTGGTTTTCACTTCTCCCCATTTTTTGCTCCTCCCTCCTCAAAGTCTGAGCTGCTCCATCACCAGCAGTGCTGACCCTGATGCTGCCCATCCCCGGGGTGCTGCAGGGCCCTCTTTACTTGGGTCTGTTCTAGCTATCAACAGCCATATATAACATGCTATCCATGATTTTAATCCAAAACTGTAGGCTGCCATGCAAGAACAGCCCCTTTGTAATTTACTCTAATTCTGGCCTGGGAGGTGTCAGGGCCAGTACCATGGAACCCCTCTTTCCTTTTCCCTGCTCACCTGTCCTGCAGTGTCCCAGCTGTGAGCGCTTCCAGCCTGTTGTGTGCCCAGTTTGTGCTGATTGATGCCAGCTCAGGGTCTGGCACAGCAGTGCCAATGCTTGGGTAGCTGGAAAAAAATACATTCTTTGGTACGATTTTCAGTGAGACAGTCCAGCAGTTCAGGGTTATGATGCAGATACTTTTCTGCCAATGCTTACATCAGCTGTGCTGAGTTCACACGTCAGAGCAGTTGCAACGATTTCCTCCATGCTGACTAACACGATCATGAAGGCTGTGGCTGGTTCCACCTCTTCAGAGCTTGACTCACCAGCTTTGTTCAGAGGATCAGTTGCCAAATTCGAAGTTAGACTTTATGAATCATATTTATTTATATTAGGGTAGTGCTTGGGAGGTCTAGTCCTGGGCCAGGAGCCCGCTGTGTTAGTTAGGTGCTGCACAGCATCCTGGCCCAAAGGCTTGGCTGTTGCTTCTAAGAGGAAAGAGAAGGGCAGGGAAAGGCAGGAGTCACCCACAAAGACTAGGGAATACCATTTGTCTTCTTGCCAAATCTTCATAGGAGATGCTGGGAAGGAGAGAAAGCTTTTACTTTCCCGGAGAGGGGAGGGGACCACACCGCTGTGCTGCAGAGAAAATATTCCCTTTCCATACTGGCGTTAAAACCGGTTACTAGTGTAAGATGGATACAGAGGTTTAGGCTTTATTGGCTTACAGTGACTCTTTCATAGCAAAAACTTCTTTGTGAGGAAAAGATAAATGCTCCCAGCATTGGCAAATTAGTGCATTATCCCCTAGATTAATTACTGTAAAGTGAAATCAGGTGCTCATTATTTATTCAAAGCTTCACTAGAAATCCCTGGTGGATACCAAGCTGGGAGGAGTGAGTTGGTGCAGAGGAAAGCACAAAGCCGTGGCGGTGGGGTCTGGATAGCCAGGCTGAGCTGTGCCTCAGCCAGGAGCCGGGGGGGAGGGAAGCTGCCCCGCAGGGAGAGCAGGTCGGCCGCGGGATGGATCCACACCCGCAGCGTGGGAAGAGCCTGTTCTCGCAGGGAATCACCACACCTTGCTCCCACTGCTGACACTTTTTCACACATACCATTTCTGTGGCATCTCCATAGCATTCTCGGTGCTTTAAGGCAACTCCAGCTCCTGTTCTTCCCCTCAGTAGTAGTGAAAACTCCTTCCTTTTTAAGCAGTTAACTGGCTGGATCCCCCCTGACCTGGTACCTGTGCTACACCAATGTGCTCCGAGGCTGCCCTGCCCTGTGCTGCTGATAAGCAGCCTTTTCACATGGAAAAGTATGTAGATAAGCCAAATCTTGTCTACACGTGTAGAGCCACTGGGTTCAGCAGCGCCAGGGCAGGGATGAGCTTGGCCCCAGGCAGTTATTTCTGCAGCTCTCCCAGCCTTGTGCAAAAAAATCAGGGGGATAATTGACAGGTCTGGGTGTCTGCTGCTGCCTTGTTTGTTTTTGCTTCCATGCCTTACAGTGGCTTTGAAATGCAAATAGCAAACTTTATGTGGTCCGTCAAAGGGAGTTTGAGTTATTTTGATGTATTTTTGATGTGCTCTGGAGCGTCACAAACTTTGAGGTTTATTTAGGAAGGTAAGAACCCGCTTCTCATCAAAGATGACAGCGCAGGAAGAGGCCGAGGGAATTTGCAGTGAGGGCTGAAAGCTGAAGCATCACCATGTGGAGATTCAGTGCTCACCGGGAGGTTCAGGCATCAGCGTGTCAGGTGTCAGCTCCTCAACCCTTTTCTCTGCTGGCGTTTGCCGGAGGATACCTGGAGCTGGGGTCCTGTGGGACGAGGGTAACCAGCTTTTATTCCATTCCCCGCTGCTGCTGCACTAGGACAGTGCCTCTTTTGGCTCTGTGTGTGTGTCCCTCTGCATACTGGGCTATTTAAACGTTGTGGTGTGGTGGGCAGAGCTGGCCCCGTGCGTGGTGGGGAGCACAGAGCCAGCCCTCAGGCTCTGGGGAATATTTTAGGCACTGGTGTAAGACAAATGAGAAGTGCCGTTCCTTCAGTGGGCTACAGAAACTGGGTTGTATTGAAAGAAATGTTATATAAGGGCCTAAAATTAGCAGGATGGAAAAAGAAGTCTGCTAAATACTCCCGTCTCTCTGTTGACACAAGCAGACTTCCACCAGAAGGGGAGGGCTCCTTAATTATAGTTTCCTGACGTATTCCGGAAATTAGGGATTGAAAGAGACCATGAGCTTGGGATGCCCACCCCAGTGAGTTACTGGGGGGGGGATGATCCAGGCAGCCCTGACCCGTAGGCCCCTCCCCAGATAGGATCCGACGTGCCATGCCACAGCACAGTGGGGTGGGAACAGGTCCTGGTCCATCTCCATGGGAAGGAAACCCTGCCACTGGCACAGCTGGCATCAAGCAGGCAAATGGAGCTGGTGCTGGTGGATTTTTGGAGGGAGCAGTGTGGGAGCCATTAACTGCCCCCTGAGACAGGCTCTTCGTGGATGAGCATCCCGGCAGGAGGAAACAGTGGCCTGTTTGCCTCTGCTAGGCACCCAAGCAAACGGATTGATTTTTTTGGAGACCCTGCTGTTGAATTTGAGCCTCTTGTGCAGTATGGCTGAGGTTTGTTCCCCCAGCTTTTGGCTCTGCCAACAGACTGGCTTGTTTGCTTTTCACGATTTATCGCATAAGCTGCAACCTTAGAGTCCTTCCTTGCCCTGTAAATACCAGTTGTCTTTTGCTCTTTATCCAAGGAAACGGTCCGGGGATGCGGGGCGGGCCCGGGCGGGTGCCGGGCCGATGTTGCCGTTTACCGGAGCTCCGCACGCAGCCCTGCCCTGCCGAGGGGAGGGCCGTTTGGCCGTTTCAGCGCGCTGTGAACACGCTCGGGGGAAGGAGGGATTGGGAGCGCCGACAGGGCAGAGCAGGGCAGAGCAGAGCAGAGCAGAGCAGATCGTCTCCCAAGGGATGCTCCCATCCACACGCAGGCGGCTGCCGCACCCCGGCTCGTGCCTGCCTTCCCGGCGCTGCCTGGCTGCGGGAAGCACACGCTCACCCCAGTACTGTCATCCCTGACAGAAAACATCCATTTCGCTCACGCCCACGCGCCCGGCATCACAGGAAATCAGACTTTATATAGAGGTGGGAACCACACTCCCCAGCCGCCCCGGCGCCGGGGGGTTGCCTCGCACATGGCTCCCAGCACCTTCCCCGGAGCGGGGAGGAAGCCTGGGCTCTGGCTCCTGGAGTGCCTGGCCAGGTGGCCCTTGGCAGGTGCTGCCTGAGCCCAGCCCCGCGCAGCAAAGGGGCCCCTCCCGCTGGCCCAGAGCAGCTCATCACCCCCCCAGCCTTTCCCAGGGCCCCTGGAAGCACGGCTGTTACAGCTACAGATGCTGGGAAAACGGCCAGCAAAGCTGCTTTCCAACTGGAAACTGTATTTCAGCAAAACAAGGGGTTCGGGGGCTTTTTCTGGGAGTGGGTTCGTTTGGGGTTTTTTCTCCTACAGATAATTTGGATAGTTTTGTTTGGTTTTTTGTTTTTTTTTTTCCTTTTTGGTGTTGTTGTTTGTTTGGGGTTTTGTTTGTTTTTGGTTTTTGGCCAAAACCCTGAAATTATTTGGAAATCCTTTTGCAGGGATTCATGGGAATTGTAGTCCAGTGCCTTGTGTGCCTGTCCCTCCCTCTGCTCTGAGATCCCAGGATGGAACACACTTTCCTTGGGGTACCACACAGGCTCATGAAGGGGGGAAGCCATGCAGTAAATGAAGTTCAGGAGTTGTTGTCCAGAGGTGAAGGTTAAATTAAGAGGTATTCGCATGCTAGATGCCACAGCTGAGGGAATAAGAATCCAAGAACTAAAGCTGTGAGTTATACCCTGAACTTGTTTGGGTTGTTCGTGGTTCTTGGGGAGTCGGTGCTGGAGCCTCGCTCAGGGCAGGGAGGTCCCGCCGCGTTTGCAGGGTCTGTGTTCACAGGTCTGAGTGTTTACCAGTACCCACGGGCTTCAAGCCCTCTTTCCCCCATTGCTTTGCTGGGATACTGCTAAGAGCAAAATGAGAGATTCACTGATGAGAACGGGCTGAGCTATTTTTAGCAGAGGCTCATAAATCACCTAATATCTCAAGTTTTTGTTTTGAAGTTTAAATTCAGACAATGGAAAATAGTGCTCCCAGATCAAATAAACATTCTCTTTCTATTGACAGAAAAATAAACACGAGCTGCTTAAATATCTGTAGAGCATAATTTATTAATCACATGAGAATGAAAAACATAAGCGCACTATGATCCCGAGAAAAGAATGAGTCTCGGGAGTGTATGAAAGGCTGGGAGAGGTCAGGACTGTTAGAGCTGGAAAAGGAAACAGTTGTGGTTTTCAGGCTGGGATGTGGCACATAGAAGGCTTTAGTGTCTCCAGACTGCACTGGACAGGGGATTGTTTTGAGGTGGTTCATTATGTAGGACCAAAAGACCGTGTATATATATTTATTGAGCAGGTACAAATACAACACCTGTGTTTATAAACTTCAAAAACCTGCTGACCATCTCCTACCTGCGGGCTGTGTTCACCCACTAGATCTGCCTGGTAGTGACAGACTGTTCCTGCGGTGCAGTTCACAGAGCTGTTTGGGGCTGCACGTGCAGATTTACGTGGATACGGATATTTGACCAGTGAGGGAAAAATATGAGTTCAAAATTGCAAACGTTTTCTGGCAAGAGAAAACAGCACAATTTCCAGGTTGGAGCTACTCAGCTTTATCCTGAAAGCATATGCAATATCTCTGGCATTGCATTGCTCCATAATTTTTAATTATCACTCCCAATCACCATCCAATGGCTGGGAATCTGTCATTGGATCTTTTCTGCCTTTGACTGTTGTGCTTGGAGCAAGGGCCCAGTGCTAGGAGGACTGATCACCTCCTTCCCAATGAAAATCGACAGAGGTTGTGAGATGGGAACTGCAGGCTCAGAAAAGCAGAGGCAGAAAGTCTCCAAGGCAGTTCTGTGCTCGCGGAGGCACTGCGGGCAGCTCACGCTGCCTCTGGACAGAGGTGTCCCAGGGGCCTGGGGCTCCCGTCTGTGCACTGCTTCGGGCTGCTGGGTTCATGGCAGTTCTCAAGACTTCTTCATTCTGCATCATGGAAGGGGAAATTGAAAAGGTATTTTATCTGCAAAGACTCTTAGAAGTGACTAAGTCATGAGTCTGTTCAGCACATGGTCCCAAGCACATAAATCCATGAAGGAAGGCTTAGGAAAACAGTGAGTTAACTCTTATAAAACATTTCCCATTTCCCAAGGTACTGACATCAGTAAATTTCTATTGTACTGGAAAAAAATCACCCAATCCCTGAGAAAACAAATCAAATTTAAATCCCAAGAACTGTGCTCTTCTTCTTTAGCAAAATCTCTGCAGAGACAGAGCATTAGAGCTTTCTTTTGATTTCGGAGAGAACCAATTTAGAAAATAGTTGGGAGGTGGTTTCCAGTAGCCATAAATCCAAAGAGCTTTGACAGTTTTGTCTTTTCAATTACAAAATGAGACTTCACTTTGGTTATGCTTACAATCAAGATCTGAATTTCCAAGCTCTCACCCAGGCACCTTGTCATTCCAACACTTTAGGCAGTCTCTTCCAAAAAAAGGGCTCAAACGTCTTTTCTGCCACATGACTTCTCCAAATTTCCTCCCTTTGGCCATGGAGATGCCAGATTTGTAGATGTGGTAATGGTTTGCATCTTCCAAAAGAGCATCAAGCTGTGAAAGGTTAGTGGAGCAGCCTGCACAAGGAATCCCCCCAGATGCAAACGGCCACCACCAGTTTGTTTCAGTCGTGGTCTAAGTGAAATGGGATGAGGTTGGGCTGACTGTTTTTCCTTTTGTCCAGCACTCTAAGGGCAGTAACATGCCCATGACCCAACTGGCCAAGTCCAGTGACGTGGCTCCTCAGAGACCCCTGGTCCATGGGCAGGGAAGGATGAAGCCTGCGGGGGCACGGTGCCCTTCTCCAGCTCTGGGCTCACAAGAACGATGTGTCCAGGGCTGCTCAGAAACTCTGCCAAGGCCTGTACTGTGTTCCCAGCTCACCCTGGCCGTGCCCAGCCACTTGCCGCTGGAAGGAAATACCCTGTGGTATTTAGGAAAACCCAGCATTTAAATCCTCACTACTCAAAAGGTAGAGATTGAGTTTTTTTCCAAAACTAGAAGACAAGATCGTGAAATCCTCCGGCTGCCTCTGAGCTTTGCTTTTGCTGGGAGGGAGGGCTGACCTTTCTGTGCTGCCCAGTCTGTACTCTTTCACAGAAAGCTTCTGCTTTTCTTCAGGCTCCAGCATCTTTCCCAGCCCTCCTTTGCCCTCCCACTATCAGCAGGAGCCACATGCACATACCGTCCTGCTTCATCTTTTGAGCAACTTCAGATGCAGAATTTTGAAGGGAAAAAAAATGAGTTCTCTCAAACTGGACATGTCTGTGACCTTGAGTTAATTTAAATAAACAATTGTCTTTTAAGGTCTTACCACCAGTGAAAACTTGTCTTTCTGTCTGCCAGTGCAATTCTTAATGCTGCTGGTTTCACTTCCAAAAGCTGACAAGCAGAAAAACAAGCTCCCTTCTCCCTTCCCTCTTTCCCCTCTGTAGGTCCAGGCAGTCGCAGGATGGCTGAATTCCCCCTGCAGTTGGTTCCAGGGGGGTTAATGCAACCTAGGATGTTATTTGGAGATCCTGCTTTTAGAGAGATGCCAGGAGCCTCGGAGGACCTGGGAATGGCTCTGTGTGTGCGGGGCAGGGACAGTACCTGCTCTGGCACAGCCGGCTGCACACACTGAGGACGTTGTTTCTTTACAAACTCTGTCGTTTCTGTCCAAACCAGGGCAAAATTTTCTTGAAGGCCTTGTCATGTCCTCATTTTTGAAATGAGAGAATGCAATTCAAAGGGAAGAAGTGACTCACCCCAGCCTGCGCTGGTGGGAGCTGCAGGGTCAGTAGGAGCTGACCCCTTGGTTTTCTGCGTCTAAAATATGTCCCTTTCCTTCTGTCTGCTCACTGGTACAGCTTGAGGAAAAGACCTCCAGGCAGCTGTTTGATGAATTTGCATCAATCTAGGCAAGAGGAGAATAAATAATGGAGAAACAGGGCCAGAGAGGGGAATAAATTAGGAGGAGCATCCTGGGGGGTTATCCCAGAAAAGTCTGAAAGGAGCAGGTTAGGGAGACTAAGTCTTGTTTGATGCATGCCTGGAGCTGTGAGAAAGGAAACCTCACTCCTGTTTCTTTTTAGGGAACCAGGGCTGTTCAATCTGCATAAATAAGTAGGATTTCATCAGAGAAATGCCTAAGTGTTTTGTCAGTTTTTCCCATTAATTGGGTCATCTTAGTGGGACCCCAAACTTTGATCCAGATCAAACAGGGATAAGTCTGGCTATCAGGAGCAGGAGCTGCTTTCAAAGGAACAAGCTGTGAGCTGGAATTGCTGCTGAATCTGATGGAGCAAACACCCGAGCCGTGCACACAGCCCAGGACCTTAGGCCAAAAGACTTTAAATGGAGACATAAAACAAGAGGTGGAGATCTTGCAAAAGGAATTAAAGTAGATCTAAGGCAGCAAGAGACTTTGCAGAAGGAATTAAAATAAGATTAGAGCAAATTCTAATAAAGAGCTGTAGGCTTCAGGAAAAAAAAAAAAAAAAGAAGTTAAAGGAGCATCTGGAAGATTCCCAGAGAGGCTGTAAGAAGTCTTGCAGGCAGAACTGAGTCTGTGCTGGGGAGGGGAGCTGAACACGGATGCAGTCGTGCAGCCCTCGCTGGGGGCTGGAGAGTCACAGGACCTTTGGCCATGGCAGAGCTTGCTAACCAAGGGGAGCTGCAGCAGGGAGGGAAGGGGCTGAAAAAGCACCTACCAAAGAAAAGGAAAACAGGCAAAGAGCAAACAGAGCCCGGCTGAAACGAGCCCAGACGAGCTCTAATTCCAGGCCAGGAATTTGTTGAAATTTTCCTTACTGCCAGCCCATAGAGGCCTTGAGGAGAGGTCAGACTATCTCTATGCAAGCAGTCTTTGAGGTAAAAGAATTCCTGAGGGGACTGACTTGCTCAGCTCGAGAGCACAGAGCACTGAGAGCGCTGCCAGCTGCCAGCGATGGTGGCCGGGCCCTGCTGGTGCTGCGGAGCTGGAGAGACATCCCGTGGAACCAAGGCTGGGGAGTCAGAAAGAGGGAGAAAAGCAAGCCCCCCTGGATTCCTGATACTTCCAGGTGCCCACAGGGGCTTTGCAAGTGACTTGGCATTTGATCAGCCCGGAGCACGTTTGCTGGGTTCGACCTGTAGCTCAGGAGCCCAAAGCGACCCAGGAGCATGTGGGCTCTGTGGCGGAGCAGGGACATCCCTCCCCTGGCACTGGGGACCTCAGCCCTGAGGGTTTCAGGAGGTGAGGAGGGAGGGCACTGCCCCTCTGCTCTGCTCTCTGCTTTGCTGCAGTCCTGCGTGGGAAAGGACAGGAAGCTGGGACGTGTGACCCTGCTCTGCTCTGAGAGGCCATCAGGAGCTGCTGGGTTGAGTGCTGGCTGCAGGTGGGGAGAAGAAAGGTGCTGCTCGTTGCTTTCCTCGGGTGCAGGATGGGGAAGAAATCCCTGTAGCTGAGTGGGTTTCCAGGACTCGTGCACTCATGATAACTAAATGAAGTGCCAGGGAGCACTGGGACAAATCTGGGCCCTAAGCCTTGGTTATTCTGTATGTCCAACATATACTGTGTTTTGATAAAGATATTACCAACTTCTAGATTCTTCCTGGTAATTAGATGCCAATCTCCTACAAGGTCTCTCTTTCTGTGTAGTGAAATTTCGTGTTGTTATCTTGCAATAAGGGACCATGTCTGACTGACAGCACGAGAGCTCTGCAGCAACAAGAACTGGTAGGAGCTTGGCAAATAGAGCCTATAAATGGCATCTCCTTTGAATGCTGGATAATTTAAAGTGATTAAAGGCAGATTATCCAGGCACAACAAGTGAACAAAGGAATGGATGGCAGGGGTGCACCCCGGGCTGATGCATTGCTGCTGCAGGAGCCTTCCTTTTGGTGGCCAGGAGTGAAGTGGTGTTTGAACAGCAGACTGGAGCCCTCTTGGCGTGATGGGATGAAGGGAAATGGAGAAGGCTGAGGGTGTCAGTGGCCACATAGTTAAATGCTACAATCCAGAATGATATCCTGTGCTCAAACAAATGAACAGTGGCCGTCTCCTCTCCCTTCCAGCCCTCTCAGCTTTGCCTGCAGTGTGCTCTGGCAACACTTATGCATTGTTTGGTTGAAATAATTTCTAGCTGGCTTGTGAAATCCTCCCTCCTCTCATCAAGGCAAGTCAAATGACCTGAATACTAAGCAGGAGAAACCCAAAGCCAAGCCATGTGATGAATGTCTTGTACAGTACTTTTGTTGCTGGTACTTCCACCCCACCTCTGTCCCTGTTTTTGCTCTCTGGGCATGTCTTGGATGTGGCACGCTGTCTTTTGGAAGAGTCCGACAGCTCTGGAGGCCTTGTTCACAGGGGCTGCTGCTGTCCATTAATCTCTAAACTGTCTGGTAACTCTTGTTGCAAGAATTACCTTTGGCTGCTTATCAGTCTGTCAAAATTTCCCTTGATGGCTGCTTCTGTAAATTCACACAGATCTTACTGGCTGTCCTTGCTTCAGGCCCCTGCAAAACTTATTAAAACAACAAATATGCTGGGGAATTCAGTGTAAAAGTTGGGGTGGTCGGTATGAGAGCATGGCTCTCACAGCAGAGACTCTTGTTGGGATGCTCTTCCAGGACTCAAGGGAAAGTTTGGGTATTTGCCTTTCTGAATCCCTTTCCCACATCTCCAGGGAGCTGTTGTGTGTCCAGAGCAGGAGCTGAGGAGCCAGGAGGGCACCTCTGCTGTCAGCAGCCTCCTCCCAACCCAACTCCCTGATCCTGGGCCAGACTCTGAAAGGCTTCTGGGTACCAAGAGATGTGCACTGATGGTGGTTCTACACAGCACCTCAGGCAGTTTACGTATCTGCTGATTTTTCTTAAATAACATCTCTGGGCCAGTAGATTTCAAGCTGCATCAATAACAGCTAACTTTTTGGCGAGTCTGGGCAGCGTGTGGGGCTTCTGTTGTACTCATGTTTCGGGATGCTCACCAAACTCATTCAGGCCCGCACTGTCAGCAGCACCAGAGAAGCTTCAGGCTCTGTGAAGCCTCCCACTGCTGTGCTGCAGCTCAGCACTTTCTCAGCACACTCTCATGCCTCTGTTTGCCCATCAGCCTCATTCAGCTGAGGACTCGTGGCTTATTGACAGTGCTCTGCGATGGCCTGATCAAAGAGAGACGTGAGTGAGAGGTGATTTGAATCATGGTCTATCTGCAAGAAATGGAAATACTTCTTTTTTTCCCTTGGAAGCCTCATAGCACCAGGAAGTGCCTTTGTGGCAGCAATTGTCTTTGAAGGAAACTCGTTAGCACAGGACAAGATTGAAATATGGTGAATATCTGGATTTCTTTGAATTTCTGGCTTATGATGGATGCTTTCGTGCCTAACCTCACTTGCAGTGAATTTGCTCCACAGGTTTCCAAACCATTTGTCTGAACATTGCAGGCACACAGAAGATCCCACAAGTGATAGCAGGGGTAATTTCCTAGTCGTGTGTCTTGGGGAGGGAAGGCTCTTCAGCTGTGTGTTCAGCAGCCGCTGTCAGGAAAGGGCATTTGGAGGTTTCCATGGCAGCTCATTCCCACTGCTGGAGCCGCAAGCTGCGACTGGGGACACTTCGAAAGCACAAGAAGGAAAATCCAGACACCCCACTCGTTTGGGGCCTGCAAAGCCTGCAGGGCCATTAGTGGACCGTATTTTGTTGGCGGTGATCTGCCAGGCCCAGCTTTTGGAGAGGCTTGGAAGGGCAGAGGATGCAGGCATCGCGTCTCCCTTCGGAGACAGCCTGGGCTGGACCCACAGAGGGGGAACCCCGCTGCGGGTGGAGGTGGAGGGGGGCTGTGAGCACCCCTGCCCTGCAGCACCTCCGAGCTGTCCCCGCTGGCTGCAGGGGACAGAGCTGGCGTCACGCGCGCGTTACCGGCGCCGTTCGTCAGTGCCACGGGCACCCAGCGTCAGCACATCACGGTGGAAAAAGGAAGCACTGAGCATGAAACAGATTTGCTTGGGCTGCTGCAGCCCTTTTATCCCCTCATTATTCATTAAACTGGGCCCTCCAGCAAATATTTTTTCACCCACAGTGAATAAGCATGAGATTTTTCCCTCTTAGCAGCTCAGAGGGTCCTTGGCAGCAGGTTCAGGGGAGCTCAGTGCCTTGGCAGGCAGAGGAGCAGCTCTCCACGGGCCGCAGGGTGGGATGTGGAAAACCCTCCCAAGTCCTTTCATAGAGAAAAGGACACGTTTTTATCCCTGGAGCAACCTTTCAGGATTCCCACCTGTCAGCACCACCAGTGCGCACGGACCCAACAAAAGGAGCGCTGTTTTCCCAGCACATCCCTGTTCCCGTGGAGCAGCCGCAGCCCCCGCTGCTCCGCGGGGCCGGAGCGGGCTGGATTTATCAGCTGGTGGAGTAGCAGCGAGGGAATGTACTTAGTGGCATTGCATAAGCAGGGTGTTTGCAGACGCAGGCGAGTTCTTGTGCTGATGTCAAAGAGCAGAGCTCAGCTGGAGTCAATGCAAATCTCCACCTACTAAGGATCAGCATGTGGTGCCAAAACTCTGGAGTGTTTTGTTTTCAGGGCACCAGGAAAATATTTCAGGGTTGGTTTTTTTCTTCTTGCATTTGGAGAGCTGAAGTAAATAGTGGCGTGAAGCAGCTGTCTCAGTGGTAAGGACTCTGCTGGCCAGGCTCTTTGGCAGCTAGTGAAGTCACAGGGTGTTTCAAGGGGGTAGGTTATTTCTGCGCGTGAGACTTGGTCACAGGCCAGTTCCAGAGACCCTGTTCAGGTATTCAGGTTGAGACTTTCCCACTGTGAGCCCAGGTGTGATGCCACTGCAGGCTCTTGTGACGGTGATCACAGACTTTCTGGGCTGAGGGACCCCAGAGGCAGGGAGGGGAGCCAAAGCTTCCAGGTCCCCCATCCTCCCAGCTGGGGAGGCAGAGTGCCTTGTGTCCTAAACAGTTTCCTCATCCCTGCCCGTAGATCAGCAGGTCTGCCCACCCTGCAGTTTTCCTTGCTGTCGCTGGAGTGCCCTGTGCTTGGTTTTGCTGTGCAGGCAAAAGGAAGCAGATGTGGGGCATGAAGACACCTTGCTTGTCACAGAGATCTGTTTCATTTGGAAGGAAATTGCAATGGGCTTCGAGTACTTCCATCAATTTCCACCGCCATAGGAGGTGCTTGTGTGCATGGACAGCGGGTCACAGTCTGGACAGGAGCAGTGCTGGTGGGTCTGAAATGGCGTGGGGAAGAACTGCAGAGCTGGTGAGGTGACCCCATTTGCAAGAGTCCAGAGAAGTGAGTGAACAGTGAGCAGAGGGGGAAGACCTGATCAAATTTAAGTGTGGTCCTTAACTGACCAAGGACCAGCACTGGTCCGTTTTCTTATTCACACCACCTGCTTCCTCCCGCTGGTGCCCTGGTGTGCCAAGTGCGGCTGTGTCCACTGATGATGAGAGCAGCCATCCTGTTCTGAAGGCACATCTCCTGCCCTTCCTTCTGTTTTTGTGGTTGCTCTGTGCAGCCTGGATGTGACAGGTCTGAGTTGAGAATCAGACCTGTGTCAGTCAGGGTTGCCTTCTGTCTACGTGAGCAGCTGCTCTCACACCAAGCTGGTCTAGCTGACAGGAGCAGAGATGTCACCATGGATTTTGATACCAGCCAGACGACAGGAACTTTTCAGAGCTTGAATTGGTTTGGGCTTCCCACTGTTGGACAAGGGTGTGTAGGTCATGGTCTGAGCCAAGTCAGCACGGCTGAGACGTGCTGAAGGAAGGCAGAGTCAGATGTTGGGCAATAAGCTGTTGCCTGAGCGCTGTTATGAGTTACAAAATGCAGTGCCAGCCCCTCACCACCCTGTGTTGGTGCTGTGCTGCTGCGTCAGGGTGCTCTGGATGAGAGCTCTGGGAGACGGGGTCTTCTTCCTGCACTGGCATTTTCCGATGGGCATGGGGAGGGGTAAGGAAGGGGCCAGGAGGACTGAGCTGACAGGTTTAGGAGCCGTTCTGGGGAGGGTGTCAGCAGCCTTAGACAGGGAGAATGCACCTTGCAGAGGCTCAGAGCCTGACGACACTTTCTGATGTCACAGTGAGACTCAGCCATGCTGTAACAGGTAAGAGGAGTGGTTGTTTCCCTAACAAGGGAGTTTCTCTCTGCCTTCAGCCTCCTGGCAGGCAGCAGCTGTGGAGAAGCCAAGCCCCATGTGGATGGCAGCATCCAGGAACATGACACATGTTGGATCGAGGCAAGAGGAATTCCAAGGGCACTTTTTCAGCACAGAAACCCTTGGAGCAGCTGTGGTGAGATGTGGCAGCCTGGGCAGGGCGTGGGAGATGGGTAAGATGCGCAGCAGCTCCTGCCTGCACCAGAAACCTCCCCTGCCTGAGCTACAGCGAGGTCCTGCCTCGCAGGGCAGCCCGAAGAGCACTGCTACCCCGAATCCTGGGCTGGGGCGCCCCAGGACTAGGACCCTCTGCGGCTCGGTGCCTTTCGATCAGCCTCTGCTGGCTGCCCCAGCGCTCCTGCAACAGCTCCCGTTGAAAACACGTTCTGTCTCAGGGCTGCCGTCAGATCTCTGAGTTCCTCTCCTTTCCTTCCCAGAAAGGCTGGGCACTTGAGGGCTCAGGGAGCCCTGCTGTGTTCGCTGTGTCCGTGGTGCCCTGCCTGCCCAGCCCTGCCACTGCCGGAGCCAGCGCTCCATCCTCTTGACCGAATGCGTAAAAGGAATTATTTATGTCTCCTGCATATTTCTGGGCCTGACTGCCAAAAATGGCAAGCAGCACTGGGGCTCACTGGTGGTGGCTGGAGCAGCCCCGAGGGCACAAGCAGTCCGAACCCCAGCGGCCCTTCCATCGTGTCCCTGCTAAGAGTGGGAGGGGGCGGGCAGGGGGAAGGGGCTGGGGGTTCTGAGCGTGTGTAGGGGATGAGCTGCTCAGAAATTACTGAAGGTTTCAGTGCAGTCTCTTTTTCCCTGAAGTACTTCTTAATAAAAAAAAAAAAAATCTTTTTTTTAGCACTCTGTAATGGATAAAAATAGCTAATATGTTATAAGCGAGGCAGAGGCGTGCCTGCCCCGAGGATGGCTGTCCTGGTTCGTGTCCCGCGATGTCTGATTGCAGCAGCCCTGGCAGATGGCTGCTGAGGGAGGAGTTGGCTTTTGGAAGGAGGGATTCAAAACACCAAAGCGATTAGAGGTGCCCGTCCCTTGAGAAGAGAGCAGAGACGATTCTGAACAGAAACTGGATAATGTCCACTTAAATATGGTGTTTTGCTCCATGTTTTCAAGTAAGCAGGAGGCTGTGGGAAAGCAAAATGGGAGCAGGGACTGTGGTCCCACCAACTGGGAACAGTCCTGGGTTTTGGAGATGCTCAGACCTTGTCCAGGGTTTTGTTAGGGTAGGAGTGTGACCCAGGAAAAAGGGTTTTACTGTTGAAGCCACGTGACTTAGCTAAAAATTTTGTTTTTGCTAAGAAATCTGCCAACAGAACCACAACATTTCAGTCACATCTTCAAATTAAGATGCTTTGTGGGCTGTGTTAATTTAGTCTGAATTCCCCACTGGAATAGCCAAAATGAACTGATGGTCTTGTTTTGTTTAATTTTATGTTAAATATGGATATTGTATTTAACTGTAATTTCCTTATTATAGTTAATATTCATATCATGCATACCAATCTGGTTAAAGCACAGCGTTTCAGTGTGTCAGCTTTTCCTTGAACTTCATTCCATAGGAAATTTCAAGACTTGGAGCTTTTTCTCTCCAAGGCAGAAGGATTTTATTATTTAAACCTATAATAACCCGGATTTCCTGCGGCTGGCAATTGTGATTCCTGCCCACACGGCTCCGTCGGGCCCGGCTGCAGCTGCTGCTTTGCCGGGGCTGTGCCGGGGCTGTGCCGGGGCTGTGCCGGGCAGAGCGGGGTGGGACACAGCCAGGNAGCTGCTGCTTTGCCGGGGCTGTGTCGGGGCTGTGCCGGGCGGAGCGGGGTGGGACACAGCCAGGCACAGCCAGACAGAGCCGGGCAGCGCCAAACAGTCGGGCACAGCCAGGCACAGCTGGGCACAGCCGCGCACAGCTGGGCACAGCCGGGCACAGCAGGGCACAGCCGGGCAGAGCGGGACAGAGCGGGACACAGCGGGACACAGGGGGACAGAGGGGGACAGCGCCAGACAGCGCGGGGCAGCGCGGAACAGCCGGGCACAGCCAGGCACAGCTGGGCACAGCCGGGCACACGCCTGTGCGAGCAGTGCAGCCCTGGGGCTCGCTGGGCTCACACCCGGTCACGGCAGGAGTGCCCCCGAGCGCTGTCGGGGCTGTTCTTGCCAGAGGGGTGTGGTGGGCTCGGCCGCTCAGCTCACCCCGGGGACATTCCTGTTGATAATGTCCTGCCACCTGATGGCCATGAGACCTTGATTCGAGGACCACGCGAACAAGGCAGGGATGAACCCTTCCCTGCCCAGACATTCGTGATGGTGAACTTGATCGCTTTGCTTTCCTCTAAATGAGAGTGGAAAATGCCATCCCCTGAAATACTGCCCAGCGTCGGGATGCAGCGCAGCACTGCAAGTGCAATCACTAATAACCTTCTAATGAGGGAAAATGACATTAGGCAGTCTTTGGCTGGTGCTTCCTTTGGATAATATAATCCAAGCATGCAGGCTGTCAGCCTGCAGTCTAACCCTGCTGCCACAAACAGGGAGATTAATTGCATATATTGTGATTTATCTCATAATAAAATTTGTTAACATGCAGAGTTTCTAAGGGCTTGTGCTGCAGAGCCTCTGTGCTGAATCCTGCCATGGCTGCAGCACTCAGTCCCCAGCAGGAGCCAAGGCACAGCTCCTGGATCCTGCACCTGGACAGGGAGCAGTCCCACTGGGAACACTCTGCCTCTGGTCACAAATGAACATGCCGTTAATTTCCACAGCCCAGAGTGGGCACAAAAGTCAGTGCTTCTGAGGTGGTTTCTTTGGTTTCTTTTAATAGTAATAAACCCCCCCAATGTTACGTGGGAGGTTAGGCACGGAGGAGCTGGGCTGGCTCCTTGGTCCCTGGTCCCTGCCATCAGCGTGGTCGCTGCCTGCAGTCTGTGATGGGGCCAGCTGACCTGCAGAAATGCCATAATCCCATCTCAGGAGGGGGATCAGGCACCCAGCGATGGCTTTGCCAAGGTCACCTGAGGAGCCTGGAAGGCATGGAAGGGCCAGGAGTGCCCAGGTGCTGGGTCCTCCCCTGGGCTTCCTCAGGGATTGTAAAGGAGTAGTTTTTAAATGAGGAATAATATTCCATCTGAAAGCACAGCTTTGTTGGATTTGTTTTACAGAGACACCGGTTAAACTTCTTTTTTGCACTTCTCTTTCTTCCTCACATCAGATGAACCCTTTCCACTGTGTTTCCAGAGTGAGCAGTGTGAAGGTTCAGCGTGTTTATTCCCTTGGCTGCTCCAGCACTGCGAAACAAACTGATGTGGCATTGCTTTAACAAAACCTTTCTGCAATGCTGTTCTTGGTAAACCTCAAAAATGTGGTTTCTTCCTTTCAGTTTGAATCAGAAGTTCTGTTTTTCCTAATCTGCCCCAGTGCTCTAATGGCTGACTGCACATCTGATGCCAGGGAGCCCATCCTTGGAGCATGTGAGTGTGCACATACGTGCCCACGTAGACAGACCCCATCCTTTGCTTAGCTTCCCTTCTGATGGTTCTGCAAGACAATTTCTGTGTTTATTTTTAAGTCCTGTGTTGGTAATAGAGTTTATCTGATGATCAGTTTTAGCTTGCAGTCTGCTGCTTTGTATTGTGGATTTCTGCCACTTCCATTTATTGGGATTCTGTCTCCTGTTAACTGGTTATTGTGAACCATCTTTCACTGTCAGGATTCAGTCCTGGAGCTCTTACTGTTAGAAAATTCTGCAGATTTACCCTTCCTCACTATAGCGACACAAAACAGCCCCAGCTCTGAAAGTGACAGGGGTGTGGGAGAATTTATTTGGAAAGGAGATTTGTTTGTTTAGTTCTGGGGAGCATGTATTTAACCATTACTTAAACTGTGCAGCCTGGAATCTCTCCATCTGAGGCTGCTTTTGCTCTGTTCCCAGCAATCAGTGGAACGTGCTTGAATTCTTTCTCTCCCCCATAAGCTGTTCAGAACTGTTCTGCTTGAAAAATGAGATATTGGTATACGAGTATTCACTCTCCCTCACAAGAAGAGAGTTGCAGGATGGCCTTGATGGGATCCTGCTCCTGCAGCTGGGTCAGGAGCAAGTGCCAAATGCTCAGGACAGGACCTTTCTTCCCAGAGACCAGAATGCTTCCCAAAACACAGGCTCAGGAACTCCACAAACGAGGCTGCCCAGAGCAGTGGTGGAGTCCCCATCCCTGCAGGGATTTGAAAGCTGTGTAGATGTGACACTTGGGGACATGGGTTAGTGGTGGCCTTGACAGTGCTGGGTTAATAATTGGACTTGATGATCTTAGAGGTCTTTTCCACCCTAAATGGTTCTAAGATTCTAAGAAGCAAATGTAAATAGAAAAGGCAGACAGAAATCCCATCAAAACATAACCGTGACAGACAAGCTAGGAGCAGCAATGAGGCTTTATTTACATGCTAATCAAATCAATCCTGCTTTGTCAGACACGTTATCTGGATTGAAAGAGGCTAAAAATACACAGGAGCAGAAAGCAGCTCCAGAGAAGAATATGTCTAATTCTGGTGCGGTTTTGCCATTAATAGAAGGATACGTGCTCTGTACAAGACCTGAGGAAAAGTTTCTGCCCCTGCAATGCTCCAGCGGCTGCGCCTGCAAACCTCAGTCCGGACAGCTGTAAAGTGTCTCTTGTTATTTCCTTTCCCTGTCTGTTTGATACAGCACTTTTGTGGCACCCTGTGTCATCTTCTGTCAGCTACGACAGCTTGCATCGTGTCCCTGCCTTTGCTGTGCAGGTTTACTGCTCGCTCTGCCACGGGTGACCCCCCAGCAGCCCCAGTGCACGGGGGCACAGGGCAGTGTGGAAATGGAAATGCCTTTCCCTACTCTCCCTCCTTCCCCTTGATGTATTTCCATTGTCATTCAGGAAAAGACTAAACACTACACTGCTTTAATGGGAAGATGGTTTTCTAAAAAGCATTCATAAATGGAGTTGAGGGCATGGGAGGAACGAGCTGCAGCCATAAAACAGCTGGTTTTCTTTCAATGGACAGTGTTTGGATAAAATTTAACTTGGAGAATTTCAGTATTTGAAAAAGGGCATTTCCCAGCAGAATCTATTTCTTCTGCTCCTCTCCTGTCGTATCTGTTCCTATCACATTGGCAGACTAAGTACAAAGGATGTAGCACCAGTCTTTGAACTGGGTATTTTGCCTCAGCTTTAATGGAATTAAGACTACAACTTTGATTTTTGAGAAAAGCCAAGCTAAAAGGCAGCGGTGGGTGCTGGTATGTAAGATATTTTGAGGTACTTGACAGAAGTTCATTTAGTGTCTACATTAGTTTGAGTAACAGGAGAAAGGCAGGAAATGGCTGCTTTCTATGAGAACGTGATCCACTGTGTCCGTGTCCTTTAGGCACAGAACAGTGTGTGTTGGTTAAGACCATGAAACTTAAGAACATGCATGGATGTCACCAGCAGACAACTCCAGAACCTATTTCAGCTCTCTTGCCCCTGCATCATTTCAGTGGCAAATTAGGTGGGTACTTTATAACTAATCTATCAAACCATGGGAAAAGAAACACATTGCTCTGCAGTAGCTGTGTACAAATAAACTGAGAATTCAGTGCAAGCTGTCTGCTCTCTTGGTCATGCTTTCTTCAAAGCTGAGACCCCTATAAACTCCCAGTTTTGGTACAGGAGGCAGCTCCCAGGCTGGAGAGGAGCAGCTCCCAGGGTGGCTGCCCTGGGTGCTCTCCAGCTCTTCCCTGGGCAGCCTGGAGACTGACACAAGGCATTGAGCTGCCTTGGCTTCACCAACAGCTTCTTGCCTTCTTCATCCTGTGTCCTGCCAAGGGGCCAGGCACTTTTGGGAGTTCTTTGTGCATGGTCTTGTAGCCCCATGAAATTGCCTTTTCCCTTATGGCTCCACGGACCAGGAGCTGGAAGCCATCCACTGAAATTTTAGCAAATCAAAGCTGTGGGGAAGACAGCCACGCAAATTTGACTCATTTAGGTACTTTTCCTGCACGTGCTGTGCAATTAGATCCTCGGGTACCCATCCTGCTCCTTCTGAGAGTGAAGCTGTTCCATCCCAGAGACACAGACTGACTTTTCCTTGTGTCTCTTCTTCAATGGGCTTAGCTCCCTGTGGCTCCTGTAGACACTCTCTGAGCCCCTCCTCCTTCTCCAGCTCATTTGCAGATATTTCTTCTCTGCTTGCTCTAAATAAAAATAGGTCAGTTGTAAGTAATTTATTATGCGATGATTTTACTATATTTTGCCAGACATAAAATCATACAGTTGTAGGAAATTTTAGTTTTGAGCAAGTAATGGTTCCACTCCAGCTGTTACAGCTCTTCATATAAGTTGTTCTTGTACATTTTTCAGAGCTCTCAAATACTGTTCTTCCTGAAATAAGTGAGCAAGTCAATGAAGTCTCTTTTTTCTTTAGAAGAAACAAAAAGTTGGAGTACTGCAAAATATTAAGCAGTAGTAGAGATTTGTTTTTACATTATAAAACTGTCTTCCAACTAAAACCCAATCAAACTTCCAGTTTCTGTGTGGGTTAGGTGAATATAGGGGCTACCTTGGATCTTAAGTTTTAAGAGTACCAGGTTTGAGATATGGGTGCCTTAAACATCAGATTTTCTGAGCATGTGGGGTTGAGCTGAGCTGTGTATTGGGGGAGGGGGGCTGGATTTGGGCTCTCCATCCTCACCCTCTTCATGTACACAGATATCCCAGCCTCTGGATCTCCACCCCAATGCCCCAAGCCAGACTGGGGGGAAGGACTGTGCTGACCCAGACTGCAGAAAGTCTGACTAAGCCTGGTTTTTGTGTGTGTGTGTAACCTCAGCAGTGCCCTTCTCTGCCTTCTTCATATGTGCAGAATATGAGTGGAAAGGAGAAAGCACTTTGGTCAAATCTTTTTCTATTTCATCCTAGAAGTCTTTAGATTTTTATTTTTTCTAAAGTCAATTCAAGTTGGAAAATCCCGTAGGCTCCATTAGAAATTGGAACCTGAGCACTAGTGCCTGCTCCTTTAGCTGATGGTGTGACAGGGTAGGACACGTGAGGTGGTGTTTCTGCCGTATCCTTTTGTAGGAATGTGAAGCACTGTCACTCCCAGTGGCGCTCTCTGCTCCGAGTACAAGCCATGCACTCTGAGAACAGGGTCAGTGTTTCCTTTCTGGACTGGTTAATGAGCGCAGACAATGAGACAGACTCCACTCCAGCCCCAGGAACCAAAACGTGTCCATCTTTTCTCTCCTTGTCTTTTGCTTCACTTGGATGAACCACCTCCGCACCCTGAAACATATTTGCAAGATCTATTTTCAGCCTCACAAGGCAACATGATCCATATCGGCTCACATTTGTCAACCGAAAATATGTTGATTGGTTAAAAATTACAGAGCAAACCTTACTGGAAGTAAACTGTGAGAGCTTTATAGCCATTCATTTATACCATCTACAGAGCTGATACTATTTTTACCACTAAATATTAAGATGCTCTTTAATGCATAGACTGTGCTAATGACCATGTGCAATTACTGGGAACATGCAGGCAAAGGCTATTTTATTCTGCAACTGCAGTAATTAAATGTGCATAAATTGGGTACATTTTTGGGAAACAGGCGTGTTTGAAATGAACGTTTTTCACCTTTTTATTAGAGCTCAGATGGCTTATTAGTGCTGGATAACTGACATGCGACAAATCCATTTTTACTGGGGAGGAAAAAAGGTTGGGTTTGGTTCTGCAAAACTCGGTTTTCTTTCAGTGCTGCTGCTCGATGTTATCACTTAGAACCATGGTGAGGAGCCCCTCAGGGCTGTTCTGTCACCCCACGGTCATGGCATGCGTGAGAGGTTCGCCTCCACCTTGTCCCCCAAGACTCTTGTGGTAAACAGCGTGGAGCGCGAGCTCTCCGTGGGGCTGAAGGATGTCCTGGGGAAAGGGGGAGGAAGAGGAGGGGAGCAGCACTGCTGCTGCGCTAGGGGCTTTTTCAGCTGGGTGAGGGCAGTGAATGTGACTGCCCACAGGGCTGCTGCCCTGCAGGGCAGCTCAGAGCTGCTGTTTGCAGGGAACACGCTCCTTTTACTGGAAAAAGGAGTTTGCTGTCCCCTCAGACACTGCACACTCAAGCAGCAGATTGCCAGATTGCTGTATCTCATTGTCAGGCTGCAGTCTCTGTTTATGTTGTTCAGGGAAGGTCAGTGGCAAAAGAGGTTATATATAGTCTCTGTTGGTCCAGCAGTAAATTCTTTATTCTGCCTTAAACATTTTGTTGCCTTTGCCTCTCTCTGGAGTACTTGGGTACCTTCCGGAGAGCTGTTTGCTTACTGGAAAACAGAATTGTTCGTTTCATACAAAGACAGTAGTGCTTCAGACTATAAATTATAGTCAATAAAAGCATGTCTAAAACATGCATCATCCTCATCCAGAGTCCAAGGAGCACTGGTGTTACAGACAAGACTGCTAAAATTACAGCTGGCTTTTAATCTCATGCTCTTACTCTGCTACATGCTCTTGTAATATCATTTGATTTTAATGTAACGTTTTATGGTCAGTAGTAGGAGGCAGTCCCACCAAATTAAAATCTCTGGAGTAATAAAAATCACCTTTGCTTTATTTTGTTTGGAATTTTATTTCTTGCTCTGTGTAGCAAACGGTGTCCTGGGGACGACACAGCCAACGCACGCCTGTCATCGGCTGGGCCGTGCAGGGCAAGGCCCTCTGCTGCTGCGGGCAGCTGGCTGGGGGCACAGCAGCACATCTCCAGCACAGAGCCACCAGGCACCATTGGGGCTTACTGGGACGGTAATGGAGCAGGAGGATCTAAGGCTGCAGTGTCAAAGAGCCTTGACTTGGATGTGCTTCCTGTGTTGGTTTGAGATGGGGAGATCAGGTCCATCCCACCGCTGGCAGCTCGTGGCTCTCCTGGGGCCCCGCTGCTTTCAGCTGTTGGCAGCTGTCAGCTCCCTTGGGCTCTTCTGGCTGTCGACAGCAGTGGAAATCACTCCTGTCTGCCCTGGCTGGGAATACACGGAGGCTTCCCAATGCATCTCTTTTGGCCGAATTTGTCTTTCACTTTGCTCAAAGTTGGGTAAGCAAAGCTGGTGCAGGAACAAGAGAAATCAGGGAAGGAGATGCTGTCAGCCAGGGCATTGATCTAAGAGACTCAAGATCAAGGCTTGATTCAAAAAAGAGTTGCTCTGTGCATCACTTCCCTCAGGTGTGAAACTCAGATCCTGGTCTTGGTTTTTCCTAACCTGAAAGATTCCCACTTGCTCAACGGGAGGTTGGACCACATCCATAATTATGCACGGCAAAAAGATGAGCAGAGAACTGGCTTGCTCCTCTGTGCCTTTCATTCCTGCCAGGCCGGACCAGACTATTTAAAGAAAAACAACCATAGAATATGCATGTTTCTGGAGAGAAAAGTAGAGCAGTAAAGCTGTTCAGACACAACAGAGAGTGCTCAGTACACATTGTATTTTGGGAAGGACAACTGAGCTGTGCTCAGGAAGGCTGCTCAGCTAGAAGTCAAGTTCAGGAAACTTTGCTGCTATGAAACATTTTAGTTCTGCTTCCCATTTTAAATCCTGAAAGGTCAGAAAAGGCTCTTCCTTCCAGTTGTATAGGATTGAAAAGCACCACCACACTTTTCCAGCGTGCCCTGGCAAGAGCCTGTGGGCCAATGCCTGCTCAGAAAGGAAGCTGTCTGCAGAAATTCCTATTTTTATTTCCTCGAGGAAATGCAGGCAAATGACAAAGGTAAATTTTTGGAGAGGCTCTTGTGCAGCAGTTACTGTTAGAGAACTCTAAAGAAGGGACAGTTCTGGAGGAGCTAAAAGTGACATTCACCTCCAAGACATTTTGCACTGCTGGTCAGGTTCTCCCTGCCAGTCTCTGAATCATTATGATAATAATATAGTAATAATAGTAATAAACTGTGACCATCTGCAGGGGAACATTAACCATCTATCCACTGTCTTTATTAGTTCTACAAATTCATCATTATGGCAAGAAAAGTAAAAAATATTCTCAGGTCATTAATTTTATGTTGAGATCATCATTCACCGCTGTATTTTCTCTAAGGCCAGGGATTTTTGCCCAAAGCAGTCTCATGTGTGTGCTTTCCCATGAATTTTCAAATTTGTTAATGCCCAAGGGATAAGGCAGTGATGTGGAAAATAGCCAGCCCCTGTGTGATTTGTTCTCATGATGATGCCAGAGGCTTTCTGGTTCAGTAAGGATAAAACAAATTTTAAGTCCAGTTTTGAAAGGCTCTAATGGCCCTAATTCCTATGCAAATGCCTAGCAGCCTGTATCTACTAGTCCAACTAGGAAATAAGTACCTAAGTATTTTGTTGTCTCTTGGCATATGGACTTCACTGTGGCTCCCTCCGGGGCAGAGCAAACGATAGCAAGGAGGGACCAGGACACCTTAATTCTGGGCAAAGACAGGAGCTCAAACATAACCTTTTCTTTCTATGAAAAACTTCATAATTCTCTGAAAGACTCAAACATACCCAGCAGGATCTGGCTGTCTGACCTCCAGTTATTTCAGCTGCTGCCTCTGAGGATTAGCTCCTGTATTTTGCTTTGTGCTGAGGCTGCTGTGAAAAGCTGGAGCCTGGCTGCATTCAGGAGTCATTTGGAAGGAAGGTAACAGGGCATCCTGAATGTCCCCCAGTCACCGTGGGTTCCGTCTCCTCTCCCAGCCTTTCTTCTTCTGCAAGAAAGGAAAGAGGTCAGAAGGACCCTGGGTCCTTTTTCATTTTTTAGCTGGCCAGGAGGTCACAGCCCTTTCCATGCAAAGAAGGTTGTGGGAGTTGTTGGCATAGTTATTTTGTAAAGCTTTTGACTAGAAATAGAAAACTCAGACCTATTCTGACCCTGATCTTGTGCTCACAAAACCACTCAGGTTTCCATCTGTGGCACAGAAGATAACGGGCCTTTTCTTTTCTTTGTAAAAATGCCTCTAACTCAGACTTTACCTGGAAACTGTGCAAAACAGTCACCTGTCAGAGGGCAAGCAATTCCTGTTTGAGTTTGCTTGGAGGATAGGTACAGGACCTGTGTGTGTCTTCTGAGCAGCCACTTCTGAACTCCAGTGAGGGAACGTGTAACTCTTTAAACTTGGCTGATATTCATTTTCATTTGTCGTGGTCTTATTTTCAGTGTCACTGCTTAAAGAATGTGTAATGACTCAGTGAATACAGTCTTGTATCCGGGAAGACCTGGAGAGAAGTTTTTTTGGATCAAGTCCCAGTGCCGTTCTTCGCGCAGCCCCCCAGTGCTGGCTCGTGGGCCCCGTGACACCGTGGTCACATCGCTCAGCGCCACGGCCTGGCTGTGCGAGGAGGGATGCAGCTCTCTGCAGTGCAGCCTGGAGATCCCGAATCTCCCAACACAGATGGAAAGGAAAAAGGTTTTTGTTTAATGCAGGACAGAAAAGGAAACTTCCAGTACGTAATTTCTGCTCTATTTGTATTGTTTGCCTTAGACATTTAAAGCTTGTGAAACTCCTGGGAGGGGATCGTGATCAGTGACTTTGTCATCTTGTGCCATTTTGGCTCATTATGAGGAGCCAAGAGCTGCAAACGAGCTGGGCTGCACTGACCATGAAATCCCACTGAGTTTCCAGGCAGTTCAGGGCCCTGTTCTGCTGCGAGGGCAGGGAGCGCGGCGCCTTAGGAGGGGCACACGGTGCCTCAGGGCCGCCGGCTGGTCCCTGTCCCTCTGCCCGTGGTCCTCTGCCCGCCGTGGGGGCTGAGCACGGAGCCTTGCCCATCCCGCCACCCCAGGGCCCCTGTACGGCGCGGATCTGCTCCGGTGGCCTGTTTCTGTGGCAGGTTGTGGATATGGTGGGGGCATCTCATCAGCAAAGCTGATTGTAGCTTGTCATGAAAGAGGCAGAGAGAAGAAGGAATTTATCTTTTCACTCCTCAGGGCACCCTTTATGGTAAGGGAGAAAGAACAGGAGCAAAGGAGAAGGCAAATCTACCGCTTTCATTTGTAGAAGAGCAGGCTAGAGGGATCCCATAGGTCCCTGGCTCACAGCATGGAGGATGCAAGGAGTGCTCTGCTCGGGGAATCGGGGCTCCCAGGCACAGACAACGCCTGCAGAGGAAGCTCAGCTCTGTCAAGACACCAGTTTTAAGCGGGTGGAAATGGCCAGGGGTTTCCAGTTCTGTCTCTACTGGTGCTGGGCCCTGCCACTGCCAGTTCCCATCCTGGAGAACCTCCTATAGAGCAGGCACGAAGTGGCCATCAGGACCAGCTGGGAAGCTGGGCCTGCTCGGGAAGGTGGAGGAGCTCATGACTCTGCTTTCCCTTTGAGAAACAAAGTGTTTATGACTGAGAAAGACTTTGGGATTGATAACCCTAAGTCTCCTATTTCAAGATCTAGGAACAATGTGGTGCTGTAGAAACACTGTTTGGGAACTTTCTGGCAAAATATTTTTGTTGGAAGATGACTGTTGAAGCTGAAGCTGATAGAGGAAAGTGACAGTTTGCAGGGCTCCCTTCTTTGAAACAAATTTAAAACAGGAGTTTAAGAGAAGCTTTGAAATTATTTTCTGATACGTGTTTCAAAACAGCTTTTACAATAACACTTCAGCTAATTTATGCTAAAAATTAATACTAAAAATTAACCTTTTTTATGTTATGAAAATTTTTTGAAATTATAGCGATCAGTAATTTAGATGATCCTGCTTATATGAATTGTTACCTTTTTTTCTTATTTTCTGATATGGACATAAATTTTCCATCACTCTCCAGTGCAAATTTAGTCTAGGAACCAGGCAGGGGTGGAGGAGGGGGCACACGTTTCCTGCCAGCGCAGTTCCTTAGTGCCTGTCATCTGCTCCAAAGGAAAAGAGGTCTGAGCTTTCTAAAGGCCTTTCTTGACTGTGCTGCTCGGGATGTCTCACACGTGCCGCAGAACTCCTGATTTGTGGCAGTTTGGCGCTGAGGTTTGTGTTTGTTTTGTACTGGGAGCATCAGCACTGGTACAGCTGGGCAGGGACCAACTGTGTGTGACTGACATGTCTGACGGGTGGACTTGGGAGATGCTAAAAGACTGTCAAGGCCAAAGGCAGAACACTTTCTTCTCCTGAATACAAGTGTGAGGGTGTCCTTAGGGAAATGATTCACCCCTGCTTGCAAACACTCTGTCATCCCAAATACCATCCCTGAAAATGCCACCGCTGGCCTTCAAGCACCGAGACCAAGGACAGAAAGTGTGACTTCATGTCTCCAAACAATTTCATTGTGGGATAAAAAGGCTAGAAACTTGCTAAAGATTCGAACAGGTTTCCTCCTTTCCATTCTTTTACAGGTAAAGCAGGTAAAATCCCATGCCAGCCCCAGCTACACTGTCCCAGGTATGTGTCCTGCTGCGTGTCCATCTGCTCCTGGGGCTTCTAACGGGAGACATTTCCTCAGGACCTTTAGAAGAGAAAGGGCATTTATATACCTTGATTAATAGTCAACCAGAGCTCTTTGGACCTGTTTCCATGGGGACCGCAGCATGGCTAAGGCTTGTCTTCACTGTGGTTAATGTGGATAATAAAAGCACTGAAGATTCTGCAGAGCAGACTCCAACCTGTGCCCTGGGGGGAAGCACCAGGCCAGGGCTGTTTCCCTCCCTGCTGCTGTTGCTGATGTGAAGGACGGATCTGGAGCTGGATCCTTGGCAGTAGGCTCTGAGGCTGTTTCCAAACCCCAGGAGGGCTGGCACAGCCACCAAGCAGTGGAAGGAACATGATCTAAAGGACGCCGTGAATAGACAGCAGTGGCAGAAGGGCAGCGGGGAGTGACTGATGCCAGTGCTGCTGCTGTGCTGGCCTTCCCAGGTGATCTGAGCCCTGAGGCTCCAGGCTCTGTCGCAGCACTGCAGGTGCTTCTGAGGTGCATCAGCCGCGGTGGTTCCTCGCCAGAGGGAAAACAACACAGGCTTGTTTTGAGTCCAAGTGCTGCGAGGATTCCGCGTTGTACAGCTCCCAGTACAACCGGAGCACGTATTTGGTTGAGGGGCCGGGGGAGTGATGGTAACAGAGACAACACAACAGCAATAAATGCCTCTCACGTGCCTCAAGCTCACATCTCTACAGCTCTACTGGCTTCAGAAGAACTGTCCTGCTTCCACCAGTATGTGAGAGGAGACCCAAGGCTGGGAGAAATAGTGTGTTTCCTTTGAAAGGGGATGCTAGGCAGCAAGAGCAGCTGGCTTTGGCAGTCCAGATAATAGTAAGTTGGAGTGGTAGATTATTTTCAGCATTTTGGCTCTGAAACAGTGATGAATATGAGCTGAACACTGAGGTTGGGCTCTGCCGAAGGACTGGCAATGGCTGCTGCTTGTTGGAAGAGGAGCATTACAATGTGCAACAAGTAAACAAGGAAAATCACAACACTGCATAGGATAAAATGTTCTCATCCCACTCCAGGGATCCAGGAAGAACAAGTGTCTTTTTCTGCTCAGGATTAATGGTGTTATTTGGGCTAATTATTCTGGATATTTCCCTCTTCTTTTTTTAGCTTTTTTAAAGAAAGGAAAAGAATCTTTACCTGATAAAATGTTTTCATTTGAGTCTTGGCTTTTTCAGATATTAATTTTCTACTCCCACACCTCCATAGTTCATGTGTCATTAAATGAAATAATGAAGCCATCATGGTTTGCTTTTTAACGATTTAAACGCTGGCTCTGACCTCACTCTTACATCTATTTACTCTACCCTGTTTCTGTTGACTGCAGCCCAGTCAGTCCCTCTCGGTCTCACGGAAATGGTTAGAGAATCTCTTCAGACCTTATCCCAAGTCGTGCAATGGATTTGCTTTCAGCTCCCATGAATGGTTTGGAGCCAGCATCTAACAGTTCCTTTTGGAAAGCTGCCTCATAGATCACCACATTTTTCAGTAAATTCGTCCAAAACTATCTCTTCAAATTAGGAATATAATTTGGAGAAATCAAAAAGGCCACTATTCGGTCAGCTTCCCTGGCAGGAGGGCAGGTGTGATGGGAGAAGCCAGTGAGCTGAGGAGGCCCCAGACACACCAAACCCTGCTGGTCTCACACACCTGTGCAGAGTAGGGTCACAAAGGGGACGGGTTCCTGAGGTATTCAGTGTGTGCCGACCCCCAAGGGTAACTGCAGCAAGGGGGACACAAAAACAGACATGGGGAAGGATGGGACCCTCTTCAGGTCCTTCCAAGGACTGTCTCGAAGACTGAGATCACACCCTAGGGAAGGGATTAGCTCCAGAGGTACTTCATGTTTGTAGACGCTTTCTGTGAGCGTGTTTCCAGTTGTATAACTCAGCCCTTTGCTGTGAGTTTATCCTGAAAAGTGTTTGAAGTAAAAGCTCCAATGAATCTGTCAGGCACAAAGTGCTCTGCTTTCCTCAGAGCAGCACATTTAGATAAAACTGAGCTGCAGCCCATTGAAGTACTTGCAAACCAAGTCAAACCCAAGGGTCTCACAGGCTGATTTGCACCTCTTGTTACGAGAGTTGAGAGGACACTGCTAATACATAGGATTTGGTTTTGGTGGCAGTAAAGAGAAGTAAGTATGTTTAGCTA
The DNA here is from genome assembly GCA_013398955.1 of Callaeas wilsoni. Classification (NCBI taxonomy): domain Eukaryota; kingdom Metazoa; phylum Chordata; class Aves; order Passeriformes; family Callaeidae; genus Callaeas; species Callaeas wilsoni. The sequence continues at coordinate 59,091 of VWPU01002582.1, read as the reverse complement.
AATAGTGAGATTTGGGCTCGCTTGTCAGTGAGGAAACATTCTGAACAAACGTGCTAAAAATGAGTGCACAGGAGGTAGCGAGCGGAAGGTTGTTCATTTGAGTCTGAATGCTGAATAGATGTGTCATAAATATTCGGTACTCTTGGGTCAGGCCTCCTTCCCACAGTCTGTCTAATGGTGTCATATGGTGACTGTTATGAAAACAAACTTTGTTCTCATAAAGATCTTCTATTTTATTTTAAAGCATTGTTTTGTCATGTATTTTCATAGTTTCAGGTTAGTGTCTGTCACAAGCCAGTGAGCTCCAGAGATCACATTGTCTCATGTGCATCGTCAGACAAACAGGGTTCTAATATTGATGTGACATTGTCATGTCAACATAGTACCCTGAAAACTCATTTTTTAGTGAACAGTGGGACAGGTACTTATTTAGCTTTATCCCAGCTGCTTCCGAGTTGTCCAAGGTTTCATTAGACCTCTTTGAAACTGCAGGAAGAAGAAGGAAGCTGGGAGCCTCCTCCCTACCTCTTCTCCACCTCTGCCCCATGAAGCCCATGACACAAGAGCACAAGTCAGACCCATTTGCCTGTTCTCATCAGGAACTCATTTCTGTATGCAACTGTTCAAAATTCATTCTTCTATGAGTGTAAAACCCCACCACAGCACTGAGAGTGTTCAGGCAGGAAGAGGCTCCTCCAGGCACCTCCAGGCTCAGGGCCTCAGACCCACCTCCCTCTCTCTTTCCCCTTTCCGTGTCCCCTTTCCCCTCTCCCCTCTCCCCTCTCCCTCTCCCCGGCCCTGCCGTCCCTGCTGTCCCGGGCTGGCCACAGCACCCGGGGGTCTCACAGCCAAGGCGCTGTGCTTTGAGCCTCGGGAGCGGCTGAGCTCAGGGAGAAGGAAGCTCCGATAAACCCGGGAGCTGCCGGCCAAGCCTGTGACAGTTCTGGTTCTCTCTGCTTCTATTACGGAACGAGATCCATTTTTAATGCCGCATGCTGCCCGGGAGGGACACAGGAGCTGCTGTCGCGGCGAGGAGCGGAGCGCTGGCCGGGACGGAAAGGGCGCTCGGAGCCGGGGGCCGCAGGGGCTGCGCCAGGCTGGCACCGCCGTGCCCCGACACCGCTGCTGCCTCCCGACAGGCGCCTCGGGGAAAGAATCGTGTGTAAACGAGTTTTCCTCTCCCCTCTGCGAGGGAATTGGCTGGAAGGAGCACGGTGCAGTATTTTTGGCCAGGCTGTTTCCTTAGGGCCAGGTAGAGAAAAGCCCCGGAGCAAGAGGGAGACTCTGGGGTTGCAAAGGTAGAGAAACAGCTTAACTGAGTCACAGCTGATGTCTCTGTTGTGATAGTTAAATAACTGGCTGACTCAGACACTGCTCTGTAAACAGGAGTTCCCTGAAGTCAAAACACAAAAATCAGGGTTTAAGATTTCTCTTCCCTAGAATATTGAAGGGCAGACCTAGAAATATTGAGCATTTTGGAATAAAATCACATATTAATGACTTTTACAACTAATTCCTCTTTTTATTCCACCTGTACTGGCCTGTACTGGGGAGGCCTGTACTGAAAGGCATTTCGTATTTTTGGACTACATTATCTTGTTTTCTAACTTTATTAAGACACTTCTCGAATACTGAATGTATCAGATGGAATATGCAGTTCTTGTTTCCTTTCTTGAGTCTCACATAAAAATTTCTATAGGATTTTACAAAGGATAACATTCTTTCTTAAACAAGAGTTTATAAGTTCTTTCTTAAACAAGTAGAAGATGATACAGATGAAGTATAATTCTCAGTTGCATCACATAAGTCGCTGCATAAATTTCTCCAATTTCTTTTTATTAATGCCTGCAATTCTTAAGATAATGCTTGTAGCAATGGAGCTAACTCCTGACCACCCCGTCCCTATGAGTATGTAAGAGACTTTTGTAGAGGGGGTGATGGGGCAGAGGACTGGGGAGCTGGCTCCCATGGACTGGGAAGCGGGAGACTCACTGCTCCGCAGCGGCTGCTCGGAATGCCGGCTGCACGGTGACATCCCGGTCCCCAGCAGCACTGCCCGCCCGCCCTGCTCCTCTGCCGCCCAGGGACACGAGGGGAGGCTGCGGGAGCTGAAGCACCTGTGGGGAAGGACAGAGCCCCCGGAGGCAGCCCTGGCTGGAAAAGCGGCGCCGTTCTGGGGCACAGGGCGTTCCCGATGAGCCAGTGCCCAGCCAGCACACGGGCAGGGAGCGGGGGCTGGCAGCCGGGGCAACGGGGGCACAGAGGCTTCGGCTGCGAGGGCACGGGGCCTCCCGAGCCTCGCACAAGAAATGTTTCACAGAGGTGTGTCAGTACTAAGTTTTGATGGGAAATGTCAAGTCGTTTTGACTTTCTTGTTTAGTTTCAGTAACATCAAAGGTGTTTCATTTTGTTGAGGTAAAAATGTTTCCCTTTGATTTGATCATTTCAATTTGTGTCATTTTGGCTTCTGAGGCAGATGAAAATACAAGCTCTAAAATGGGAATGTATAGGAATATAAGGTACATAAGCTGTTTATTTTTTTATAGTGGATTATGACTATGTAGTTTTAGCAGAAAACATCATAATTCATCAAACTGAAACAATTCAACATTATCAAAGTCCATTATCTCATTCTCTCTTTTCTATTGCTCCAAAGAAAACACAAAAATGACAGCTCTCCAGACTACCACAAGTTTCCACAAAACAGATTTTTCTGATTAACATTGCTAAATTAAAGATAAAAGCAGTCATACCTGTTAAGTTTGGAGAATTGAAAGCTCCTTGTTGGGCATAAAATCAGGGAATAACATAGTGGGAAATGTTCAGACTCTCCGTTACAGTTTGTCCATCTTCCCCCCATCAGAAGTGCCTTTGGGAGGGCCTTATCAGAACCTACCTGTGGTTTTGCCCTTTATTGTGCATAGAAAAACTGAATTACCTTGGAGAGGTATTTCCGGTGCTGCCACTGGCGGGCTCATGGTTCAAGCTGAACCCATCTGTGCTATCATTTCCACTTGCCATGCTCCGCATCTCTCCAATAACCTTTCCCAGCCGCTGCCTCCTCTGTAGAGCCCTGTGGGATGTGCAGGTTCCCAGCTCCCAGCTGGGAAAAGAGGGGAAAGCAGTTCCTGTCAGGCATTAAAAGGTGAGTGAACAGCGACCTTATAACCATGCTGGCTGTTAGAGAAAGGAATCAGCTGGAAAGCACTGCAGTTTGGGAAGGAAAGGCAGTATTTCATTCCATGTCTGTTTTACTGCAGCTGGGAATAGCACAGACTTGCTCTGGTGGCGTTTTCCACCACCCACCATCCCCACAGCCCCAGCACAAGTTTCCTGGGCAGGGAATAGGGTTTTCTCCATCATGCAAGTACCACGTTGGGAAGCAGCAGCTGCTCCAGGCAGTCCTGGTGCTTTGTTCCTGTAGGAGCTCTGAAACAAAAATCCCTGTGAGTGACAAAACCAGGGGCCAGTTTTTGTCTTACACTACCAGGGCGGGAAGCTTAACTGCAGTGTTTCCCCAGTTTGTGCTTCTCTATGAGGGACAGGAGACCTCCAGGACTTCACCCACAAAAACGGGGATTCCTGGAGGTTCCTGGCATGTACTCTCAAAGCTGAATCTTGGGGGAACTTTCAAGGCTGAGTGTAAATGGTTCGGGAGGGCTGTAGATCTTTATCTCCCAAACACACCGAACTTGGAACTTTGTTAGGAAAGGCAGAGGAAATGTTCATACAATCAACAATTCATAACTAACCATCCCTCCCAGCTGCAGCTCTGGTGTAACCTGGAGGTTTTTTCACCACTTGTCTTCAGCTCATTGAGAACTGATGAGTCTCAGGTTAATTCTCCTGTGTGCCAACCTTATCTTCTCTCTGAAGGAAATTATTAATAAATTCTTGTCTATCTTGGGGAAGCCATTCCAGATTTGCAATTTTTTTGAGTGTACATATTCTTTCATTCTCCCCTCAAGGCCTTTCAGTCTTATCTAAACAAAACATCCCTGTTGTCATACCAACTATGTAAATTTGTGTTCACATATCTTTCTGCTTTTCTACTTACTTTGTTTGTAGCTCAACTCGTTTCAGAACATGAATTCCTACAAAATAGGACAATGTTATCCTGGCACCTATCAAAATGATTCATTTCATAGGTTAGTTTTTGAGGAAATTGATGGTTCTTCAGCTGCCAGACCTTCAGCAGTAGAAGGGTTTAGAGACATTGTGAGAGTTTTGACTTTTGGTGATAGTGAAGACCAGGGAGAGGATGCCCAGGCTGCTTTTCTCCACAGCATCCTCAGGCTCTGGTCAGCCATTCTCAGCTGGTCCATAGGAGAAACTGGTTGCAAAGAACGATTGCAAAAACCATCTTTAAAACCCCACAAGTACATGCTGCGGCATACATAGTCCAGGAAACAAACAGAATCAGAGGGATAAAAAAAAGTGAGCATTTGGAATTAAGCCATGACTGTCTTTTGCAGCCCTACGGCAACACAGTAAAAGCACGTTGTTGAGCTCTTCTGTAAAATTACATTACACCTTCTTTGCTGGGAGGCTGGGGGTCCTCAGGGCTTGACCAGGCAGCTGAGAGTTGAGAACATGAGGACTCTGCTTTCAGCCAAGGTGGAAATCCAGGTTTCAGGGTACCTAGACGGAAGGTGGCAATCCAGAGTAATGGAGACTTTATTAATAGAACATTGATAGAGTCATTCGCCCTCTGGATGACATGGTGTCATCAATGGTCAGTTTATCTCCACCAGAGATGCCACTTGGTGATGCAAAATACAAGCGATGAAAGGTAAGACCTGGACATAAGATATTAATAGGGTGGCAACTTCCAGAAGAAAACTCACCTTTTGAAAATAGTGTTATCAGAATGGCATATTCAATTTGCTTATCTCAATAGGCTGAAATTCAGTCTCCACTCTTTAGGGCTATGTGTTCAGGGAAAGTATTTTTAACCTCCCCTCTGTGGCTTGCCTGCTGCAGATCCACCAATGGTATGAATATGAAGAGAACACAGCCCTGAAAATAGCATTGCAGGTCCCAGTCCTGCACCGCAATGTGCTTTGCTGGCTCCTTAAAACCAGTCAGATCCTATTTTGTTCCTGATATCAATAGTGCTGGCCAATGTTATGCAGACTGAGGCTCAGGAAACATACATCCGTCTTTCCCTCTAAAAGAAGTCTCTGTTCATTCTGCCATTTGTTGATCTTATGCCAATTTGATTCACGCCAATTTGTTGATCTTATTGCTGTCATGCACATCTGTATTGCCAGCAGAAGGACAGTGCCTCTGCAGAAGAGGACAAGGAAGTTTTATTGCTCCATAGGAGTTTGTGCCCAGGCCCGCCTTATCCACCAGGGGTTATTTTTACTTCAGAGAAGACTGTGAAATGGTTCCCGGCAGATGTGGGGAAGGAAAACGTATCCTTTTGGACATGACTGGCACTGCAGGTCTGCAGGGTGCTGGAGGCCAGCAGTGCTTTGCAGAGCCTGGTAATTTGAAGGATTTCAGTGTTTCTGGTGGTCATTAGCACAACCCAGGCCAGCTGGCAGGCACAGTCCAGCCCTGGCTGCAATGGGCCTGCATAGAGCAGACATGGACAAAAACCAAGCAGAAATGAAATGGAGAAGGGTGAGACACTTCTTTGTAAGTCAGACTTCTTGAGTCAGCTGCCAAAGGGAGTAACCAAGTTTCATCGATAAAACGTGGGCAGCAGCAGAGGGACGGACACGTCAGCTCGGTCCCTTCTTGCTGTCCTTGCACAGCCAGGTGTGGATGGGTCCAGCATGGGGTCTGTAGTAAGGCACAGCTAAGCTGGGCAAACATCATGGTTTTCTAGGCATGAAAAGCACAAAGCTTTCCATACGTGGACTGTGGGTCCTGGCCACTCCACTCTATCACCACTTGTTTCAGGAAGAGGAGATGCCTTGCATGGACAATTTCAGCCAGAATGGTCTTGTCTGAAGGCAAGATGTTGACAGACAGCATATGTGGGCTTTGGCCCTGGCATTGCCACTGCAATTTAATTACAGTTAGACTAAGTCATATGAACTGGTTCTGCCACTGTCCAAACTGAGAGCGTGGACAGAGCAGCTGTAACTCCCTCGTGCCCCGGGTGGTTGGGTTTGCATTGTTCCAAAAGCAGAATATACCTGCAGATGTGTGTAAAGATAGCGCTCACCCCTCCTCAAACGCGGGCTTTACAACGGCCCGTAATGCAATAACATGAAATACTGCAGTCACCTGGTGTTACGTATCACCAACCAAACCAGTATGCCCAGGTTAGTCTGAGGATCTGAATATTCACATTCTCTCCCTTCTCTAGACACACACCACTAATCTGGGCACTGCTGGAAACTGAGCAGGAGCCGTTCAGCGTCTGAGCTGCCATGGGCAGGCAGGGGGCCGTGGGCATCGGTGCATCGGCACTCGCAGCACTGCTCAGAATACCAGTTTCTGGTACGTCACGCTCTTGAGTCGCAGCCAGCCTCTCTGTGATGCTGTGAGGTCATTCACCGTGTCTGTGCTGGTAATGCAGCAGGTGTGTTAGGAACTGCCCACGGAGGAGTTTCCCAGCTGAGTACCTGTGCCATCCTCCTCCCTAACCCAGCAGGTCTTGTCACCTGTGACAGGCTCGGCACCAGGACTTGCACAGAACTTGTGTCCCGGTCACTGCCAACACGCCCTATGAAACAATCAGAAACTCAACTATTGATTTACAATTCAGGTTGATCTAGCAGAAAATTAGATTTTGCTCACGTTTGTTCCCTGAGGCTGTACTGTCTGGTCCTGGCCGAGGCCAAGGTAGCACTGCTGACAGCGTGGATGGGCTCAGGAGCTCTGGGGCTGTGCCAAGACACAGTTCTGCTGTTTGGGAGTTAGTCAAGGGATTAATATGATAATGGATTCATCCATAAATTTACTTCCCTGAACTGGGTTTGCTGTTTTTTGGGACTTATCCCGCCATCCTGGAAATTCTCGCTGTGGCAGAAGGACTGGATCTCCTGAGCAGTGCTTGTAGACAACTCCCCATGTCCACTGTGTGGGAGAGGAGATGGTCCCCAGGACAGGGCCTGGGCATGGCAGCCAGGGTGACCTGGTGGCACATAAGGTGGTGAAGCTTTGGAGAGGTGAAACATGGAGAAATTGATAAATATTTGGTTCTAATTTTTTAGAACACTGAAAAATCTTAGGTTGGCAGAAGCCAAAATGTTTCTCTTCCTAACCCTCCTTTACCCAATTTTCTCCCTCTTTTCTTCTCTCTACCATTTTTCATCCTTTCCCTGTTTGTTTTTCCTTATTTTTAATAGGGAAATATAAGGGATGTGCTCAGTGAAATTAGAAAGCCTATCAAGAGCTGCATGTGCTTTATGGATGTTATCATAAAGAGACAATTGTTGCGACGGAATGCTCGAGAGATGAAAACAAGAGTGCCATTTCAGCATCTTCCGTAGCATGAGTCAGAGAGATTGATAGTTACCCTCTTGCAATTAGAATTTTTATTAGCACACCAGTGGCCTTGGCATGCTGTGAATGGATGCCATTTTCTTGGAGTGTTTAGTCTTTCATAATGCTTCAGAGAAAATACAGATGGGCTGGAGTCACTCACCTCCTAACACTGAAGGGAAAATCGTGTTTTATGCTGCCTCAGGCTGGGCTTTCAAGCTCCAGTCTCCAGGCATAAAACCCGTTAGGTATCTCAGCAGAGCGCAGCAGAGCTTACATATTCCCAGGGCTCCAGAGCACCAGGAGTGGACTGAAGCTCAGGAGGGATGAGCACTCCAGAGGGATGGTCCAGCTCTGCTGGTCTCCCCCTTCCTGAGCATTCTTGATCTGAGTTTGCAGGGAGGCACACCCGGGGCAGCCTGTTAATGCCCAGTGATCTGCGTCAAACCAGCCCTTTCATTCCCTAAAGGAACTTGCCCTTCTCTGCTTTTTCCTTCCTTGGGGCAGACACAGACCCGACTGACCCAGCAAGTGTCAAACAAGCCAAGGCACTCTTTCAGGAGTTGCAATGTTTAAGCAACTTCACGAAAATCCTGCTACCATACAGAAAAATTATATTTTTTCATTTTCTATAGGATCCACATTGATGAACCAGGGATAGTCTGACAACTGTGCCAGAGCAAAGAGCAAATTGGAATGTATTTTGTCTTTGAGGCTTTCTGCAATGCTTTATGTGTGGTTTTCAAAATTCAGCTCCTGAGTAATGCAAGAGGCTGCTCAGAACAACTTGTCATTCACACAGGGAATTTCTGTGTCTTGCCCTTACATTTCTGGGAAGCAGGGGCAGCAGTTTTCCACAAACTGCCTTTCTGGAGCTCACACCGGCCTAGAGAACACGACGGGGGGGAAAACACACCCTGGGGATCAAGCCTCCATGAGGGTCTGTCTTCCCAGATACCTGAGGCTCTGGAACGCCTGCTGGACACAGGGTTCTGAGCACGTCACAAGCATTTCAGCTGCTTCGAAACTCCCAGCAGGCAGAAACGCTGCCCGGCGGCGGGACCCGAGCCCTGCTCAGTGCCCTCGGGGCAGCCTCAGGCTCCGTCCGGCCCCGTCCGGGCCGTCTGCCGCGGCCTTGTGCCGCTCCCAGGGAGCGGGCCAGGGCCAGGGCCAGGGCCAGAGCCAGGGCCAGGGCCAGCGCCGCCCCCAGCTCGGCACCGGGCCGTGCCCCGGTGGGCCGCGGGTGTGACAGGGGCACGGCAGGGACAGGAGCCACAGGGCTGGGACACCCCCGGGAGGGACCCGCCAGAGGTCCCACAATGTGCCAACCAAGCCAGCCTAAGCCAAGCATACAGACAAGCCACTTGTAATTCAAAACAAGCCTGATTTTTCCTCTAGAAACCCATAATATGCGGGTTTATTTTCTGCAACTCTTCCAGGCCAGTTACCCCAACTGTTGGCAAACTGCAAGGATGAGGTTGCCATGGATACGCTCCGCACTGATTCACATGAAATACATCATTGCATTATTCCCAGAGTGGTGAAAGCCTTTCACAGCTGATAATTTTTAAGAGAATGACTCATCGTTAAATATATCATAGCAGCTCTGCATTGTTTGTTCTTCCTTGGAAGCATAATCTGGAGAGAGGCAGCTCTTGGGCTGCTCCTGAAGCTGAGGTGGCGAGCAGGGTGCTGCTGCAGGGTGCACTGGCAGGGCACCTGTGCTGGGAGCAGGAGAGTCCTGCAGCCACACCTGGCCTCTTGCTCGGGGCCAGTTTGAAGGGAGAAATGCCCCGCTCTGTGCCACATCCCACCAAAACCCATGGGAACGGCCAAGCTGGTGCCTGGAACTGGTGGGTGAAGGAGCACAGCCTAGCCACGTGGCTGTGAAGGCCCTGGGCTGTAACAACTGTGATGATTTTTTTAAATTCCCCTCTTGAGAGACTGTTCTGTACAGTCGGGGGAAAGGCAAAACCCGTGTTGGAGGCTGGTCTGAGAGGGCCCTGTCTACCCTTGTGTGGCATTCAGGCCCCCTTAGCACTTGGTGCCAGCCAGGAAAGCGGGGTGCCACCCCTTGGGAACCGAGCCAGGACGAGTCTGGCTGTGCACACCATGGGGAGCTTCCCCCTTCCCGCACCGCCCCCTCCCAGCTCCATATCCCCCATCCTAAATGGGATCACTTATGTGATTTGCAATCCTTTTTCAGGCTCCTTAGCCCACTGCTTATAAACTACTTAGTAGGTGCCTAAGAGTGTTGGAGGATTCCCAGTTGGATTTCTAGATGTAGAGGGGTGGAATACAACCCAGAACAGAGTGACGTGTCCTCTGGAGTCACCTGAGATCACTGCCAGTCCTGAAGCCAGGGAAACAAGCAGGGCACTGCCTGCTCAGATTTTGAAACGGTACATTGAAAGAATGTGCAGAGAACACAATAACTTTCTTTTCTGTAGGAAACAGGGCCTTTTCAAATAGCTGCCTGCACTTAGAAAGGAGCCCAAAACCAACTGAAATGAACAAAAACTGCGGTGTGTGTCCTTGACTCCAGGCCAAAATAATTCTCTGTTATTCCCAAGACAAAACTCTTTCCTGTGTCCCTAAAAGCCAAAGACGTACATTTCATGCATAATTAATGTGAGATTTTAGTATACATCAGAGCCTACAGTTGTGTGAGGCACAAATGGGGCTTCCCAAACAAGGCTTTTGATTACCAGTCATCTTAAATGCAGGAAATAATGGCACTTCTGAGTTCTCCAAGCCCTCAGAGAGGAACTTCTGTCACAACTGATGTTTCCTGCTATATTTGGCCTCCAGTCAGCATAGCAGCTTCCTCAGGACGGATGGAAACACAGAGGGGCTGGAATCACTCTCAGATGCTGAGCACAGGGGATGGAGACCCACTCTGTGCTCTGCCACTGCCCCTCACCACCCCGTGGCAAGCCAGCACACCCAAGATGACCCCATCCCCTTTCCCCTCTCCCCAACACACCCCAGCACACACCAGAAGACACTAACACACACCAACACACACTAACACACACCACAGGTATTTTTGTAGCACTAATACCCAGTCAGTTTTCAATCCTTTAATCCCCATTTTCCTTCTTCTTTGAGAGCAGCCACAAATGAGCAAGAAACAGGTACCAGTTCCCATTTATGCCCCACTGACACTGCTGCTGAACCTCTCTTCCTTGAGTCAGGCATGGTGTGGTTTTTCCTGGGACGCTTGTAAAGAGCTGGCTCTGCCTTTGCTGATGTCAGGAATAACTCAGGATGGTGCTGGGCACAAAACCCACCCCAGAGTGTCCCCCTGACACCCCTGGTACCAGAGCTCAGGGTTGTGTTTGCAGGCTGGTACTCTGCAGGGTAGCCTGCAAATTTCCCATATCCCCACTCCTATCCACGCCAGGTTTGTAAGGAAAGCAGTTTGTTGATGGAGGTGTTTTCCAGACCTCCTGTATGTCTTGGTCTCTCTTTATAGTCCATCAAGTACTACAAAGCCTGTAGACTTTTGGCTTTACTTCCTTTAGAGAAGGGAGAGAATGGAGAAATTCAGTCTTTATCAGAAAAAAGACTGAATTTTCATCTTTTGCCCCAAAACCTTAAAGGCCACAAGAACTCTAATACTGAAGGACCAGCAGTGGTGAGAACGGGGGGTCCTGGCGAGGAGGGAAGCAAGGTGCCAGAGGAGTACTACTACATGTCCTTGTCTTTGGGGTTTGGGTTCATTTGGATGCCCTGCTCCGCTTGCCCAAGGCAATATTTGTCATTATTAGCCAAGTGAGCATTCCAAGCCTTTCTCCAAGGCTGAGGCAGTGACCAGGGCCGTCAGTCCAGGCAGTGCTGGCTGGCAGTGGCAGCCTGGCACGGCAGCGTGCCCTTGTGCTCCTCTGGACTAGGGGACAATGTCTGTCAGCACCTCCCCAGGCCAGCCGAGCCCCCCACACTCACCCCCCACCTGCCACCAGCTTTTCACCATATCACAGGTAACCCTCCCTTCTATCCAGGCTCATCCCAATCCTCATTAAGGGTTTGCTTCAGATAAGAGCATTGAGAAAACATGATCTCCTTTCCCCCGTTCTTGCTCCCTCTCAAAGACACCGTCCCCTTCCCAGGGGGAATGTGCTGTCTGTAAATCCAAACCCGCCACCTGCGCTGGGCTCTGCCCCCAAAGCCAGGCACATTCTGACCCCACGCTACCTCCCCCTTCCTCCCTGCCCAGCCCTCTCTGCCCTCCAGCTGGGGCACAGACTGCTCGCTCCCCTCCAGACCTCCAGCACCTCAGCACACGGGGATGCAGCGAGGCCTGGGGGTCACTCATGGAGCCAGACACGGGGGGCTTTCACCAGGGCCATGTGGAGGGGGCAGAGGGGAGCTGGTCCGTAAGCGCGTGGTGTTCCGGCAGGCCACGTGGAGCCTAGGTGTCCCTGATGTCACACAGGGCTGGAGGCTGCGCAGGTACCACAGGAGCCAGCCCGGCGCGGGCTGGAGGTGAACCTGCCCTGTTTCTCAGCTCTTGGAGGCCCAATGATCAGTAGAAACAGGAGGAAGAATTAGAGGCAAACAACGGCATTTTAAGAGTCAGAATGTCCTGATACAGTTAAAACACTCCAGGTTCTTCTTTTGCAGCCCATAACTTGACATTTGCAAGTGTTCAGAGTCAGACCACGGGTCAGTTGGCTTTGCCTGGACCTGGAGCCACGTTATCTATTGAATTCCTTAATGTTGCACTGCTTTTTCCCTTGACAAATTCAGTCAATGGCATTTTGACCTGTTTCCTAATGCACTGTACTGCAGCCTCAAAACGTTAATGGATGGTACAGCATAGCTCTGAAGTGCTACTGAATCTGCAGGATAGCAACACACCTGAGGAGTGGAGGTGAAATGTGGCTCCAGCTGTTTTGAGTGAAGGAATTGTAGAACACTGAAAACCAGGGAGGAGCAGAGTGCTTCCTGCCTGGACCTGGCTGGCTCCTGTGAACAGCTCCAGCCTCCCATGGAGTTCATGCTAAAAGCAGGTTTGGCTGTTTTTCTGCGCTGTTGTGGTTCCAAGTCTGGGGATTAGCTCGGGCTGATGCAGCTCACAAAGGAGCAGGTCTCGGCTGAGGCTGAGGCCAAGGAGACGTGGTTTGCACCCAGTGCCCAGTGCTGGGGCAGCAGCTCCCTGGGATCCCCTGAGCTGGGGTTCTGTGGGGCAGGGTTTAGTCAGCCCTGCTGCCCACCAGGAAAGGGGCAGCTCCCTGAGGAGCTGCTCCCTGCCTGAGCACTGGGTTACCCACAGGCTGAGGTGTGCTATCCTGTTTTCTGTCACACAGGTGACACAGTGTTTCTTAAGGTCATGATTGAAACAAATTTTTTCAATATTCTGAAAATGTTCTTATTTATCTGAAACATATTTTCAGAAATGTTGTGATGCATAAAATGTCAAAATGCCCTTACTTCCTATGGGAAACAAAAAAATCAGCCTCTTGACAAGCTCTAGTCTTAGCATGGAGCTGCTTGGTTAATGGCAAAGCCCTGAGGCTGCATGCTGGAAACCTTCAGCTCACTTCATTGCCCACCAGAAAATTATAATAATTCCATAGACCTGTTCTATGCAGAGACCCTTAGTCATATTGTCTAAGCTGCTTATCACCACAGAAATAAGATGTGTATAGTAATCTTCTTATACTTGCTGAGAAACCTAAACAAGGCCAGCACTGGTCACTTGTCTGGCTGTAATAAGGTTACTGTGCAAGGAGATATTAATGTTGGAAAAAGCATGCTGGCTATTTCCCATTTAAGTCAGTGTACTTATTTCTGTCTTAAGTAGGTGAATGTAGATGGTTTCCTTAGTAGTTCATGAGTCTATATCCATCCTCTAGAAAGGAGAAGGAATGTGTAGGACATCCCATGGGCTGCGTAAGTCTGAGTGCCTCGTAGAGCCAGGGTGAATCTATTCACTCTGTCCTCCCCAAAGAACCCTGCAGCAGCCCCCAGCTGCTGTAGCATCACCAGGTCGGGCTGGCTGACAAAGGGTTGTGCACAGAGTGTGTGATAAGTGCTGATTTTTGGTAAAATTAAATGAGAAGATACAAGCTGTGAATCACAGAATGACATTACATCCGGATCCGCCTTCCTTTCAAAAAAGGGGCCAAAGAGGCCATCAGGGCCTCATACCAACAGGTTCATTCCTGTTCCCTCCACAAGCTCCTTATGGAGGCTTCCTCTTGCACATTTCCCCTCCTCCAGCGCCTGCATGTCTTTAAGAGACTGCTGAAAAAATATGAAGAGCCAAGGAAGACTTAATGATCTAAAAGAGAGATTTATACCTCATGTTTGAAACTCCAGTAGTGAAGCTTTTTCCTGCAAGGAGAAAAAATGTTTCAGTAAAAAAGCCTCTGTTTTTTCCCCGGGGAAAATACAGAATAGTTACACTAGTAATTCCCAAAGTGGGATATACCGAGAACACTTCCGGAGTGGTTCCTTGGAGAGCAGAAGTAATCAGTGAGGGAAATTTTCTCTTTGAGTACTCTGCATGGAAAATTTGGAGTCATTAGTTCACGTAAGAGGGGTCACTTTCAGGGCTCAGCTTATGGGTACGGTACCACTGGCCAAGGCTTTTCTGGGCCCCAGCAGGGAGTGCAGGAAGGGGCTGAGGTACATCTGCAGCTGGAATGACCTGTTGGCCCCTCTTCTCCATCTGGGACCAGCAGAGATTTGCATTGGCACCAGTAATCATGCAGAGCAAAACAGTTAAAAATAAATTTGGGAGCAGGCACTGGCCCAGTTCACCATCGGGTTATGGAAACAGTCATGGGAGGGGAGAGCAGGAGCACGGGGGAGGCAAGGCAGTGATCCCCTTAATACAGACATCATTTTCCAGAAGCACAAACCTAAGACTGAGCAATACATTTTTTGGGATAAAACCAACCCCCTCAGTTGTACTGAATACTTGCATATCATTTTCAAAAATGCTCTGGGGAAAAAGTGCCCAAAACAGTGCTTAAAGGTGAGGGGGAGCCACTGGTCTGCTTTGTCCTTGCCGCCTTGCATATTATCTGTGAGAGAGATTTCTCCCTGGTTTTGGTTGATGCCAGGCCTATTGCTGCAGATGTGGAATAGCAGATCAGCTCTCCTGAAGTAATTACCTGGGACATTAAGCTTATTAGGCATGTGTTTGGAGACAGGGAAGGCAGGGGAAACCTGACCCCAGAGGTGTTTGGGTGCTGATTGGTCACCTGAGCCGGCAGAGGACCTCCAGTGGTTGGAAATGCCTCATCCAAGATTGTCACTCCTTAGACTTCAAACAGGCAGGATCATCGAGGCAAAGAGGGCACCCAGAGCTCGGGATTCAGCCAGGCTGCACAGCAGGGAGAACACTCCTTCTGTGTCCTCCTGGTCTGGCTTGATTTCTGGAGGTTCAGAGTTTGATAACGCACACACACAAAGCCGAGCCACAGCACCCACCTTGCATTTCCCTTGTCTCTGAAAGATGAATATTTTGCAAAAGGCCAGTCTCCCATCACAAAGTGTCAGTGACCTCGTCTTCTCCTTGCACTCCCATTCGCTTTTCCAAGGGGTCTTGAAAAGCAAGAGGCAGCTCGCTGCAAACAAAAGGCAGAAGTTGAGAGGCGGCGTCTGGTTTTGATTGCACTGGGAGATGATGATGATGAATTAGAGCACTGGGATGATCCATTGTGCCCCTCTCTGTTGGCATGGGCCAAACCTTCCCCCACCATGTCCATGCTGACAGTTTGGCTCTCCCTGCAGTGAGTGTGTTGCTGTTCATTGTTCATTTATGAAAGCCAAAAAGGGCACTTGGGAAGTGTGTCAAATCTTTCAGAGATGGCAGCTGCTCGATGAGTGCCCGGTGTCATAGCAGGCATGGGGCAGGACGGACACACAGTGGGGAGCCTAGGCTGTCAGGGGCACAAGGGGTGACATGGTGGTGCTGCACCTGCTGCATCGCTGCTGTGACGTCCTGCCTGTGCCACAGCCCAGCCTGCGACTCACACACTGCTTTCCTTACGAAGGCATGGTGATGGAATATGTGTTGTGTTCAGAAATCTCCTTAAAAACCGAACCACTTCCATCCAGGCCTCTGCTCTTTGGCAGATGGTTTGACTTCTTTTTCACCTGCTTAACCCAGGAGTTTCATTTTGTGAGCAGAGTGTCAGGTCTCATTTACCTAAAAGCTCTCAATACTGATAGTGCTTGCAGATACTGCTGCTGTCATGGCAACAAGGTTATTTATGCATCATAGATACCTGCTTTTCTTTTCTTTTCCCCTTCCCCCTGATGTTGCTAAGTGAAGATAGGGTCAGAGGGGCCATAAAATGGAGCAGGAAACTCCCAGCCTCATACACGTTAATAATCCCTCCAGACCTCCTTCCTCTCCACCTGGCTGACATGGTTCAAGTCCCTGTAACTGTCCTCTGTCCATCCTTTACTCTGGCATGAACAAGTGACGCAGAAGGGTATGTGGAGATACACCCAGACATGCCAACTTCCCTTTCCACACGGGCTGAGACGTGCTGGTGTGCACGCAGGGACCAAAGTACTGTTTGACAGGCTGCCTTTACTTACCTGCCCCCCCGAACTCGGTTTGTAACGTGTGCTTAATCAGTGTCGCTGCTCAATTATTTAACAGCTGGGCCACCACAGAAACAGGCTGACAAACAAGGCTCCAGGGCTACAGTTACAATTTAGTTAAGTTCTCCTTTAAATTCTTTCTGGGTTTCATCTGTCCATTTTCCATGACAACCGGCAAGAGCCAGAGGTCAGAGGGAAAGCGAGGGAGTTACTTCATTTAAATTAGATGAAGCTCTGTCAGCCTCGAGCACTTCTCCAGTGAAGGGTTTTCTACAGAAGCAGCCCCTTGCTGGAGGAGAGACATCACATGTTCCCTGGCACACCTCCCTCTGCAGACCTTGGTTGTTTTCCTTCACTGAGGAGCTTCTTCTCCAGACATAAATCAATTCTATTTACATGCACAGCCCTGTCCCTGGGGGTGTCCCTGGGGCTGTCCCTGGGGTTGTCGCTGGGGCTGTCCCTGGGGCTGTCCCTGGGGTCACGCAACCCCACAAGCTCCATCCATCGCCGTTTGAAACCTGCACTCGGTGGCTCAGCCTCTGTCGTGTCAGGGTGTCGGAGTAGGGAGCTGCGGGGAATTTCCCTGTCCTGGGCATGCTGGTGGGATAGGGAGAAGCAGCACCCCGAGATCCAGTGAATCCCCCTCCCCGTCGGGAGGCTGTTCCCGCAGATCCGAGTCCCCGGAGCAGCACTTGGAGCTGCCCACGCCAGAGCGAGGAGCACCGTCCCGGGAAAAGGAGGGCACGTGAAGGAATAACAATACTTTCCTCTTATGTAACTCTTGCCTAAAATACTTCAAAGTGGGCCTATAGATAAATAATTGAACATAATACAGAATTAGCTGTAATTTTGTATGTCAGAAAGTAACATTCCCCACTGCTTCTGTGCTGGTTAGGTATGGAAACCATCCTGGCTGTGGGACGAAATGAGGCCACGTGGCTTCGGAAGCTGCCCGAGAGCACAGAGTGTGCTCATATGCATTGCAGCTACTCAACGTTTAGGGCAAAAATTATTTACTGAGGAAAAACTCACAGGAATTCTGAATAATGAATAATTGAGGAATTTCTAATTCGCCCACAGGCAGTTTGCAAGAGTGGGGAGGGGGAGAGAGGAAGCAACATTTGTCAGATAAATTATTTGTGAATTAATCACTCGGCTCTCTGAAGTCGATGGGGAGCTTGCATAAATAAGACTATTCATGGAGAAGACCAAGTCTTTCTTTAATAGTACTCTGAGAATGGTAAATTCATTAGCTGAAAGCACTGATTATGATTCAGAGGGATAGGGAGGGGAGAAAATCAAGTCATAATTAGTCATTTAAATTGTGTCAAGTAGCAAGCAACTGATTTTAAACTAGTCCAGACAAAAGGGAAATGATTCGTTCTGATTAAGTCAGTCTCTCTTGCTCTTTTAAAGATTTATAAAGTAGTGTCAATAAATTATGGTTCTTGGGACTCAACCTATAAAAACAGCATAGAAATGTAATACAATACAGTGTCAGACAAGTGGGTTTGACACAGTAGATCAGAAATTAAATGTATATTTATTAAGGAGGTATATAATAAGTCTCATGTCACCCCAATATTGATCGACTGTCACTTGTCTAAACTCTCCTCTTCACGCCCGTTGTTCCCAGTTGTTTCTCTGGCTGCTCCTTTATTGCTGAAGTTGAACCCAGTTTGCTCACTCATAAGCTTAATTACTCTGCAGAAGCGCTTCTTGTAAAACTACGTGATCTGGATTAATTATGGTGCTGGTGAATTATGCAGCAATACACATAAAGACCCATTTGGAGTTTCCCCTCTGTCCCAGTGCAGCATGTGATCCTGATTTCCTGGAGTACAGTTTTCGGCTGTTTTCCCAGTTAAGCAGAGACAGGGCAGACCGGTGGCTTAGGGGTCTCCTTCTCCAGGCAATGAGTGGAAATGATGGTATGGGAGAAGCAAACACTATGTGCTGCAGAACGGTAAATTCAGTCACACCGGCTCCGGTGCTGGCAGGGTGGGGGTGGTGTTACTACGTTATTATAGTTATTGCAATTAGCAAAGCATCAGCAAGGAACTCCGGCTTCTCTCACACCTTCACCCAAATTCTATCATGGTGGGCTCTGAGCTGGGACAGAAATAAGACACGCGGGTATGCTTAGGGGAGGACAGACTATATTTAAACTACAAAGTAATGAACCTCTTCTGGGTTTGATCCAGAGCTAGCAGAGATAATAGTGTCTCACAGTAAGACCAGCTTTATTCAGCATTTCCCAGCATTTTGCATTAAGGAAGAAACGTTCTTGTGTATGTCTGGGTGCTGGGAGTGGCTGAGCCCAATTCAGCAAAGTGATGGAACAGATGCTTCAGCTTGGGTCCACACAAGTCCCACTGAAATCTGTGAGACTTAAACACATGCTCAGGCTGTTTGTCAGAGCCTGCTGGGAGTGCTCAACACACCGTGTGTGCACAGGGTTCCCTCGACTCAGTGCTGCCCTGGGGCTGGGAGAGGTCTGGGAGCAGCCAGTGCTGTCCCGGGCTGGGAGAGTTCTGGGAGCAGCCAGTGGTGTCCCGGGGCTGGGAGAGGGCTGGGAGCAGCCAGTGCTGTCCCGGGCTGGGAGAGTTCTGGGAGCAGCTAGTGGTGTCCCGGGGCTGGGAGAGGGCTGGGAGCAGCCAGTGCTGTCCCGGGCTGGGAGAGTTCTGGGAGCAGCTAGTGGTGTCCCGGGGCTGGGAGAGGGCTGGGAGCAGCCAGTGCTGTCCCGGGCTGGGAGAGTTCTGGGAGCAGCTAGTGGTGTCCCGGGGCTGGGAGAGGGCTGGGAGCAGCCAGTGGTGTCCCGGGGGTGGGAGAGGTCTGGGAGCAGCCCTGCTGTACAGACCTGCCCATGACTGTGTCTCTGAGGAACCATGTGAGATCTGCCAGCTCTTTTTCCCTCCGCCCATCAGGTACCGGTGGCTGCACCAGTACCTGCCTTCCAGGTGCAGAAGGCTCTGCCTCACCAAGTGTCTCCTGTCACTCAGTCCTGCCCTGCTCTATTTTCAGTACCGATAAATCTCCTGTAGACATCCCCTTTGTCACAGCCTGTTCCCCAGCTCCTAGCTCCATAGGCTCTTCTCTGTTCCAAATGTAATTGCTCTTCATCCTTTTTTCCTGCTGTCTGGAACCATAGCTCACCATCCTACACTTTTCATTATCTTAATTAAACCAGGGCAAGTCAAGGGCCTGTTTTATAACCTGACATTACCCTGTACATTTTTTTAGCTCAAAATATGTGAATTAGTGCTGAGATATCTTCTTGGAGGAAATTGGCACCTCAGCTCTCTCAGTTTGCAGTACTCTGGCTGTCTGAGGAGCGCTGAGTGAAAAACTGAGCTGAGCAGTCTGATGTGCCCCATCCCACCAGGTAAAACCAGTCTTTTCCACAGCAGTCCAGTTCCTGCCTACTGCCTCTGGTGCTCCTGGGTGGCTGCTTTGAGGAACTGTATATTGCAAACCACTAGATCTACCTCCTTACTTGATTCAATTTGATTTGATTCAAGTCTGTTCGACTCTCTGCTCGCTGTTCTGGCCGATGGTTGGTTTGTTGGTTTTATCTGCGTTTCTGACATGCCAGGCGCTGTCTGCCTTGGCAGCTGCAGCACCCAGGAGCTGGGAGAGCTGAGAGCCATCCCCAGCAAGAGAGAAGAGGGAGAGAGAAGGGAGGCAGTACCCTTAGCACATCCGTTTGTCAGAAAGATCTTTGGATTTACCCAGCCCACAGAGCTCCCACAGGCCACCACAGGAGGGTGGCTTGTGTCTCCTGCCCCCTCAACCCCAGTCACTTCTCTGTGCAATGAACTGTGGCATTTTGTGGTGTCAGGGTGGACAAGGGCCTTGAGACAACAGAGACGCCAGTCACAGAGTTTATAGCTTTGTTCTCCTCACGTTAGGGGATGTTATACTGGAGGTGTCTGGCTGCCCTGCCAGCACAGCTCTGGCCCTAGGCAGTTTGGGGTCTAGATCAAAAGCGAGGTCTCCAGCTTGGGAAAGGCTTTGGGGATTGTACTCGAGGGCTTGGAGAAACATTTATGTGGTATTAGACATGAGTCACTGAACACCTTTCCCTAATGAGCTTTGGAAGTAGAGCACCATCTGGGCCAGCCTCCAGCACCTCTGGCACATGAGCAGCCCGAGTGTGTTGGGGGGCAGTGGGAGCCTGCTGTGGCTGACAGCCCGAGCCCCCCCCGGGGGAGCCTGCCGTGGCGGACAGCCCGAGCCCCTCCGGTGGGGGCCTGCCGTGGCTGACAGCCCGAGCCCCCCCCGGGGGAGCCTGCCGTGGCGGACAGCCCGAGCCCCTNCGGTGGGAGCCTGCCGTGGCTGACAGCCCGAGCCCCTCCGGTGGGAGCCTGCCGTGGCTGACAGCCCGAGCCCCTCCGGTGGGAGCCTGCCGTGGCTGACAGCCCGAGCCCCTCCGGTGGGAGCCTGCCGTGGCTGACAGCCCGAGCCCCTCCGGTGGGAGCCTGCCGTGGCTGACAGCCCGAGCCCCTCCGGTGGGAGCCTGCCCTGGCTGACAGCCCGAGCCCCTCCGGTGTGGGGGCTGAGCTTGGCTGGGAGCACCTGCAAGAGCAGGAGCATCCATACCTGCTGGGGGAAACCTGTGGGCTCAGCGGCAGCGAGAAAAGGCCTAGAGACAGGCTGTGGTTTAAATGCTTGTAGCCCTGGAACAGCACATGGGGAGCAGGAGGGCAACAAGTGCTGAATACAGAGATTTTCTTGCACTGAAATTCACCTTTAAAATCTCACATAAAGGAGATATTAGTTCCAGGAGCAAACAACTGGCTACTCTGATTTTACAGGGAAGTAAGAGATTCAGATGATATTAGGCATTATTTCATTACAAACACTGGCAGAATTTTTTTTAATTTTTATTCTGAAGTGAAAATATATTTTTGAAACTTGCCTTCCCCCCTGCTGTCTGACCACTGCAAGACATTCGGCAATATTAGCAAAGCTGATGGCTGCTAAATGGCCTTATTTCCAACAGTAATGAGCTGCATTTAATAATGAATTAAACGTCATTAACCAGGGAAGTTTTTGGTGAATGCTTCTTTAATATCATTGTGCAGCAATTATCACAGGAGTGAATAGCTCATCTCTGTCCAGCTGCACCATTTGTCATTATTTGGAGGAGCAGTAAAATCCCTCAGGTCCAGGAGGGCTAATAATATTAAATGACACTGAGTAAAGTTTAACAAGTGTTTCTGTTCCTCATGCAGACCAGAATAGCTAAGATGCTCGATCCTGCTCCACCTTGTTTCTCTGTCTGCATGACCCAGCTAGACTGGCTGTGTTCCTGCAGTCAATGAAAGTCTCTCTCAGTAAGATCTAACTCATAGGCACATGAAGTTTCTTTATTAAAAATTGATACATACAATTAAACAAAGATAAAAGATGATAATGGGAGTAATGAAGCTGTTTGGTATCTGCAGTTTTTATTATAGTTTGCCATTCCTTAGTAATGAGACCTTGCAGACTTCTTCATCATGTGTAGTTGTAGGGTCACATTCACAAAAATACAGTTGATAATCTTCCAAAAAGTCTTCCCCTTAACATACTGACCTCTGAAAAAATCCTCAACTGTTTGCCAGTATTTCCTTGGTGTTTCCTTACTGCCATAGCTGAGCGATATATTTTTTGGCAAACCATGTAGTTGCCAAAATATTCCTTTTGGTGAGGAAAGGAAGCATTGCACAGCTTGCAGGCAGGAACAGTTCAGTCTGCAGCACTGAGAAGTGTGACTCGGGGCGGCTTTGGAAGGGTGAAATACAAGGAGAAAGCTGTAATGTTGAGGTCCCTCACAAGGGCCTTTCTTCTGCTGGGCGCCTCAGTGTTGTTGCTGTGGGACAGGTGTAATCACAGTGATAATATTTCAAGCAGCAGCTCCTCAGGTTGGTACCTCTGTGTACTGTTTAGCAGAGATCCCACCGCCTCCAACAGCTCCAGTCACAGAGCAGCCGTAGCAAAATCCAGCACAGTGCCCAGGGAGGCACTCCACAGATACGGATGTAAATGAACATGTGATTTAGGTGATGTGTAAACACCCAGACTGCTACGGCTCCAGGCTGGCCATAGCCATGAGCAAACTGTTTGTCAGACACCACCAGAGGGTCAAATTGTCACACAAATGGCTTGCCAGACTTCGGCTGGCGTCCAGGAGGGAAGGTGACACATTGCTGATCCTGTCTGAGGGACCTGTTGGAAGTCGGGTGCTGTGGTGGGCCAGGGGTTCTCCCCCAGGGCACCGGGGCTCCTCGGTTCCCAGGCTGTGCCAAGTGCTCAGGTTAGTGCAGGCATTTGCAGGACTGGTGGAGCTGTTCTGCAGCGTGCTCCCACTGCAGTAACACCCGAGGAACGTCTCCCTGCTCCCCATGTGCCCTCACACGCACAGCAGCGGCGCAGGGACCAGCCTGGGCACAGGGTTGCTCGCAGCCTTGGCTGCCCAGCTGAGGAGGATCCTGCCAAGGCTGCCACTGCCGAGCCCCGGGGGGCTCTGTGGAAACACCCGTCAGCTCCCCGCTGGCGCCGGCCGTGAGCGAGCGCTGAGCCGCTCCTTCTTCTGCCTGCTCCGTGATCAAAATATTTACAGCTCAGTTAGTGGGGCTGGCAGCAGCCCCAAAACTTTGCTCTTGATAGTAAATGTCACATTTAATATTGATGATGTGGGCTACTCAAGTCACACTTGGATGAGTTAACCATTGGGAATGACATCTATAATAGGAAACTCCTAAAGTGTGAGCTCTCTTATATGCACACATGGCTTCTTTTTTATAAAAGATATAGAAGTCTAAGCAATTCAATAAAATTATATGGATGCTGTTCGCTGTTATACGATCAGGAGAAATCATCTGCAGTCCAGGCTGGTTTATTGCTCCCCTTAGCAGTGCATGGCCTGTACCCTGGTGGGGCACAGCGTGGGTGTTTTACACCCCTCAGGCAGCAGAGCAGCGCTGGCCCCGACACCGCAGAGGGCCCTGCCCTGCCAGAGCCCCCAGCTCTGCTCCCTCGCGTCCCTTCGGTGAGACGGAGCCTGCCAGAGGATTTTCTCCTTGCTGTGCGCCGAGATGAAAGAAAGCGACTTCGCAGGGATTCAGGCCAGCACTGACACACTCAGCGAGTTGGGCTCTGCGCTTTCACACCACTAACAAACAGTAGGGTGAGTAGTGCAGTGAATTCCTAGTGTTCTGTGGGCGCTTGCCATGAAGGAGACTGTACATTACCAATATTGCTGGAAACAAGAAGTAAATATAAAGCTACACAGACCATCAGCATTATAGCTTGACTTAAAAGGGTTTCTAATAATTGGGAGATACATTCTCTACTCAGGTGTATTGGTGCAAATGCTGTTCACAGAAATTCAGTACTTTGGTCAGACATGCTATCAGCTCCATCAGCTGCTGTGTCGATCAAGTCACTGAATGTTATGTGATTATTCCACATCCCGCTGTGTGATGCTCACAGTTACTATGGAGTGCCGTAACAATGGTTGGTTATGGACCCCAGAAATCTGTTTTAGGTACCAAAAGCAGACAGGAAGGCTCTGTAGGGAGGAGTGTTGTGCACTAAAAACGACAGCTTCTGTAGAAAGGGATAGAAAACATTGAAAACACCCAAACTGCTGTATGTGAGGCATTTTTGTGTCACCCTCAGCCAGCTCACAAGATTCCAAGTACATCAACTGTGCATTACAGTGAGGTTGGAAAAAAAACTAGAGAAAATACAGTATTCCATCATTCTTCTTGGCCTGGCAGCTCATCCTGCTCCCATGGCAGGCACCTCCTGTGGTCAGCACAGCACCATTGACACATCTGTGATTAACACCTACCTCAGGTAAAAGAAATAGTAATTATTTGCACTTTTTACCTCTATAGTGTCTCTTAGCACATCTGCCAAAGTCTGCCCTGACTCATACCTTCACCTAAGCCAGGAAAAGACAACCTTTCTGAAGAGTAGCTATTAACCTTCTTTTACAGATGAGGAAACCGTGCACAAAGAGAATAAATTATTTACCCAAGGTCATAGTACAAATCCAAAATGCTGTAATTGGGAAAAAGACCCAGACTACCTCATTCCAGTTTGTATGCTTTAACAGCAAGTGCTGTTCCTCCTCGCTGTGCCTTACTCTCCCCCAGGCATTCCATGATTCCTACCCTGTCGTGTCCAGTCCCGGTGTCACTGGGTTCCCACCCCACATCGCACTCCTGGCTCAGCAGTGGCACTGTGCACACTGGTGTTCTCGGTCTCAGTGTAGGTTTGTGTTCAACTCTTTAGCAGTCTAAATGCAAATTACACAGTTGTGCTGAGGCACCGATTTATACTAATCTGTGCTCTGTTTTGCGTTGGGAAGAGCTGAGAGACTACAGCTTTTTTTAACCTTTAATAATGACAGGGTTTCAAAAGCTTGTTCTGTGAAGTAGTGGGACTGATTGTTTCATCAGCCTGAAGTGTGGCTGAGATAAGCTTGGTCTGTGAACACGGTAAAGCCCTTCAATCTCTGGTTATCGTGATGGCCCTTTTGCCTGTAATCAAGTTTGAAAGTGTCAAGAGCAGGTACTGCATCAACATGGGCACCAGCAGTATCTGAGTTAATACCTTGCATTAAGTGAGTGAGCCTTGTCCCGGGACAAAACATGCTCTGTATTGCTGGAGTTCACAGGTAAATGGATCACAGTCACTTGAAGCAGTGTCAATGAAGAAAGAAAATACATTAACAAACCACAAAGAAACTCTGTAGCAGGAGCAAATAAAAAATGAATTTGATGTGCAAGAAAGGGAACACCCAAATTACAGCCTGTATATCTTGAAGGTCTTATGAGAACGTTAAAGATCCATCCCTCACCAGATGAAGGAGCAGCCACCAAGCACAGCAGTTAATTTCCTGCAGAGGAAAATGGATGTGGATCAAAAGATCAGAAAGAGTAACTGTAAGGGACAATCACGTGAATCAGGTGTGCTGTGAGATCTTCTGGAAAATCCCTGTCTTGAGTTCAGCCTGAGAGCAACGGGCTCTATTTTCAGCATCGCAGTTAATACCTTTCTGTTTCTCTCAGGAATTCAAAAGCTTCTAATGAGAAGCTCTGGAAGAACTAAAATAAGGTTTTAAAAGTGTTCTTCCATCCTATCTTTGCATCTTGCATTCAATGAGAAGAGCTTCTTGACCCGCAGAGCTCACGCTCCAAGGCACAGCAGCAGGGGGGATTTTCCCTCCACAAAGACAGCAGAGCGTGCAGGGCACCGGGGACCTCTGGGAGGGTGCCCGAGTGCCTGGCTGCCACTCCCTGGGCTTCTGAGAGCCATCTCGAGGTACCTTGGGAACAACAATGACATCCTGAGAGCTGCCAAAAAATCACAAGGAACAGCTGGTAAAAATGCTCAAACCTCCCAGTGCCCTTCATATGCCGTAAACAAATCTGCTTCGTTGAAAGCTCACACAAGGTGTTGGGAGCCTTGATTTATGGGCTTTAATCGCTGTCATTGCTGTCCCAAGCATCGCAGACATACAGCACGTTCGGAACTAAAACCTCTGCAAAGGAAATACTCCCAGTCTTCTCAGGTTGTTGCTGATGTTTCAAAAAGACCAAGAGCTTTTCTAGAATCCTGTAAAGAAAAATGTGTAATAAAGGCTTTTTTTGCCTCATTTTGGCCAGCCAGAGCTGCAAGCCAGCAAGCCATCAGCATTGTCACATCCTATAGCTGCTGCTCTAGCAGAGGAATGAAATATTCACACCTTTTGGCTGGGGTTTTTATTGAGGTTTCAGGTACCTACCTTCTGCCATCCACTCCATTTAAGTAATGATGACCGAAGCCCGGCTCGCTTCTCAAAGATTAACAGCTTGCTGGAAATATTTGATTGTCTGAAGACAGAACTGAAGGATGCTGCAGCATGTTCCTCACTCACAGGGAAGCCCTTGAGGTCAGGATTGATGCTGTCAATTACAGGATTGAAATCCCAGTGTGTCCCAGTGCAGAGGTGGCTGAATTCCAGTGTGGAGAAAGCAGTTCAAAGCCAAGGACACGCGGCTTTGACAGCAGGATGGAAACTGGCTTAAGGTTGCTGTGAAATCATCGTGACTTATTATTATGGGATCCTGACATCTTGCAGAGAAGCAGCACTGACGTATCTTGCACTGCTGGTTTTTGGAATCCACAAGCACCTGTCACAGGAGCAGCAGGAACAGGGGCTCAGGGAAGGTCCTGCTTGTGGCTGGTGGCTTGGGGTGGCCATTGCAGCTCAGGGTGCAGGTCTGTGTGTGCACATGTGTTTGGGGAGTGTGTTACTGCACACAGGGTGATGTTTTCTTCTTACACCCATCCTCTTGCTCATAATCTTCATGCAAATTTGATCTTTCCTTGAGGGCATTAAGGTCAGCAGCAGAAACCTCTCGAATTTGCATTCTTGTCCCTCTCAGCCTCACATTTCCCTTCTCTAAATCCTTAATCACATGTGATGAGATTCTTGGGGCTGTCCTGTGCAGGGCCAGGAGTTGTACTGCAGTGATCCTTGTGGGTGCCTTCCAGGATATTCTGTGATTAAGTAGTCACTTAAACCCACCAATTGCACCAGCTTTTTCTGCTCCTCACAGCCTCCCATGCCCCAGCACTAAAGCTCAGCAGCACTGTCAGATCGTTTCCCTCACTGCAAGGTTTGCTCCAGCCTGGCAGAGCAGGGATTAGAGTTTGGACTGGCTCCTCTAGTCACAAATATGTGCTCCAGCCCTCAGGGCATGGCAACAACCTCTTTCTCCCTTTTTTCCTATGGGAAAGGTCTGCCCTGGTGTAGGTGTCCATCTCCTGGAAGTTCCAGTGTCTGCCTTTTACGGTGATGTTTAGCTCTGCCCCAGCCCGGGATTTCTTTTGCTGCTTTAGGCTGGTCTCAGGTCTGTGATCCCATTTCTCAGGCATTTAACTCTTTGCCTATAGAACACAGGAGGTGCCGCCTGGTGCTGAGGTTTCTGCGAGGGCGCTGAGGTGGGACAGGGCTGAGCTCAGGGCCCTAGGGGGGAGCTGAGTTGAATTTGGATCTAACTTCAACACGAGGTAGGTGCCAGGGGAGTCAGAGCCCGACTGCCTTTGCAGAGCTGGCCCTCCACCGCCTTGCTGCACCTCTTTAATTCAAGTGGTGACTCACAGCCTGGAACAATTAGGTAGATGTCATATGCAGCTAGTGAGTGGTATTTTTCAGTGTTCATTTTACTTATTGTATTATATTATGTTTTGATTTATAATTATATATACAGTGCATTCCTTTCCTGGGCCCCAGGCATCCTCGCCAAAATTAAAAAGTACAGTTAGCAAAACTAAAGCCAGCAGAAGCTCAGAGCTCTCTGTCAGAAATAACCAGCCAGAGCAACTCTTTTTTTCCACCAGTTCTTCATATATTGTCTGTTCTCCCTGCATTTCCTTCCCATGAACCTCTGGACAAGGAGAACAGCCCCTGGACAATCTCTTGGCCCCACAACAGCAATGCAGAGAGCAACAAAACAGCTCCAACTCATTCCTCACATCCAGGAGCAGCATTTGCTAGTATTTTCAAGTATTCCAAATACTTTTACTTTGTACTCCTGGAGCTTTTACTGCTGGGAGGAATTCTGTGTGATCATTAGGTGGGATTTTCAAGTGCTTATGGGAGGGGGTGCAGTGAAGCATCATCTTGGTCCCTGGAAGCCCTTCTTGTTCAAGGAGATTCTGTTTGCTGTGAGCAGGACTGGGAGGGGCTGGGGTGGGGTTTCTGGAAAGCTGAGGAGGCAGTAATGTATTCTCAAGGTCAATCACGCTTGATTGTGTGCAAATAGCTATTGCCCACTACCACATGTGATCACAACCTCTAGGGACAAATTTCTGCCACTGGATATGCACAGTGGGATCTGTAGGATCTGGGTTTGCAGAATGAGCAGGGAGGAGGTGCTGGAACAGATGGGGTGTGGTTGGGACTGGAAGCGAAGCGCAGGGCGTGCTGCACTGTCCCCATAGTGCTCCTGAGGACAAGGTCATGTGCTGGGGGAAGATCCTGTTGCTCCCACCTCTCCTCTACTCATCCTCTACCTAAGCAGACCAGTAGAATCCCAAGGACTGGCATTACCTTGCTGTGTAAAATACACTCTGAGAAAGTCACTGGGTGTTGCTGGATTTTGCAGTTTGGGAATATTTGTACTCAGGCTGGTGGTTTCGGTGGGTCCAGCGAAGCTGGGAGTGGAGGGCTCGTCCCTCTCACTCTGAAGTTCATGCTTCAGGCACAGTTCCTCTTCTCACCGGTTACTGCTGGTTATGGGAGGTCAGACTTGCCATGGGTTCATGTACTAGGGAGAGTTTTGCTTTCTCTGGGACAGATTTAGACTCTTATTTAATAAGCACAATCATAGCTGCTGTTTTGGTGTGTGGATGAAGCTTCCAGATGGCTAATTGTGTGTCCTGAAGGAAGAAAGAAACTCAGCAGCTGATGTATCCAAATCCAACAGAGAACAATACCTCTGGCTCTGGGACTGCCAGATTCCTCATTTTAAAACATAGATGTTGCCTTTGTTGTGATACAATGGCTTAGGAATTTATCCCTATTACAACTGAGACAGGAACATAAGAGAAATGTAAGAACCCGTGTGGGAGGATGTAGTTCCTGCTTTGGTTAGTTCAGTGATCCCTGGACTGTCCAGCAGGCAGGCGGTTGCATTCCTGGTGCAGGAGGCTGGACAGGTGGCTATGTCCCTGACCCACATGCAGAAAGGATAAGCCATGCAGTTATGATGGTTAAGGGAAGCCAAGGAGACGTTCGTTGCAGTGTTGCACTGCCCTCGTAGCTCCCAAGCTCTTTCCATCCCTAGCCTGAACACAAGGCAAAGGCAGCTCCCCTGGGCACCAGCAGAGCCCAGCCCAAGCTCCTTTCCTGCCTGGAATGGCTCAAAGGCTGCTCTGCTGTTCTCTACTGGTTTAACATGACTTTAGGTACCCAGAGAACTGACAGTGTTGTTGCCTAGTAAAGTCAGTTTGTGAAAGTGTTTCCTAGTTTTCTTTGTTCTGGTTTTTCTGAGCAGACTGGACAATAAATTGATACAATTTTTACTGATGAGATAAAACATCTCTAATAATTCTGCTGATAAAAAGCCCCCTGCCAATAGTTATTTAAAGACCTCCTTGCTGAGACTTCAGTTAGTCAGAAATTTGCATTATATCAGTTCATATAAAGTTGAAACCCAGCACTGGCTCTGTTTACAGGATGGTTGGCTCTTGGTGCACGGGTGATTTTGGAAAGGAGACAGAACATGGCAGGGAGGTGGCATCTGCTTGAGAAGGTAGTGGCCAGCTCCGAGGAGCGAAGCAGCAGGAGATGCACTGCTGGCCATCCCTCGTGCTCCCACGGGAGGCTCCGAGCTGGAGGCAAAGGCCCGGCCCTGCAGTGCGTTCGCAGGTGTGACTGAGCACCTGCGTGTGGGAGCGCTGCTGGCTGCAGCATCGCGGACAGGGGTGCGATGGACCCGCCCTTCGCTGCGGCTCCTGGTCTGTGGCTAAACCCGGTAATCGCGGCGCTCCCCGCAGGTGAGCGTGCTCAGGTTCCTGCCAGCCCGGCTGCACGCGCAGCAGTCCCCCCGGAGCGCTGCCCTCTGCCCCGGGCAGGGCCGGCGGGGCATTCCCCCCTACTGACCACTGGCAGGCCCACAGGGACCTGGGGGATGTGGTGCTGCTTCATGGGGCTGAAGCTTCCGTAATTACTGAGCTGGGAAGTTAATTAATTCCTTCATTATATTGAAGCAGTGATCAGAATTTTTATAACTTAACCATATCCTGCGGGTCCTTCCCTCCTGTGTTCTTTCAGAAACTCTCACTCTGGTTTGGGGCAGTACAGAAAACCAGTGGATATTGTTAGGCTGTGTTGCCAGCCAAGGCTTTTGCTGGCCCATGTGAGCTGGGACGAGCTGTTCCCCTCACCCCAAACTGTCCAGACCGTTCACAGGGCATTTGCCCATCTCGGGTCTGTGCTTGCCATGGGCCCAGCCTGATCCCAAGGAGCCAGCCTGCCTTCATCCAGCTATTCCACTGCTAGTGTCAGCATGAATAAACCATGTTCCTTTTAAGCTACCACAACTTTTGACAGCTACAGTGCTGTAAATAAAGCAGCTAACGCAGATGCTAATATTAATTCTCATGACCCAGTTGTGCTTCACTAATAGTATCTGGGTTACCAGCCAGGCAAGACAAGAGCACAAATATTTAGCCTGTCTCAGTCTGTTACACAAAAAAGCAAGCATTTGAAGATATTAATTTCTAGAGCTAAATGTCGGAGGTGTCCTCCATTAGGAAAAGGCGCAAGGAAGCTGTGAAAAAGTCATAGAAATCCATGTTTAGTGCTGGCTAGCACTTAAGCCATGCTGGCCATGCACAGGGTGATGCCAGCACCTCTTGCTGTGCTGCAAGTGTGCTGTGACATCCTCGGGTCAGGTCTGGTCCTGTCCAGGCCTGGGCATGCATCACACAGAGTGCCATAGCAGGGAGACGTGTGCTGTGTGCAGGACTGAGAGTTGTGTTGGAGTTTTTAAAGCAATTTTTAAAGCAATGTTTAAGACTTCAGTTAGCAATGGTAAGATTTCGGAATAATCATCCATTTAGCCTTTTCCAGCTGCAGCTGCTCTCCCCTTGGTCATCTCTTTGGTTTCTGCCCAGGAAAGCTCCTTGATATTCAGCTTTTTCTGGAAGCATTCAAAAAAGACTGTCAGGTATGAAAAGGTGTTTGGGCAAAACATGGGTGTTGTCATCCAAGCTCATGCAGCTGGAATGAAGCAGCTAGGCCATTCAAATCTGCCTTGACACCCGTGGCACAGCCTGAGGCAGCTGTTCAGGCGCCAGGGCTGCTTCCCCCCAGCTGTCCTTCACTGGCTGTAGGTGTAATATTGCTTCTTTACACAGCCTCTCCAGAAAGGCCAGGCTCAGGGCCTCACTGATCAGTACCAGGTTTCTTTATCCTCACAGCTGTGCAACAAAAATACAGAAGTGTGTGAGCAGCCTTCAGCCTTGGCACAGCTATTTGCGAGGGCAGAGTTATTGCCATAGGTATGTGGGCATGGATCTGGGGTCTCTGTCATAAAGAATTAGTAGGACAGCTCTTCCTACAAGGAACTCGATTGCATTTACTCGAACCAGCTGACCGAAGACAGGGAACAGCCTTTGGGGTGTGTGGTACAGGTGTTTGTGTTTTCTATGATAACGTGACCCTGCGGCTGCGTGGAGGCACAACTGAGCAGCTCGCAGCGGGCTTGGAGGCTTAATTAGGCTTCTGGTGTTCTGTAAAGTTCATTTCACTGCTCGGTGGAGGACAGTTTAGGATAAGCATAATAGGATTACTGCTGCTATATACGGATGCCTAAGCCAGGAAGTCCTCGTAATGGGCCTTTACCCAGTAGGAAAATCTTTCCAGAGGATGCTTTTTATAACCCACAGTTACGCACGCTGTGAATGCTGGGGAAGGGTATCCTGCCCGCCGCAGGTTTGCCGGAGCCAGCCCAGGTGAGCACTTTGGAAAAACACGTGTTCCATCGTGCCGGGGCCCGGGGGTTGCCACCGGCAGCGACAGTCAGTATCTGCTGGAACATGCTTCCTTGTAAGCGCTTCCGCTGACATAATCCTGGGACTAAAGTCCGGGTGCATTCGGCCAGGTGAGCCCTGGCAGAGCTGTGCTGCCCGAGCCCAGCCGGCAGCAGCGATGCTGGTTTATCCCCCGGCCTTCCTGCGCGAACTCCGGGAGGCGGCAGGTCCCAAGGCGAGAGCAGGGCTGTGTCGGTGAACGGGCAGCTCATCGGCGCGTCTGATGAGCAGCAGAGACAGAAGTGCTGCCTGCGGGAGCCAGAGCCCTGCCGGGTCCCTCGGAGCCGGGCTGAGCCTTGGTCGCTTACCGGGAACAGCCACAAACCCTGGTGGCTATCGGGGCACAGGGAGGAGCGAGCTGCACCACAAACAAGAGGCAGTTTTAAAAACACCGAGTCCTGAGCTCTCGCTCAGCCTGTCCCAAGTCCTCCCTAAGGAATTTCTGCCTGGGAAGGCCACGCTGAGATCCCCTCCCACTCTGAGCGAGGAGCTTCTTCCCGCTGGCTGCAGTCACTACAGCATTTTAATGCTGCATTTTATCAATGCTGTATTTTTTTAACACGGAGGTGATCAGTGATTTTTTTAGAGGAGGAGGCAGAGATGTCGGGAACACCTTGGTTAGCAGGGGACGTCAGGGCTGGGAGCCCCGCGGGATCGGAGCCCAGCGCCGGGTGCAGCCGCTCCAAGGCGCGGTGCTGAGCACACGGGCCGGGGCAGCTGCTTCGCGGCCACACATCCCTCAGGCTCCCCTGGCTCTGGAGGGCAGCACCCCTCCGGGATTCTTTTACATACCCGAGGAGCAGAGGCAGAGCTCAGCTCTGAGCCACCATTCCCACTGATGCTGCTCCCAACAAGGCTGCTTTCCTTATCTCTGCCTTTTCTGCAGCGGCAGGTAATTCACGGATAAAACAATCGGTGCTTATACACACAGACGCGTAAGAGCTAGTCTTAATCTTTCCAAATCCCTTAATATACCTTATGTATACAGTTTGGGACTTGTAGATTTGGCATGATAGATTGATTTCATGCACTATCTCAATGGAAAATGACGTTAGTAACTACGTTCTTTTTTTATATTATTTCTTTCCCCATTGAAGCTACTGCAGAGCACTGAGCTGTAGCCTGTCTGCCCGGGGCACAGCAGCACTGAGGGCAGACCAAGTCCCCTGATTGTATCTGGTGCTCTTGTCTGGATTATATAAAGCCTAAGATGTGGTACAGCCTTAGGAGAATTTGGCCAAATCACTGCAGTTTAAGCATATGTTATCACCAATCAGTTGGAATGGTTGTAGTTATTTTTCACAACTCCCCCAAAATGGAGAAAATGGATGAGAATTGAGTGGGTCATGTGGATTGACAGGGGAAGCTGCTATGACAGTTTGAGACAGATGACTCAGGGTTTTTTTGCTTTACGGTTTTCTGCATTTCACCACCAGGAATTTCCAAGGGGTTCTCCAGTAAGAGCAGGCAGGCAAAAATACAGACTTGCCTCATTAGCCATCCCACAGTGAACCGTGCTCCCGTCCCTGAGTTCTCCTCTGCTCCCCAGCGCTCGTGCCCTCTCCTTGAGCAGCTGGTGTTTTTCGGAAGCGCGCAGCGCTCCCATCATGTTCGGCAGCCCCAGGAGCTGTCGCCTGGCTCTCCTGCCCAGCAGTGCCCGGCCTGGGGGGAGCAGATGTCTCATCCTGGCCTCGGGACTGCGAGGTGCCACCGTGCCCGTCGGCATCGCCGAGCTGCCCCAACTGCACCGTGGTGTGAACTGCGACCTTGTCTGCACGCAGATGTTCTAGCCAGAGGTGGGAGGTGGCGTTACCCTCTGCACGGAGGGATTTCGCTTTACAGAGCAGCTGAGTTTGCTTTCGGAGCTGCCTTGCAGGGAGCGGCCAGCACGAGCCCTGCGCTCCGGCTCCTGCAAACCGGGGCTGCTGCTGCCGACGGCACCGGCGCCACACCGAGCTGTCCCTCCGATCTGTCCCACCGAGCTGTCCCTCTGAGATGTCTCAGGGTGTCTGCTCCCCTTTCCTTGTGGGACAGTGATGCTGGTTTATCTTGCAGAGCCCAGGGAAACTTGTTGCATGAGACAGCCTCACCCCGGAGTTGCAGAGCCAGCTGTGTTTGGATACAGGCATTGCATCTCCAGTCTCGATGATGTGACTTTACTACCAAGCATAGCCTTCTATGTTTCTTGCCTTTGCCTTCAGAAGAAAAAATGTTTCCACTGCGTAAATCAAGCTGTGGCCAGCCCGGGCTATTGTTTTGTCTATGTTTTTATGTCCCTTTTAATATACATGTCAACTCTGCCATGTCCCATCTGTTAGAAAATGCCTGGATTTACACATTACGCCATTAGTCTTACTGTTTATGCTGCATTTTTTCCATCCTACAGGCTTGTCACTCCTTTTACATCGCTGGTTAAATAATTTGCTTAGGCCATTGACAACAAGGCTTAGTGTTTTTATACTCCTGGCTCCATAGGAGGTGATGTGGGAGAGGGCTGAGAAGGGGGGAATAAGTCAACTTTTAAGCCTCAAGCTGGGAATGTCGGAATAGAGAGCGCAAGGAACATATATTTTATAGTGGGACTGTCACAAGCAACACAGCAGAGCAGTGGCTTTGTGTCAGAAACATTGCGCAGAGCAGTTTCTGTGTTTCTGTGTTTATTTTTTGGGGCAGCCTGAACTGGGAAGAGAAGCAGCCCAGAAACCTCCCCCAGCTAGCAGACACACGTGGCTCTGCGGGAGCCGTTTCCTGTGGAACGTGGCTCGGGCCCGTGCCCCGTGCGGGGGCACAGCTCCGGGGCGGGGTGCGCGCAGGGAGCCCGGGACGGCCCCGCCGCTCGGAGCGCAGCTTTCCCGAGCTTTGATTGCACTGCTGCGGCGTCACCCACCGGGGCTGCCGCGATCACAGCCCCAGCAGCTGCCTGTACACGCTGGGATTTTTGTGGGGGTATAATTTAACCCAAAGCTCTTGCTTGGCATCACAGTATTTTACAGGATTACTTAAAAGTCTGTTTTAACTGTTTCAAATTACATACTGGCCCCCCAAAATGCTTCCCAAACTAGGGTCACGCTTTTAAATACAGGCATCGAAGCCTTGGCCGGTATATTACCTGGGTACCTGCTGGGTGGGGGGTTTTCGGGGATAGTTAAGGACAGCTCAGAGGCAAGAGACTGTCACAGCACCAACCTTTCCTGGAACAGCGGGCGACTACTGAACCCTTGAGAGCGATGGGAGGAGGTCGGCCTGGCTCCCCGCCTGGCTGGTACGGGCGGATTGGGCAGAGTTTGGCGGAGCCAGGTTGGATCCGCCTGTGCCCAGGACAGGCACAGGTGCTGCGGCTCTGCCGGCGCCCAGCCCGTGCAGGCAGCGCCGCGCCTGCGGAGCCGGGGCAGGGCGCGGAGCGGCCCCGATGCAGCGCAGCTTCCGCCGTGTAACAGCGACCGGGCTTTTTCTGTGGAGTCCAGGGCTTGTGCCACAGACCCTCGTGAAGGCGGGGACAGGCCAGACCGCGGCCAGCTGGGATGTGCACGCTCGTGTGCAACCCTTTCACCTGGCCCCAGCATCAGGGCCAGGCAGGGCAACTTTTGGCAGGGTTTGGCCACAGGACTGCAGCTCAGCTCAGGAGCTCCGTGAGGCAGCACGGGAGGCACGAAACCCCTGTGCCACGGGAGGGAAATCCCCGAGCCACTGCACCTGCCTGCAGCAGGAGGAAGGGACGCTGCGCTGAGCCACCGCCACCTGGAGCCCGTCCACTTGGTGCTGGCGCAGTCCTCCCTTGCCAGAAAAAGAACACTAACAGAGTTATTTTCTTCAGAATAATAAAACAGAGAAACAGTAACAAAGCCAAGAACATTGAGATGGTGACAGCAAGAGCCTGGCTTAAATACCCCAAAATAACATCTGCCAGAGCCTGATTTCAAAGCAGCAGCTGTTGCCTGGAATAAAAACACAAAACTTTCCAAACGGTATTAAAAGTGGTAATATAAAAAGCAACTTTTTAATGAAAGCTTTCAGGTGCACAAATATGGCTCTGCACGCACGTGATAAAGGATTTCTGCAATTTTTATAAGGTTAATTAATTACTGTATCTAGCGGGTACATCCAATAGGAGAGCAGCTGCCCCAGTAACCTTGGAGTTGGTCCAGGGGTTTCTTTGCCCCATTTGTTGTTATGTCTCTTAAGATCTGGTGGAAAACAAGATGTCCTTGTCAGAAATTCTCTTCTTAAGAATAAGACTAAAGAGATTTTCAAGAATGTATTAGTAAGGGTTAGATTATTGTGAGAGAAGGCAGGAAAAGTACTAGAAACCATACAACTTTAGATTAAAAATCTGCAAGGCTACAAATATATGAAAAATATATAAAAAGCTAAAAAATCTTTAGGCATCATGGCCACTGCATTGCAGACACAGAAACTTGGTGATTGTTACTTTTTTCTTCAAAATATATTTTTTAACAATAACACTTATATTTGTCTTTGAGAAACTGTCCAATTCCTTCCAAATTTCCCATTTCTTTTACATCTTCCACCATCTTCACGTAAAAGGAAATTGGCTGCAATTGTTTTCTGCAAACAGCAAGTTTGGACGGGGATACAAGATCCAAGTGGGATTCTGCTGAGCATCTAAACCTGGAGGGAAAAGTCTTGGAAGAGAAAGGTGAGCCCTGCAAGATGCACTCCAGACCCCTTCTTCCAGGCTGCCTTTCACAGGGACTGAGCGTGGCCCCACACTAGTTTCAGGCTCATTTCTTTGGGAATTATTTTTTGGTGCAGAGAGAGGAGATTTTGCGGAAGAGGAGGAGACCCATTACACCCTGCATTCCAGTCTTGGAAGGCCCTGCGTTGAAGGGAGTTTTGCTCAGGCTGCCGCAGTAGCACAGCCGGCGGCTCTCCCGCTCGCGGGGCGTGGTGCCGCAGGCAGGGGTCCCACAGCCTGCCCCCCGCACGGGGAGCCAAAGCCGCCGGCGTGGCTGTCACTGCTCCTGGCAGCCAGGGACTGCAGCCTCCGCTTTGTCATTTGACAAAGACACCCTGCTGTCTGTTGCTGTTTGTGTTAATAATATTTTGGCAGTTTTCGAGAGTGGCTTTATTTGAGAGATTTGAAAGGTAAATTGTCAGGAACCCAGTGCTCTCCCATGGAGTACTGAAACAATCCAGGAGCACAGCTTTGCCACTAGTTCTCTTCCTTTGTATCTTCATTATCTCTCCCTTTGGTAATTGGGATCTTTAGTAGCTTCGTGGTTTAACTGGATTTTGGAGCAAAACCTAGAGGTGTAGAAGGGGATGGATTTGATTAAGATATCTTTAAATAGGACCCATCCCTCCCCCGCCTGCCCTGCTGACAAAGTATTTGTGAGTTTTTTATTTGTTTTCCAACACTGTCACCTCTTACATGTGGCAGCTTTAATGCAGCCAAGTACCTCTTCACATCTCCAAGAGCAGGTGTCAGCCAGAGAGCCCCAGTTTGTCTTCCAGCTTACCCAAAGCCAGTCAAGCTCAGCTGCTGGAGTAGCAGCTCCATGTCTGCTTTATTCACCCCGAAAAGGACAGCCTGTGCCCAGCCAGCTGCCTGCAGGAAAGACGCCTGCTCCTGGTAATGCTGATCTAAGGAACCACTTCCTGAGCAAATCCCACTGCTCAGTACTCTGATAGAGGTGGTTTTGCCCAGAGGATAGCAGAAACCTCATGTCAAAGATTTGAATCTCATGAGACCTTGCAAAACAAGCTAATTCTCTAGAACACTGCAGGGAATCGTGTGTAAGCAGCTTAGTTAAGAAAAGTGTTTTCTGTAAGACATTTTTATTGCTACATTTTTACCACCATCTTTTCTGTGGCTCCCTGGCCAGGCCAGATGAGGTTGGACAGCATGGCACAGAAGTTCAGGATTCACTACTCCCATCTTTTTTTTGCCTTGTGCTTTCAGTGGCCACTGCTGAAGGTTACGGTTTAGGAATTTCCATTCCGGGTGGAAGTACTTCAGGAACAGGCTTTAATTTTCATGTAAATTACACAACTGCATCTTGCAGCCCTTGAATTTAAGCGCAGGAAAAGTTTGTACCAGAGCACAATTGCTGCTCAGCTACAGAATTGAAGCAAGTTTTTGGTGTGTGCCACAGCCCGCAGCACCACAGTGAGCAGGGATGCCCCCAGGCACTGGTATTCTTTAAACCTGGCTGGGAATGTTTTGGTTCCAGCTTATTTCCACTCGCCACTGATATAATTAAATAATCTCTGCCCACTGGATTCATTTTTTTTTAAGTATGTGCCTACAATGATCAAAGGATTGTTTCATGCGATGGGGTGAGCAAAAGAAGCTCTCAAGGTCAAATCCTAAAAAGCCTAATGACTCTGGGACTTGGATTTGACCTCCAGTAACAGCAATGAGCCAGGAGAAGATGAGCAGCTCAGGAACTAGAAAATGAAGCTTTGAAGCCAATAATGCCCTCTGGCAGTGAGCAATCAATTGACAGAGAAATGAGAAGGAGAGAGAGAGTGAAAAGAAGTCAGACCCTTCAGGCCGGCTGCAGGAAAGGCAGGACAATCAGAAATAGAGAGCAGCACATTTTTTCCTTCCTCTTTCTTTCCCAGGGGAGAGTGGCCATGGGAACAGACACGCTTTGTGCCCCATGAAGGGGATGCAGGAGAGCAGATTGACACAACCTGCAGCAGGTTAATTGGGACACATGGCTCCAGTGTCACTGCCCTTAGGACTCTCTTTTCTTTCCAAGAAATAAAGGAAAACAATTAGCCAATATTAGCTGGTCTGATGAGTCTGGCCGTTCAGGACCACTGTGGGAATTGCCAGCTCATTCCATGTAACACATGGAGGGAGAGCCCTCAGCTGCCAGGGATGCTCATTCACATCTGTGCCAGACTGCAACCATTGAAAGGTTATTCCTAGATCCCTTGGTAATTCTTATAAACTTATTTCCCTGGCAATGCTGAGTGGTTTTTCCCCTTATTATTTTGCCTTCTTTAAACAACTCCCAGCTTGGACTGGACTTGTTTTCCCCACTCAGCAGTAGGTTTCTCCCTGCGCTGGGTTCACCCTGTGTCTCATTTCCAAACCTGCTGAGCAGCTTCCCACCAGGCCAGGTCCAGCAAGTGGCACCAGGCAGCAGGTGACTGTCACAAGTGCTATCAGTGAGAGATGCTGTATACTGCGTGCATTGAAAAGCCGTGTTTTAATGCCTGCATTGGAGCCGGGATCTTTTGCAAATCCTGCTCTGTTGGGCATTTTGCCATTTTATGCTGCACTCAGGACGAAGCCAAATGGCAGCACAGGAATAGGTGCCCATTTCTGCAGATGTGTGGAACATCAGGAGCCCCTGGGAGCGCACCCCGCGGCAGGGAGGCTGTGAGGTGACGCCCCCCGGAGCCATCAGCGTTTTGCAGCAGCGAGAGCCGCTCGCCGGCCGCGTTCCGGAGCCGGTTCCTGGCTGGGGTCCCCTGTGGCAAGCGGGCGTCCGTGGGACGGGTCAAGCGCTGCCCTCGGGAAGGTGGCTCTCACCAGCTTGTCTTGATGGTAGAGCAGGGAGCCGAAGCATCTGCCAGAGCTCGTTAGGGATAATGCAACCTGAGCGGAGACAGAGCTTTATCCAGCGGCTGGCGGAACGCGGGGGCTGTGCCTGACCTTGCGCTGCAGGGCAGGGGCTCTCCCGGGTCACGGCCTCCGCGCTCCCGGCTCTGCCCACGGCTCCGGCAGGTGCAGGGGACAGCTCTGCAGAGACTGGGGCGTGGATGTGCGCCAGCCTGGGGGTGTTCAGGGGAACGGGCTGTTTTCTTCTGGCCAAGCAGAGCCTGAACTGAAACAGCCAGACCACGGCTGAGCTGCTTCCCTGCAGTGACCTGGAACCACGGGATGAGTCAGGCAGAGCCCTGCTCTGAGAGGAAGACAGTGAGTCCAGGCGAGGAGTGTCCAGCTGAACTGCAGTGACATTTCAGACCAGAAACACAGACCAGAAGTGGCCTGGCCCCAGGCCACGCACTGTGTGTTTTTCGCAAACCCCAAAGCTGTCACACTCACAGTGTGCTCGATGTGCGAGATAATGGGACCATGTGCCTGACGTAAGATCCCGAGTTTCCCAGGACATCAAAACTGCACGTTTCCCCGGACTGACAAGTTCTATCTTTGCCAAAAAAAACTCAGGCTCTTTAATGTGCTTCTCCCCCAGCATGCGATGTTAGTGTGTGTTTGGCAGACAGTTACTAGGATGGTTGGTAGGATTTTTTAAAAAGGGGTACTGGGTATTATTGTTCATGGATGGAGGTGGGGGTGAGAAAGAAAAACTGCTAATGTAGCCAACAAGTTCAAGTAAGGTTCAACTTCGCTATTCCAAAATCTGCTGCTATGATAATGAGCCAGTCCAATCAGCTCGAATTAAGGGCTAAGGAAGGCTCAGCCCTTCAGAGAAGTACATTCATGACAAGATTATTTTCTGCCACCCAGTGTATAGTGTGGCACCATCCTGTATTAACACAGAAACCCCAAATTTCAAAAGAAAAAAAAAGGTAACTGAAAGATGCACTAAAACCCAGTGAGGTGTATCATTTCCCTTAATCTTCAATGCTGCTCTTTGCTATTCTCCACTTGGATTAAAATAGGATGTACCACCTGGCACTGTTCAGCTGCCATTTACAGGAAACTTTTCTCTCCCTCTCCCCTCTCTTCAGTAAACCTTCACTGGAAGGCAGCACACCTGCATTTTCCAAACAGTTCCAGGTGACTTTTATTGGGGGAAAGTGCAAAATATCAGTAAGCCAACCACTAAAAATCAAATGGCCAAACCCCTCCAAGAAACAAAACAAACCCCAGCTCTGCTCCCTGTCAAAATGGCCAGTGGGGCTTTATGTTTATTTTTCTCCTGTAAATGCACTTTTGAGGGGGATGAGAGCAGGAAGGGGCTGCTCTGGGTGAGGCAGGTGCCGTTGCTGCCTGGGCTGTGCGGTGCCTCTTGGGAGCATGCTGGGATGCAGGGACATGGGAAAGGCTGGCAAAGCTTGGAAAGCCAAGGGCCGTCCAAGCAGGTGTTTATCCCTTGTTCTTTGGAAAGGTTTGCTGTCCTGTCAATGTCCAGAAGTCAGCAAGCATGGAGGGAATATTCCCAGACTGCCAGCGAACACTTCAAAGAGTTTGAGCATTTTCTGAGCTTACATTTGGTTTTAAAAAAACCCTCAAACCTAACACAACAATAAACAAACAAAAAAACAAACAAAACAAAAAAAAAAAAAGAAAAAATAAGAAGGAAAAAGAAAAGGCGCCCCAACAAAGAAGCAAGTACACATCTTCACAGTTCCATTTCATCCTCTATATTTATAGCTGGAATGCATAAAAACTCTCATAGTGAGGCAAGATCAAACTCTCTTATTGAACTGCTGCTGTAGAGATGCCTTTTATGTTCACACAGATTTGCTGTCCACTGGCTCTACTTACCACTTGCTATGGCCCCATGCTAATATGAATGATTTGTTGCCAAGGATTAGTTTTTAGCTGCTTTTGTAAACAGTTTGTATACAGTTGTTGCTATTTATTAAATATGTGACATCTAATCCAGTGTTTGGTGCTTTTAAAGGGAAGAACCATCTGTGCTTGAGATTAAAACACTTCATTCACTTTGTGCCAAAGCCGTCAGTGAGGGTTCCGTGCTCTGCTGTAGAGAAAAACCTTGGGAACCCTGGCTTGGGAAGGTGGACTCGTGTGTGGATGTGTCCCTGCATCAAAGCCCTCTGTCTGACACCAGGTCTGCCTGCCAGACAGAAGGAGGGGTGTGGGCATGATGGAGAGCTGAGAAGCTGACAGGAAAGCAAAAGGTTTTAGCAGAATAAAGAACTAAGAGCTGGGAAGGTGCTGAGAGCTTGGAGTGATCCTGCAAGTCTGTTTCCCACCCCCTGCAGAAGCTCCATAAGTCTCTTTTGAAAAAAAGAGGAATGTTAATATTCCATTTCTTTGCAGGGTGCTGTATGGGTAACAGCTGTAATCCCTTGTGTGAGCCCGAGGTTTTCCCATCAGTGCAAGAGATGCCACCAAAGCTCCTCTTCCACCAGGCTGCGAGTGTCCAGGCAAACCCTGGTCAGAGGCTGCACGCTGAGAGCTTGTGAGGCAGCAGAAATGCCTCAGCCTAAATGTTATGCCCTTATTCCAGGCATCAATTGAAAAAGAAAGAATGCCCTCTGAAACCCACGGGAGAAGCCCCCACGACCTGCAGCGGGAGCCCAGGGGCAGCAGCAGCCCCAGGGAGCTGAAGCCAGCCCTCGGGAGCAGCCCCGGGGATGCCAGGACACCCAGCCACCAGGCCCAGCCGGCATCAAGCACATTAAACACGAGAGGGTATTGCCCCTGCCTTTGTGTCTCTGGGGATTTTCTGATCCTGCAGGCTTCCCTGTCGCTTCAGAACGTCATTAGTGTGGCTGATGCTGGTAAATGGATTTACCACTTTTCCTAACACATTTCTGGAAGAAAGGTTGAACAGGTCATTGTTTTTTGCAGACAAAACATCACTTGAGCTCTGTTCTAATTTCCTCTCTATGTGGCAACTCAGGATGGTATCAGTGACTTGGTAAATCTCCCTGCAGCAAGACTAATTATGCCTTTTGGTGAGAAAGCGGCAGTGGAACTGGTTTAGTCTTCCAAAGAATTCTACACTATAATATGCAGGACTAATGTGTCTCAGATTTGAAAAGAATTAATATCAATTTTTCTCATGCATATTCATGAGAGGAAGACTGGTTTAGCAATCAAGCTAATAGTTTTTGCTTAATTACATTTAGTTGATTTCATGCTATCTTGGCACATTCCCGATTGAATTTAACCATTAAAAAAAAACCCTCCCACAACTACTCCTGCAAACACCAACACTCAGAGCTCAGCATCCCCTGTAAATAGTGTCTGAGGCTGAGCAGACTGCTTTGCATGGTGGGAGTTGATCACGAGCATCATCTCTCCCTGGTGCAGGGTAAAATCCCAAAGGCATCTCGAAGAGCTGTTCCCGAGCACTCACCAGCGCTGAAGTGGAAGGCAGTCTCGGTTTTGCCTTTTTTTTTTTTTTTCTTTTTTTCTTTTTTTTTTTTCTTTTTCTGAGTCCAAACCTCTGTCTCCTTGAATGCAAGACACATGGTGGGAATGGGAGATGCAGCTGAGAGGGGAGCCCCACGCCAGGAGAAGGCTTTGTCCGTGCCGGGAGCCCGGCCCCAGTGACAGCTGCTGACTTGCTGGAGCGCGGAGACGCAGAGCAGGCGGGATGGGATGTTCTGTGCATGGGGGGAGTCACCAGCTGGGTCTGCGTCTTCAGCTGTCTTCCAGGGAAAGGCCAGGCTGCGCGATACCACGCTGCCATCCCAACTTCTGTGCTCCAAGAGCAGCATTTTGCACGGCACAAAGGGTGGGAATGTGTGAGCAAGATGGAGACAGGAGAGTCAGCAAGAGGCTGGGAAAGGGCCTTGGTGGTAGCGGCACTCTGGAGGGAGAGCCCAGCTCGGGCTCGAGGGTGGCAGCAAGGTTTGTCTGCATGAACCTGCAGGGAGGACACGCAGGTGGTTTGGGTCTGTCCAGGGCTGTCGGGGCTGCGTGTCTCCCAGGAGTGCTGCTTGCTGGGATTGCATCATCCTGGGCACAAGGCAAGGCCAGGAGAAAAATGGAAAGCTTCAGCTTCCATGTGCCATTCGTTTGTTTTCTTTTTTGATTTCCCCCATGCTAGCAGCAGCAGAAATAGGACAGATGCTTCCCTCTCATCCTCTCCTGAGAGCTGTCACTGCACTGATGTCTAAAGGCAGTGTATGTCTTTCAAGTTTGCCTTTTCAGTATTTTCATTCATCTATCGTTTTCTTCTCCAGCGCACCATTTGCATCTGGGCTTTGCTCTAAAAGAAGACTGACACCATTTATCATTTAATGGGGTTTGATAGCTCTCTGACAACTAAACATGTTCTTAAGAGTATTAAAGAGTTTACAGCCACCCATGCCTGAAGGCGACTTTCTGCCCACTGTACCTTAGTCAGCAGCAGTTGTAGCTGCAGCCCTCTGGGTGCCTGTAGGCAAACGAAGCACTGACATAGAATCAGCAGAAGTATTGTATCCTCTTTTAAACTAAATAGACTTACTCTCTCAACAGATAAACTTATTACAGCTGTAATTGAAAT
Source organism: Callaeas wilsoni (assembly GCA_013398955.1). Lineage (NCBI taxonomy): Eukaryota > Metazoa > Chordata > Aves > Passeriformes > Callaeidae > Callaeas > Callaeas wilsoni. The sequence continues at coordinate 15,355 of VWPU01002582.1, read as the reverse complement.
CAAATAATTAGGCATTATTCAATCTTGGCTTTTCCAGGCAAATGTCAAAATTAAGATCTCATATGTTTCCAAAGCAAAATATAAGTGGCTTTGCCTTGATTTTGTTTTTATGGAGGTAGTCCTGTGCGGCAGTGCTTGCAGAGGAGTGTAGGGGTTTGCCTCCTTACAGACTGTGTGCAGGGGCCCCTCCAGAGCACGGAGCTCCTGGAGCAGAGGGTTCCCAAGGGCCCCGTGGCCACAGCGCCCAGAAGTGACATGGAAAGTGCCAGGCCAGGGAAAACTCCTCAGCAGAGGTTTATACTCCACAGGAGCCAGTAGGACTTATGGAGTTTGGAGATTCAAGGTCTTACATTACATCTTAACATCCTTCCACGTGAAAAAAATGGATTAAAGGTTCTCTGTACTTCCCTTGCAACCATATCCCCCACTTTGGCCTCAACTTGCCATGATGCAAGAAGCAAGTGTTACCTTTCATTATGGCCTCAGCATTTTCTAGAAAAAGCACCCTGCAAGCCCAGTGGTCAGAATCTTGACATCAGAAGTGACTGTTCTGCAGAGTCTTTCAGTTTATGAATAAATAGGCATTTTCTAGTGAAGAGATATTTCCTAAAACAAGTCCCTGTCAATAAATACCACAGACATGTATAGCTGCTGTGAGCAGGAGATGTTATTCCTGAGCAAAATCAAGTGGGGAGGAGATTAAGGAACTCTCCATCTGTTTCTGCACTGTGCAGCACGTGGGATATTGCTCAAAATACACTCTGCTCTCTGTTTCTCGGAGCCTGGGGAGACAGAGGCTGGCATAGGCGTGGCAGGATGGAGCTGGACAGTCTGACTCAAAGTGTATTGTAGCTTGGGAAAGCAGAGGGGCTGCAGGAAAAATCCCTTAGTAAATGGAGCATATGAATGAAACCTGGTCCTGATGCCAGATTTATTCTGCAGGCCTTGATGGAGCTAAAAAAGCACATTAGACAAAACCATTATTGAACTTCTTGATTACATAACAATTTCCTCATCGTATTTCCAAGAATATCGAATCTATATTCAAACACCCTCCTACTCTCTCCCACACACCACCCCTTCTCCTTGCTATATCAGCTTCATTACTGAGTGTGAAGACAGAAAAAGTATAGGGCATGTTGCCACGAGCAGAGAGATCTCGGATGCTTACCCTGAGATTTTAGAGCCATCTATGGGATTGGGACAGCCAGTTCTCATAAATTTTAATGGCCTTGAAAGTCTCCTGTCTTATGCCTTTACCTCTGTTAGGGTTTTTAGCAGTGCAAAGAAAATAACCAAGCAGTAAATACCACCAAACCTCAATGCTGGGTTAGTCCCTGCTGCCTAAAACTCACCCCTCTCTGTGCCACCTGCAGGGTGAACACAAACTGCTGCTGCAAAGAGAGAGGTGGGAAGCTTCTGAGCAGGCAGGAGCCCTCTTCCCTCAGGGACGAGCACAGACCTTGCCATCACAAAGGAGGAATCTCTGGGGCCACTCTCACCCAGCAAGCAGGATCAGGCCCAGGGCAGGTGGCTATTTCCTGAAAGGTGCCAGGTACAGGTGGCCTGCCTAGTTTTGGGGGGGAATTTCAGAGGAGGTGGGGATTAGAGGCTTGCAAGCATGGCACATCCATCTTGCCTCAGGAAACAGCAGTTGCACAAACCGGCTACACTTGCTCCCAAAATCAGCTTGCTTGTCTCATTTGCATGTGTAATAACCAGCATGTATGTACAATCATGCTAATCACTCTGAGGCAACTGCTTTAAATTCATCCAAAATCCTGCCCTGCCTGTCCTTGGGTTATTTAGCTTTCACAAAGGAGCCATAGCAGCAGTCCAGAGATTCACTCCACAAAAACCTTTGTGAAACAGCCCATTTAGTGGAGGAGAAGTTGTTTTCCTGAAATCCTGTCCATACGTTCTGAGACTTGCACCACAAGCCAGGGCCATCATTAGGAGCCCTTCCAATACCTTCTGCAAGTAACTTTGTAAAGCACCTGAGGGGATTTTCACAATCCATGGTGAAATGCAAGAGTAAATACAGAAGCAAAGAGGAAGGGGACTGCAGAGCTTCTCTCATGCAAGCTGTTAGTGGAAATGGTCTGAAAGTTGTGCGGGGAAAAAACAGTCTTAAACCCTGTCAGCTTTCCGAGCAGCTGAAGGAGTGTCTGCGCTGCTCTGCTGAGGATGCCTGCCCAGTCTGTCAGGGCTCCTGTCTTCAGCTCCCACGGAGCCAGCATGAGGACAGTGGAGAGCATTTGTCATAGCTGCGACTCCTGCACCTGCCTGTGTCACAAATGTGTCCTCACATCACTCATTTTAGTTATTTGTATCTCCAGATTTTTTCCTATGCCTCTGAATTTTAGGCTGCAAGCTTTTCCAGTTTTAGTTACGCATTTTCTAAGACCTACGCAAATACGGGCATCGAAGTCAGCAGGTCTGGGTGCTCCTGCAGGGATGCTGGAGGTGCCTTCCCTGATTGCAATAACCAGCCCACATAAGCCAGATAGGCCAGCAGCCAGAGCCGGGAGAGGTACAGCTTGCTCCATAAACGGGAACACGGGCACTTCAGCAGCACTCACAAAGTCTAACAGGCCTCCAGATGCTGAACTTTCCCATCCCTGTGCCTTCTGCCAGTCCAAGCCTGAGCTCTAGGGACCTTTCTGTGCCTGAGCCTGTTCAACCTCAGCTCTTTGATTGTCCATCCAAAGCTCTCAAGAGCACAAGGCCATGTTTCATGCCTTTAACGAATTGTGGAGATCAGTGCCACAGGAGGAGGCCCTCTCCCATGCTTCTTTCCATTTCATGCAGCCGTTAGCAGCTGGAGAAGCAGTGAGATTTGGGGTCAGTGCTCTGGAACAGGGACCGCAGGTGCTTTTTTACAGTGACTGGAAAAAAGATCTCCAGTTTCATAAGAGCTGGAACCTCATGCACTGCAGAGGGATTGTTTCTGCTCAAGTCCAAGTCGGTCCCATTGGCTTTTCTTGTTAAAGAGAAGTGAACCTGGAAGAGTAAAGGGAGGGAGAAAGGGCAGGAATGAATGAAAAGGCTGCCTGCAAATGCAGAGCATCCCTAGAGGCCTCCCTGGGAGTGTAAACGTCTTCCCTTCAGCTTCTCTCTCTCATTACTGACAGTGGAAAATACAAGAGCTGCCAAGCTAGAGGTTCAGTACAGCCAAGATGGGAAACCTTATTAGAGAGACAGATGGTGATTTCTATAATCTGAAATCCCAGACCGTAAATACTTTGGGACAGAGCCCTGCGCAACTGAACGGTGCTAAAGCCTGACATCAGCAGCTGGATCCAGTTTTCTGTGCACAACTGCTCCTTGGGTGGCTTTTAGCGGATGGTAGATGTTACCAGGACAAGGTATCTCTTACAGAAGGAGAAGGATCTTCTAAACCCTACTGGAGACATTCCATCTCAGTTTTATGTACTTTCCAATTGAAAAGTGCCTTGAATACCTGAGGACAATCAACTCACATTTAGAAGTTTTTCTTAGCCTGAGAAGATTCCCAAAGATGTGGTTGCAGTAGATGAGTAAGAGGGAAAATTTGTATCTTGGGAGCACAAGTGACATCTTGCTGCATCTTGTGGGAGAAATGATAAATGTCTATCTCTGTTTATTGCTTAGCTTTGTGGCTAAATCTCCTAAACCAAAATCAAATTTTACCCTTAGATCTCCCAGTTTATTTATTTATATTCATCTGGCATTGCCTTGATCTTCAAAGCAGGAAGGTATATCAAAGGAAACGGAAGGTTTGACACCAATTACTGCTGCTGGATGCCATTCACTGAATAAAGATGGAGTGTTAATATTTACACTGAAAGTGAAGGAGATAAAACCCAACAGGTACATACATCTAAGCCTACAAATAAGTCCTTCTGTGTATAGTGGGCAGAGATAAAGCCAAGCAAAACTAATTGAAATTACCATTGCAAACATCCCAAACACCTTCAGAAATGGTGGGTTGTAAACAAAGAAATGACAGCAAAACCATCAGAAGAGCCTTCTAGGAAAGGAAATCAGACTCTCTGCTTCTCAGGGGTAGCGCCTGGTCTCAGGAGATGGTCTTTTGAAACAAGCTACCATGCAGAAGTAATTAACATCTAAATTTCCCCACACTTCACCATGAGACACTTGACTTACATTTTATTCTCTTGAGTTTGAGACGTGTGAGGTCTCCAGATCTGCCCTGCCTTGGCTGTCTCAGTGTCGTCCAGTTTGGTTTGTTTAGATGCTTGCTCTGTCCTCCGGAAAACTCAGAACTCAAAATGGCTTAGAAAGCTTGGTGAAGTTTTCATGTTTTTCACAACCATCAAGAATCAAATTAGAGATGAGTCATTAAACAAGAGTGTATTATTTGTATGCTTGTGTAGTAGAATTGTACACATATCTCTGTAATTAGCCATCGGCACCCCAAATTACAGCAGTAACCATTCATTAAATGGAGGATATCACTCTGATCGAATCATGTATTTACAATTGCATTCCTTCTTGCTTAAATTTCAGAGCCTCTTGTCCAGATGGGCCTTGTTGGGCACCTAATTGGTAGTTAATCAAAAGCTCCTGCTGTGAACTTCTTCACAGCCCTCCTGGCATCCTCGCTGTTCCTTACGTGTTCCGTGACTACGTGGAGATGAAAGCACAGGAGTCGAAGTAGATGCTTTATCTCCTTTATGCGTCTGCCATAACTAAAACAGCTTCCAAAATAAACTCAGCTCAGGATGCATTGGGTATCCAACTTCTGTGTACTGAGAAAAATGGGTCTTGCAACGTGTGAGTGAAAATACAGCCATGTGTTAACGGCAGCGAGAGACAGCCTAATGTATTCCGAGAGTAACTCACTGTTTTCTCTTTCCTTTCCAGATTTTGGCAATCATTTCCATCATGTTTATTGTACTATCTACAATTGCCTTGTCCCTTAACACACTTCCTGAACTACAAGGCGTGGATGAATTTGGGCAGACCACAGATAACCCCCAGCTCGCCCACGTGGAAGCGGTGTGCATTGCGTGGTTTACAATGGAATACCTCCTGCGGTTCCTCTCCTCACCTAAGAAATGGAAGTTTTTTAAAGGCCCACTGAATGCTATCGATTTGCTGGCTATCTTACCCTACTATGTTACTATCTTCCTCACAGAATCCAATAAAAGTGTACTTCAGTTCCAAAATGTACGAAGAGTGGTCCAAATATTTCGGATTATGAGGATACTCCGGATTCTAAAACTAGCCCGGCACTCAACGGGTTTACAGTCCTTGGGGTTTACACTGAGGAGGAGTTACAATGAACTTGGATTACTCATCTTGTTTTTGGCTATGGGCATTATGATCTTCTCCAGTTTAGTGTTTTTTGCAGAAAAGGATGAGGATGATACAAAATTCAAGAGCATCCCAGCTTCTTTCTGGTGGGCAACAATTACGATGACAACAGTAGGCTATGGAGACATATACCCCAAAACTCTTTTGGGTAAAATAGTAGGAGGACTGTGCTGCATTGCTGGTGTGCTGGTGATAGCCCTTCCCATCCCAATTATTGTCAATAACTTCTCTGAGTTTTACAAAGAGCAGAAGAGGCAGGAGAAAGCCATTAAGCGCAGGGAAGCTCTTGAAAGGGCAAAAAGGAATGGCAGTATTGTTTCCATGAACATGAAGGATGCATTTGCCCGCAGCATAGAACTCATGGACATTGTGGTTGAAAAGAATGGAGAAAGCATAGCCAAAAAGGATAAAGTTCAGGACAATCATTTATCTCCAAGCAAATGGAAATGGACCAAGAGAACCCTCTCTGAAACTAGTTCTAGTAAATCTTTTGAAACTAAGGAACAAGGATCCCCAGAAAAAGCCAGGTCATCTTCAAGTCCCCAACACCTGAATGTGCAACAGCTCGAGGACATGTATAACAAAATGGCAAAGACTCAGTCCCAGCCAAACCTTAACACTAAAGAGTCGAGTCAAGCTGCAAAGCAAAAGGAAGAGCTAGAAATGGAAACCCTTCCAGGCCCCATGGTGCCCCTGCTGGCGACTCGCACTGACGGGATCATCGACATGAGGAGCATGTCCAGCATCGACAGCTTCATCAGTTGTGCGGCAGAGTTCCCGGACTCCGGGCGGTTCTCCCACAGCCCGCTCACTGCTCTGCCCTGCAAGGGGGGCATTAACGTCATCCAGGAGCAGAGCAGGCCAGAGGGGAGCAGTGCCAGGTACGCGGAAATGAACCCAAGCTCCGAAAGCAGCCACCGTTCTGCTTTCTTCATTGAAAGTCCCAAAAGCTCCATAAAGGCCAGTAACCCTTTAAAACTAAGATCTCTGAAAGTCAACTTCATGGAGGAGGACACCAGCACATTAGTACCAGCATCAAATGTACTGAGAACGTATCCAGACCCTCTCAAGAGCCGGGGAGCTGCTGCTGTTGCCACAGATACTTCCTTACTCTGTGACAGGTCTCTCATGAGCCCAGAAACCTCGATCTACACAACTGCGAGTGCGAGAACCCCCCCAAAGTCACCGGAGTCGCAGGGAGCCATAGCTTTCAACTTCCATGATGCTGGTATACACAAATACATAGATGCTGACACTGATGATGAAGGTCAGCTGATGTATGATTCAAGTCCGCCTGGAAATGTGAGTCCCAAGTACAATGTTGCAAACAGTGGCTATCTAAAGCAAAAGGACCATGTTTATAGAACAGAGAAGAACCATCTAGAAGCTGCTGCTTTACCCACCTCCCCTAAGCTGATAGGGCAGAACTGCATTTACTCTATGGAAGGTATCACTGGAAGAACCCAGAGCAATCAGGAGACTGTCAGACTAGAAAATCACATTTCCCCAGAAGTCCATGTATTACCAGGCAGCGGAGGACATGCTAACACACATGATCAAAGCATCTGAGGTGGGGTCTGAAAGAACTTACTGAGAGTTTAAAGGAGTATCTTCACAGTCAACACAAACAAAAGAGCTTCTGCATGGCATGAACTTGGCTGAAACAAGCCACCTGTTTCTAAAAGTCTGGGGGAGGTCCAGTGTGGGTTTGTGAAAATGTCCTTCTCTGAAACAACTCTAAAGACATTGCCCACATCGGTCAAAAAAATGATTGCAAATCATGATCACACATTGATCTCCTTTCATGTTGTCCAGTGAAGCCAATGTGACCAAATATCCATCCATTCCCCTTGAACGCTAGAGCTCCTTTTGGAAATATTGACATCTGATTTGCATTAGTTCCATAAAGGATGCCAAGGCAGCCAGATTTGAACTCTGGAATAAATTGCTGGGGTTGGTATAAAGCTTTCAAAAACACAACGCTCACTGCTTCAGGGCAGCTGTTCCCCATCTGCAGCTTTCTCTGATGGATATTATGTTTAAAGGTAACAGGGAACACTTGCATTATTGGAAAATCCAAGTGAAAAGCATTTGAAACAAATAATGGTCTAGAGAAACCAATTTCTAAAATGCTCTTTGTGTGTTTAACAATCTGATATCCTGTAGGACCTGATGTTTTCTTTTGAAATATCAGCAGGGTGAGTTGCACCACTTGTATCTAATTCCAAACGTGCCCTAAGACATAGTGAGACTTGCGCTTACCCTCTGCTAAAAGCCGGTACCTGCCCCAGGGCCAGCACGTGGCCCTCGGGGCCCACAGCCCACGCGGGGAAGGTTGGAGGAGCCATGCAGAAGCAGGACTCTCCGAGGCACCGCAGCCAGACCCCTTCCCGGAGCCGGGGCGCGCAGGGCGGGGACGAGAGCGCGGCTCTCGCCCTGCCCGCCCGCGGAACGGAGCCGTGGCTGCGCTGCCCGTGCCGGTGCTGCGGCCGCTGCCGGGGCTCCGGCGCTGCCCCGGGCCCCCTCCCGCCCGGCTCCGGGCGCAGCCGAGCCTCGCCCGTGGCGTAGGAGAGGAGCGGGTTGGTCCGAAGCTTTTTGCGCCCAAGCAGCGCAGTGAAAGATATGCAAGTGTTACATAAATATGCAAAAAGAGGGATTCGTTAGTGACCCGTCCCAGGCCTGGCTGTGCTCCCTCTCGCCAGGAGGTCGGGCAGGAGAGGCTCCTGCAGGGCCGTGGCACGAAGCAGCTGCGAGAGGCAGGAGAATCAGGCCTGACGTTTTAATAGCATCCAGTCATTTTTAAATGAAACAAGAAAATAAAGAGGAAAAAAAAAAAATCTGACCATTTTAAGTGAACAGAACTAGCAGCCACCAGCCTAGGTTTTTAAAATATTATTGTTTCAATAAAGTTATGTCAAATTGTGTAGGAAATAATTTGTCTTTGGTTTTTAATCTCGGGGAGGGGGGGAAAGCACTTTACGTTGACTTTTTGTTGTCTTTGTTGCAATGCTGGAGTAGGATAGCAGAGTGTAACAATCAAGCACTTTAACCAAGCACTACTTTAATTTGTGCCTCTTGTTGTGACTGTGATTTGTTACACGCCTGTAGCAAGTCACAACTTGTCCTGTGATAACTGTGATGGTAACCTTTTGTGTTGTTCTCTGTTTCTACTGTAAAACTCAGTTGTAAATAACTGTCAAGGAGCATTTCCTGACCTGTCCCTGAGGTCCTGCCGGGGTGTGTAGCAATCTGCAGGCAGCGGGTCCGGGGATGAGCTGAGACACGGGACGTGGGAGCAGAGGGGCACACGCGGGAGGAAGACCCCCCCCACCCCCGAAGCCACTCGAGTCCACTGCATTTTGTTCCTTCCTATTGTAAAAAAAACAAGTGTTGGTTAGTCCTGAATGTAGCCGCGCGTCCGTCCCGGCCGTGCAGCGCTGTCTGTAACCAGTGACAGGGAACGCAGCGCGTACGGACAAAAGCAATAAGCACATTTCTGGGTTAGGAGCTGGCGTGGCTGGCCAGGGTGGCTTGGCAGGCGTGTCCGTGGCGCAGCGGTGCCCGCGGGGCCGGGGCTCTGCCGCCCGTCGCGGCGGGGCCCGGGACGGAGCCGAGGGCAGCGAGGGCCCCGCGCCCAGCGCAGGGAGCGCGGGGCGAGCCCCGGGGCGCCGGCGGAGCTCCCCGGGGGTGCACGCGGGGCCGGGTCCTCAGGTTTGTTCGCTTTTACTCCGCCTTCCCTCAGCCGAAAGCACCGTTCCTCCGAGTGGGCTCTCTGCCTGGCGAAGGACTTTAGGATTTGGCCATAGTAAATCCAAGTGTACTTAGAGGAACCGACGGATTGCTGAGATACTGGTTAAGAGTGAGTCGTCGCGAAAAAGTAAAAAGTAACTTTCCAGCGGATAAGCTTTAAATACTGATTTATTCTGTGGCTTTCTGAGGCCGCAGAACGGCAACAAGAAATCTTAAAGAGAACAGTTTTAATAAAATCTCTATGTTTCAGTGATCAGTTATGTCTGCCATCAGCACAAATGTAAAAAGAAGAAAAATCAGGGAATTTTTTTTTATAAAGTAATAGTGATTTCCAAGTTAAATATTTTTAGAGCTGATGCTTTCATGTGGAAAAAAAAGTCATATTTTACATATCACGAAAGTGAACATATATTTAAATATAGCCATACAGTGTAGTATTTACCACACTCTCATCCAAATTGATGTATTTGGTTTATAGATGGCACTGACAAAAATGTATAAATCAACAATTCTATCATTTTTTTATCTGATAGTCAACTGGTGCAACTCTCCTTGTAACCAAAGGCCCTCTGTCTGCCTTGCGTGATCGCTCATGACACACACCTTATGTCATCTATTTAGTCCTACCTTTAAAGTAGCATTTTACTGAGTCGCTTTTGAAAGCCAAATTCAAAAGTATCATTAAAAAAATCTACCTTTTAAATCTGAATAGCCAAAGTCCTATAGATTTCTTATAGAAAGCAAATAATTTAAAATTAAGCATATAATATGCTTGAAGAGCATTTCTTTCTTATTTGTGTACGAAGATGTAGCTCTCATTTTGTGCCCAATTAAAAAGGAAGTATGTTTATTTTAATGAAATAAAGTCTGAATATGAAGTACGTATCTATATGTGTGTGTGCATAATACACATATATAATGTAAGCACTGGGAAATCTACTCTAACATAAAGCTGTGGTAGACTAAATCTGTACTCATTGCAAAGGAAAGGCAGTGCTTTGCAGACATAATGCTCACCAAATCCTGCAGATCCTAGAAAGACAATTTAATTTTTGTTTGTTTGATACATGTTTCCCAACGTTCATAGCAGTTGGGGAGAACAGGCAATATCTCTTGCATCGAGCTAAAGCGTGTGGTGTAATCACTGATATTTGGCATTCAGGTCTGCAAATTTACTGTGCACCAAGTATCAAGCAAGCTGACAGAGCCTCGCCTGCTGCTGCAGAAGACATCATAGCTGCAAGGACTCTCTCTGGACCTGTGATGTCTGCACTTGCTTGTATCTTACACCATCAACATCATTTTTAATACATACCTATAAATATATATATAGAACATATATAAATATATATATGTGGAAGGAGAGGGTGCAGTTTTCTTAACCAAGAGGCTAAAGATTCTTTGAGTTTTAGCCTTGAACAGAGGAAAAAAGCAGTGACTTTGCAGTAGATTTCTCAGTGCCTTTTAAAAACTTCACCTAAGCACACTTACGGAAAAAAAATCCCACCCAAAACAAAAGAGTCTCCTGTGAAATCCACATTTTTCTGAAAGGTTTGAGAGTCAAAAAAAGGTAGAAGAAAGGAAAAAAGCAAAAGCAAGAGAAAGGAAAAGAAATCCGTGGAACGCACATTCCCTTCCTGAACATGCCGTGTGTCAAATGCCGGGGAATATCTGCCTGGTCGAGTCACGAGAAACACATCTGAGGCGGGCAGGTTGTTTGGCAACTATGGCTGTGATAAACTGTAGCCTTTTCTTCCCTTGCAGCTAATAAGATACACATTTCTAAGGAAAACAGTATTCTCTTCTGTAAAATTGTAATGTATTGTTAATATTTGTACCTACTGTATATTTATGTCTTGACAGAATTATGACTGGTACAGTTTATAGTAAATAACAAGGTTATGTAAAACTCATCACAAAGACAAGGTTTCTAAAGCCACGTTCTCTCTGTTGGTAAGCTCCACAGAACACCTCATCCTAAAGCAAATCCTACAATTCCTGAGGGAAGGAGTCGGGCGAAGGAGGCGGCGTGGTGCCGGTGCCCTCCTGCCCATCCGCAGCGAGGTGGGCTTCCCTAGGGCTCCAAATTAGCCCCAACTCCTCCGTGTCTGGTCAGTCACTTCTGCTCGTGGTAATCAGACAGAACAAGTGCTACCTTGGGTTCATTTGGATCACCCATTTGGGGAGAATATGGCTTTAAATAGTTCTTGAATAAAGTACAGATGTTCTGGTTACCTCTGTACCTCCTGCTTGCCATTGTGTTGGCTTTATAAGTATCTGATGTATGGAAAAGTCATGTGACTTTCATGCATTCCAGAGTAGTCTATTTTTCTGTTCAGATTTTAAAAAAATTATATATATATATATATAAAAATATAAATATATATCTGTATTTTTAGCCAATTTATAATAGGGCAATCAAGTCAGATTTCTTCTTTTTGTATTACAGAATAATATATTAGATGCTCTCTTGGTGTTCATTTACACAGCTGATCCCTCAACCTTTTTGTTGTTGTTATTCTCTTTTTTTCTGATAAACACCTGCAGCATTCCTCCTGGAAGTGCATCCGTGAAAGGTCATGGGGTTTGTCTGATGTTGTCATGTTTTTGTATTTTCCTGTTTGTGGTACTTCAGCCAGGGACTCTCTGGAAACGGAGATGTTCCTGCTGAGAACCGTGGAGCGGGCCAGGCTCTGCCCTCGGTGACAGCAGGGGAGAGCTCACCCAACCCCACTGGCTGCAGTTTCTCCAGATTCACATCGATTAAGCTGAGAACAGAAAGAGGAGACAGGTTTTGAATCTAATTGTCCTAATAGTGGCATGATGGAGTTGGGATAAGCATCAGAATTTAGGCTCTTATTCAAGCAGTGACCTGACAATGCTTAGGCACCTTCAGAGAACTTTTTCCTGGATTAGAACAGAAGTGTCCAGACTTTCATTTCCCACTGGGTTTTGCAATTTTAATTTTTGGTCCCAGAGAAAATCAGGAAATGAGAAAAAATTATGGAGGAATGAGAAATGTAAATATTAAGAAAGGGACCAAATTTTGATTTAGTTATGGTAAAATCTGCTCACGTACCTGCTTACGTAATGATCTTCCCTGCTCCTTAATAGCTGTGCCCACAGCTATATTCACAGAAATGGAATAAAAAGTCCATGAGATCAATGCTCATCGTGAAGCTATCTCATGGCCTGTTGAAGTTCAGCACAATGAAGAGCTTCAGAGCCACTCTAGCTCTGCAGAGACATCTCCTTTTGATTCGACCCAGCAGTTTGGTCAGTGACCATGCTTTTGCCAAAGATGGAGTTTTGGTTCCATTTCCTTTCATTTGTTTGTGACATTTTCTTGCATGCCCACCATAATAGCCAATAAACCTGAAACAGACGTAATTTTGAAAGGTGTGTGTTTCAGAAAGTCCAGATATCCCTCGAATGAAAGGAATAACCAGCGGACCCAGTTTTGCATGTGATTAATTATCAGCAGGACCTGTTCACAAACGAAGGTATTAAAGTTGGGTGGGATTTTTCTTTTTTAGGAAGCAATTACTGCAATAGGCTGCCATATATATTGTCAGTGATCACATAAATCCCTTCAGAAGGCGCCTTCCATGTCAGCAAGTTTATTAGAGCATAGTCAACAAAACCACAGAAAGCTTCTAGTCAGACCACTCTTAACTTTGCCCTCCCACACCAGGACAGGAACAGCCCAAATACCGCCCAGCCCTTTGCAGAAGAGATGTTTATTTTCCAGCATGCCTCTTGCACCCCATGCTGATCACATTTAGGCTCTTGCACTGAAACTTTGTCTCAGCCAGGCAAAGGAAACCTTAGGAAAACTGAAAGCCTGCATCCAGGATGTGTATCCCGTTCGTTGCTAGTGTTACCGAAGCCACAGTAAGTGTCCTTTGACACCAAGGGTTGGGTGCCACAAGTGTTCATACCTGTAAATACTACTCCGAATTTTGCTTTGCTTGATTCTGGCTTCATCGCACAAGAAGTTTTCAGTCTTAGAGGCTTAGAAGAGAAAGCAAAACCTTCCTTTTTCCTTTTAACTAGAAATAATACTGTTGATGCTCTGTAAGACTGAACAAGGATTAACCTTTATTTTTAAAGGGGTCTTTCCAAGACCGCAGTGACACTACCTTCAAAAATTAATAGTGAGGCTGAACTCCATACAAAGACCTCTCAAAACTAGAGCCTCATGAAAGCCAGGGAGCCAAATTTACACGAAATGCCAAATTCTTTGCTGCTGTAAGTTAAAGCCCACTGAGGCCAATGGAGATGTGCCCCATTTAGACCAGTAAAGAACTTGGACCCATTTCTCTAAAAGCTAATGGAAAACTAATTTTCCACAGTGAGGTGAGGGAATGGGAAACAGAGGCAGGCCAGTGAAAGCCTGGGAAAGGGGCAAACCCTTCAGGCAAGGACGTGACAGTCATTCCAGACATGACTGAGCATCCCTCCACAGCAGCTCACTCTTTGTGGACTTGATGCCACAAGTGGCATCCCAAACTCGCAGGTCCCTACAGCAGGATCCCAACCTCAGCCCCCCAGTCCAACGCTCTCAGCCCTCGGTCCAGGGCCTTACTGAAGCTGGGAGGACACTACCGGCAGAAGGGCTGTTGGTTACTTTGGGTGGTGGCACAACCTCTAGTCCTGTTGGTAATCTACGTTCGAGACCATTCATCCATTTTCTCTACTCCATGTTTTTCATTTTGGAGCTCTGCCATTTATGACTGTTCTTCCTGTTATTTTTTGCTGCCTCCACATACCATTAGCCACACGTTGGCTCCTGCAACCCCTGAGATTTATTTTGTTTACGTCAGTTTTGTTGGCTTGTGACGAATATTTTTTCTCCATTCTCTGGCTTTTTGGTGGTCGGTGCAGAAAATTACTTTTGCATTGAACCATTCCCCACTGGTGTGTTTGGGGGGAGGGTAGGGGAGCAGCATCCCCATTTTACTTTGAATTTTGAAGCCATGATACTGTACTCAGAAAGGCCAGCCACAGCTACCAACCAAACTCGCTTTCCAACTAGATTACCATTAAAAAAGTACACCCCTCCTTCCTGCAGCAGAATCCTGCTTTCTCCTCAGGCCAGCGAAGCCGTTTCGGAAAAGGGAGAAGACATTAGCGAGGCCCCGCTGCTCAGTGATGCCCCCGTGCCCGGGGCCAGGGCCAGGGACCAGCCCGGGCCCTCCTTCTCCGAAAGCCCGGGACCTGCAGGGCTCTTGAGCCCGGGCAAACGCTGCCCGGTGACATCTCCGAAGGGCAGCCCTAAGCGCCCAGAGCCGCTGAAGGACACGAGAGCTGTGGGGGTCCTATTAAAAAAAGAAAGGGATACTTAACGACAAAAACTGGAAAATGTGTTTCCTGTGGCTCTGCTGGTACATTTAAATCAAATTGCTTTTATAGCTGGAATTAGAAAACTGACTGTGACCCAGAAAGGGCAGACTAGGACCAGTTTCTCCATTGCCTTGCACTGGGTTATCTTTTAACCTGTGCAATGGGCAATCAGAGGGGAGCTCAGTTCAGTGTGTCTGTAAGGAAGGGCAGTGCTTGTGCCCGACAGCCCAGCAGATCCTGCATGTCTTGCACAATCTCTTCATTGGGTTCTATTGGAGTTCACTGTCCAATGCACCAGCAGATGTTTTCTCCCCTTTTAAGAAACGTTTCAATGCCCTGGCACTTTGGGGTGATTACAGCAACATTAGCCATATACTAGTGTACTTAGAGTCTAACATTTTTTGTAACTTTGATTTAGTCATTCTTTGTTGAAGTTTATTGACCTCTCCAGTTGTTTCTGTAAAACAAATTATTAAAAAAGAATCCGTGTCTTTATATGCATGTAATAGTATGAAACTGTGATCAATGTGTGACATTCAGAAACTGTACTGTCTTGTAAAATATGTCCAAATGTCTAAGGGTTTTAAAGCAATGGTCCCTTACTACAGCCTACAGAAATAAATAAAAAGGAATGGAAAAACCTAAAGCCTTGATAGCTCTGTTTGATGGTCACATATACCGGCTAAAAATACAACTCCCGCTGGCTGGCACTGAGCCCCTGCTTCAGCTCTTTGCAGCTGACAGCAGGTTTAGACAGCGAGCGGTCGTGGCTGAGGCCGGGGTTCAGGAGGGCGGCGCCGAGCCTGACACTCCCGTTGGAAGTCTGACAGATTCGGTGCATCAGCGGCAGCCCTCGCCCCGCAATGGACACAACCCCTCTGCATCCCGCGGCCGCGCGGCCGGGCCGGGGGACCGGGGCACCCCCAGCTCCTCTGGG